>CM035427.1:27591600-27739100 GCA_020310875.1 Ceratopteris richardii | reverse complement strand
CACCGCGCTGTCATTTCTGTGGTGAATTTGGTCATATTAGAAGATTTTGTAAGGACGCAGCTGAATATGATCAAAGGAAGAAGGAACGTCAAAATCCAATGGCTAATATGGTACAAATCACACCAATGGAAACACAAGCTGAAGTAATTCAGACCTGCTCCGGTAAACAACTGCAACCAGCAGCAGAATTATTTGAACCAGGTATACGTGAACAACAAAGGATGTACAACAAGGCTAGTCAATGGACCACCACAAAACCTCCAGTCTTCCCAGAACCTATCTCGGTGACCCAGAATCCAATAATTGAAGAAGGAACACAACAACAGGATTCCAATGTTGCAACTTCAAAACCAGTGGAACATGCAAACGCATCAACTTCAAAACCAGTGGAACATGCAAACCAAACACAACAGGCCTGGGAAATTTTATCTAAAGCATCTATCACTCTGCCTTTGGGCCAACTACTTGCATTAGTACCAGGAGTTCGACAACAATTCCAACAGCAGTTCAGCCCTGTGCCTTCTTGTATTCCAGCAACGGTAGCAGTTCAACCAGAACCTGATTCTACGATCGATCATTCAGTTCCTTTGATTACGGTATGGTACAAAAATCATAAAATCACGCAGGTACTAATTGATGGAGGATCTGGTGTCAACATTGCTACTGCTGCACTATGTAAAAAGTTAGGGTGGACCAAAATTGAACCAGTTCAGTTTTTTGTCAGAATGGCCGACCAATCAAGAGTCCATCCCATAGGACTCGTACGAAATGTACCAATCACCTTACAAGGTACAACATTTAAAATGACCTTTGTCATACTAGATCTACCGGAATCCACTCTTGATTACAACCTCCTTTTCGGCCGACCCTGGCTAAAGCATGCTAAGGTGATACAGGATTGGTCTGCACAAGAACTCACTTTCAAGGATGCAAAACGTAAATATATTGTGAAATTAGATGCCATACAACCTTGCGAGTTGCACGCTAGACCGTATTTTGCTGAACCAGTCCATATGCTAGATGGATTGTCAGACGATGAAGAAGAAGAGTTTCTAAAAGATAACATTGATTTGATCTCCCTAGAAACTGTTGATCTACAATCTGTTGTAGATTACTCGAACCCTTCAGTTTGCACGGTGATGACTGTAACAGAAAAAAATACAGAAGAAGATAAAAAGAAAGATACTGCTACTATAGATGACAATGATCTGCAACAAATTTTTAAGCCAGCTGACGATACAGAGCGGCCCCAACAATTTTATGTTCCAGAAGATCAGTTGATCACTTATAATTTAGGCGATGAAGATCATCCGCGTCCTGTGAAGATAATGCAAAACTTACCAGAAACATTTCAAGCAGGCTTAATCCAGCTACTCCGAGAATTCTCCGACGTTTTTGCATGGGATTACAAGGATATGAAAGGACCCCGCATCTATCAGCACAGAGTCGTGCTAAAGCCAGAAGCAAGACCGATCAAGCAACCTAGCTACCGGATGAATCCAAACTATGCATCACAGGTAAAGGCAGAACTTGATAGGCTACTTAAAGTCGGATTCATTGTACCAGTAGAGCACGCTGAATGGATCTCTCCAATTGTTATTGTCCCTAAGAAGAATAAGCTTACGAATATGTGTAGATTACCGGAAACTGAACGCAGCCACAACGCCTGATCCTTTTCCGATCCCTTTTCTGGACACAATGCTTGATAGAGTAGCAGGCCACGAAATATATTCATTCTTAGACGGATACAGTGGATATAATCAAGTTAGAATGGCTGAACAGGATATACCGAAAACTGCATTCATTATCAACTGGGGTGTATTTGCTTGTACTGTTATGTGGTTTGGATTGAGAAATGCCCCAAGTACATTTCAAAGGTGTATGCAGGAAATATTTTCTCCTTATCTTACTTCGTTTATGCAAGTGTATCTCGATAATTTTTCAATTTTTGGTAAGATGATAGCACACCTATTCCATTTACGGTGCTGCTTTCAGAAATGTAGAGAATACAGACTCTGCTTAAACCCAAACAAATCCATGTTTGCGGTTTCATGTGGCAAGCTACTTGGCCACATCGTATCTGCACAAGGTATACGAGTAGATCCAGACAAGATCACGGCAGTATTAGAAGCTCCGGTGCCCACTACACCGAAAGAAGTAATGCGCTTCATGGGCCAAGTAAGATGGCACAGACGACACTTATGATGGCTTGCTCACTTGGCGATACCACTGAACAGATTAATTACCAAGACTCCCCGACAGTTTGAGTGGACTCAGGAATGTCAGACAGCATTTGACCGTCTGAAGTGTTTATTAACGCAGGTTCCAATCTTACAGCCTCCGGACTGGGATCACCCATTTCATGTCTTCGTAGACGCTTCAGATATTTCCATTGGTAGTGTTCTGATGCAACAGACCGATAAGTGGTTCCGACCTGTTTACTATGCTAGTAGAAGACTTGCTCTTGCAGAAAAGAATTACTCTGTAACAGAAAGAGAATGTCTAGGCTTAGTATTCTCTGTCAAGAAATTTAGACATTATTTACTGGGCCGTAAATTTACCTTTCATATAGATCATGCTTCCCTTGTCTATTTGGTTCGGCAACAGCATCTAGGTGGTCGATTAGCACGATGGGTTCTACTTTTACAGGAGTTCAACTACGAAGTCATTCATCGGCCAGGCTGTTCACATGCCTTAGCAGATTTTCTCTCCCGCTTAGATTATGGTGAAGCTCCGGTCGGTATAGATGATTGGACACCAACAATTTATGCTTCTGAACCACCCATGATGAAATTACAAACCCGCCTTTGCCATCTACATACTATGATCAGATATTGACTTTTCTCACTGACGGATGCCTTCCATCTTAGACTTCTAAGGCAATACGCAGGAAAATTGCATTGTTTAGTCGTCGATTTCGGTTGATTGCTAGGAAAGAATACTATGTGGATCATACCGGAATCTTACTTTGCTGTATTCCACCACATGAAGTTAACTTAGTTATTACTTTGGCTCACTCAATTCCTTCAGGTGGTCATTGTGCTGCAAACTTAACACACCGGAAAATTCTGCAAAGTGGTCTCTGTTGGCCTACTATGTACAGAGATGTGTCACAATTTGTCAAGCAATGTGATAATTGTCAGAGATCGAGACAACCCCTGCAACGTCATCTTTTCCCTCTACAACCTGTCTTTCCACTTGAACCATTTCAGAAATGGGGCCTAGATTTCATCGGACCTATTACACCACCAGCCATCCTCAGTAACAATCGTTATATTTTAACATGTATTGATTATGCTACCAGATGGGCAGAAGCCTGGGCTTTAAGATCTGCTACAGCTGTTGCGGTAGCAAAGTGTCTGCTAACCGACGTCTTTCCACGTTTTGGTTTACCACTGGAACTTGTTTCAGATCAAGGCACTCATTTTGTAAACAATTTAATGAAGGTACTTACACAGTCGTTCTAGGTCACGCATAAGTTTAGTTCTCCTTATTATCCTCGTGCTAATGGTTTGGCCGAAAGTACAAACAAAACTCTGCTCAATATGCTTCGGAAATTGATTATGGAAGCACCGGAAAGATGGGATCAACTGTTGCTTGCAGTATTATGGGCATACCGGACTACATACAAGGTAACAACAGGATTAACACCTTTCAAACTAGCTTATGGATTAGAAGCAATAGCACCAATGGAGATAGTTATACGAAGTTTGCGAGTCACAATCGCTCAGAAATTGATACCGAAAGACTCACTGTTATTCCGGTTGGATACACTCAGAGGACTAGACGAGCAGCGCTGGCACAACTTTTTAACTATGCAGGACATACAACTAAGACAGGCTCGGACGCATGATCGACACTTGAAAACTCCAATTTTTATGGTGGGACAACTTGTCCTTTTTTATAATGCAAAGTCGAATCGATCTGCTGTAAATTCAAATTACGATGGTATGGCCCTTACCGAATTTCAGAACAAGTAGGCCCAGCAACTTTTCGGTTGACTACGTTGATCGGAAACCCTCTTCGGAAAGTCATCAACGAGTCGAAGCTACAGCCGTATCAACATGCCTATGTTTAATAATATAAGTCTGTAAATATCTGCGTCTTGATTCCTAATTATGTCATAAGCCGCCCTGCTCTTGCCAGCTACTCACACATGCACACCAAAGTTAAAGAATTATCATTTCAATACCGCACGATGATTAATCATCCCTCATTACCCTCCACCGGGACACATCTATTTAAACTTTTCAGTTTCGCCAAAAATCGCTATTGTGTTTGTGTGCTTGTATGCTTGTGAAATCCCTGTGTGCCTGTGTTTTGAGCCTGTTATCTGTGTTGCGCCATGGAAACTTTGGCTAATTATGCCACTTTCCGTGATGGACTCCCTGCTGACGTAGGAGAGTTCTTGCGCAACCGTGGGCTTGCAAATTTCGCTGAATTGCCTTGGCATTTAGTGGAAGCCCATCCCTTCTTTGCACAGATCATATCCGCCCATCGCTCAATCACCAGCCAACGAGCGAAGATGGGCTTTCCCATCGTTACCTTCCCGAACAGTAATCACATTCCAAACCTTCGCTGAGTCATTCCGACTCATACTGCAAGGTCGCGAAAATGGCCCAAGTATACCAGTTGCCCGCATGATAGAATTATTTCCCCGATATTTATCCAATGAGTACGCCATCTTATGTCGATCGGAACCCGAAAGAACTGCACTCCACTTCTTGGTAGCAATCCTAAATCTACAGAAGCGCACTTACGGCATATCCTGCCCATTTTACTCTGCCATAGATTTAGCTGCTCGTGAGCCAATAAACTTCACATCTTATTTCTTCCACCGAATCCATAAGGAGTGCGTAGCAATAATCAAACAAGTAAACAAGGGTAGTACGCCTAGATCTAGATTGCCCCATATCTTGTCATTTCTCTTTCCGGCAATCCTTGTAGCCCAACCACCACCCCGGGGGCCCATTCTGAGACATGAGGAATCGATACAGCTGCTAGAAGATGACGAAGAACTCAACCAACTTTTCCGCCGGAAAAGAGTCAGAATCATCTCATCCGAGAGTGAAGCACATAACTCAGCCGGAGATGATAAAGAAGAAGAAAAACAAGAGGAAGACACCTTTCACGACACCACCACTTTGATGCAACATGATTCCTCAGTGCAAGCATCACCATCTGAGCAACAAGAGCAGGAGGAACAGACTGAAACAAAAACGAGTTCTACCAAAGAAGCATCGCAGCAGCAAACTGAGCAGGAACAGCAAGAGGAAGGACAACAGACGGCAAAACAAGTATTCGAATAGCTGCTTAGGGCAATTGAGTCTACAGCCGCAAATGCTGAACCACAAACCACAAATAAGGTAACACAAGCTAACTATGCCATTCCCACCCCACCACTGGAACATCCACTTAACCCCATCCTTCCTATCCCATCCAATCCACCACTCGAACTTGCAGCTTCTTCCGCCTCATCCCCCAACTACTCCCCTCCGACCTCACAGCAACTACTTACTACATCGTCTTTCCAACCTCGTCCCCCTCTTCCACCACCCTCCACCCCAGTATTTTCTCAGTTGGAATCGATGGGTCAGATGCTAATAGAGTTATCAAGACAACTGCCGCAACAACTGAAGCAGATTACAGAAAGTGTTCGCGAAGATTTCCAGCATAAATTGGAAGTCATGGAGGCAGATATCACGCCCCTCCAAGAAGAACTACATGCTGTGAAGACAGAAAATCATGCGCTTCATGAACAAGTACAGCAGCTACAGGCCAGGATCCAAGAACAAGAACGAATTACAGTTCAGCGAGATGAAGCCCTGGCAACAACAAAAGAAAAAGAAGAATTACTGCTTGTTGCAGATGCAGAGATAAACAAACTGAATCAACTACTCAAAGAAAAAGAAGATGCAACGATGGTGCTAGGAAATTTACTAGAAGAAACCAGAACGCGTCTAGCCGAGGAAGTAAAGAAAAGCCAAGAACAGCAGAGGGAAGCCAAATTGACAGAAGAAGAACTCCATAGAACAAGTGAGGCTCTAACGGATGTCAACAGAATGCTGAAACATTACCTGGCAAAAGAAGCTCAAGCACAGAAAGAAATCGCACAGCTCCGACGAGAAAGAGATGCCTACTCAACAACAATACAGTATCAAAACCAGGAAATAGAAAGGCAAGAAAATCAACTGAGCAGTCAGAAAGAACGAGTAATCGATATGCAGAAGCAGGTTGCAGAAATAAAAGTTTCAAGAGATGCAGCTCTATCTAACGAATTCTACCTGCAGGAAGCATTTTTGCAAACACAGGCAGAGATTCTGCTCACCGAAGCAATAGCACTAAGCTTTGTTAGAATAGATGCACAGCTAGTAGAGCCGGAAACTCTAAAACAGATGTTAGAAACTCTAAAGAAAAAAATAGCCCGTACTTTCCGATTAGCTAGGAATATGTATTTAGAAGGAATAATAGACGAACAATAATTTTGTACAGCCTGCAGGTTCGAGTCCACCGTGCGTGCCAGTGTTAGTCGGCCGCCGGATGGGGACATGTAAAACCAAATCTTGGGTTCGCACGTGCAAAAAGTAGTTACACAACAGCGCAAAAAGTAGTTACACAACAGTTAGAATTTCTTATATAAAGCAATGCTTAGAGAGACAGAGAGAGAGTGGGAGACGACAAGTTATGGAATCACCAGATTGTTCGTCTGGGTGATTGTCTGAGCAATTACTGTAACTTCATTTGTTACTTCTGAGTTTTCTGAGTAATCTATGATCTGTTGGTTTCTATCTATTGTCTGTGTCTGTTATTTCTGGATCTTTGATATAGTTGTGAGTGTCATTCATCATATAGTAACTCATCGAACTATGGTCGGAAGTGCATCGTCTGTAAGTCCTTGTTGCAATCGTGTATTAAGAGCGCGACTGGGTTAGTGTTATTTCGTGGAATGTTCTGCCAAGTGTTGAGTGAGGACCGTAGAAGTTGTGATAATGCAATAATACTGCAAAGTATAGCACTGTCTTCAGTGTTGTGATCGGTCATCAGACGGTAAGGATTAACGTTGCAGAAAGGAATCCTGAATCGCATACTAAGTCTTTAGTGCGGTGTAATTGACTGGTTAGTTCTTTGTGTTTCGGATATTGAGCGGATTATGGTACTTATCTAGTAAAGATTGAACCCTTAGTTTATGTCTCTGGCATCTGTGGTAAGATGATTACTGTAGTGTTTTAGTGTATTCATTACGTGAGGGCTGAGCTAAGACGTGAACAATGAAGGTCGGCGTATAACGGAATCTTACCAAAGTTTTAGTAACTCTCTATATCTGAGGTGGTTGCATTTGGGAACTAAGTAAAGGGCCTCTGTCTAACAGACCCCTACCACTCCCAAGAACCCACGACTTGAGTAGACACGTTCTGACAGTTAGAACATCGAAGTGCTTAACTTCGATACGCATTTAATTTAACACCTTGTGGGTTAACACTGGCGTTTAGTTTAACTCGTAAACTCGAATAACACTTTTCACTTTAACAATATACATATACATATACATATACATATACATATACATATACATACGCACACACACACACACACATATATATATATATATTTATATAAGAAATAGGATTTTTAGGTTTTTACAGACAAACACATCTTAAATGAAGTTTTAAGATTAATATTAATTTATATAATCAAATATATGTAAAAATAGGGAAAAATTAAGAATGTGTAGATATTCTAATTAAATGTATGTAAAGAGTAGGGAAAAAATCAAAATATGTACAATATATATAATTAAATATCTAAAAGATAGATCTTTAAATTTCTTTGTGTGTGTATATATATATATATATATATATATATATATATATATATATATATATATATATATATATATATATATATATATATATATATATATATGTATATGTGTGTGTGTATGTGTGTGTGTAATAGGATTTTTGGATTTCTACATACAAACACATGCTAAATAAGGTTTTAGGTTTAATATTAATTTATATAATCAAGTATATGTAGAATTTAGGAAAAAATTAGAATGTGTAAATATTTTAATTAAATGTATGTAAAAATACATCTAGATACTATCGGGCCATCACATTTGGGTAGCGATAGATATGACAGTATGCGTTTGGAGTTTGTAAGTATCATTTTGATTATTGAATTTGTGAGTGTTAAACACATCATGTATGTTCATTTAGTGTTTTGCATATTTATTGCAGAAGTTGGTAGTGGATCATCCTCTGACGTGAATCGAGGAGTCTTATTGATATCATCCGGGATTGGCTTCACTGTTGGAGGACTTGGAGGGACACGGAGCAATCGTTTCATGCGAGCATCTACTATGAGGTGAGCTTATAAACTTGGTTTGGTGTTTTTGGTTGTTGTTTTAATATCATATCAATTTGTCTCATTTCATGCATATGCTTTGTTTCAAGACTGTAGGTATAAAGGTTTTGATTCCTCTGGGCATATGTATGGCAATGCTTTGCCACAGTTTTGTATTACATTCATATATGGCAATGGTGCACCATAATTTTGTATTTGGTTCCTATATGGCACTGCTTTCTTGCATTTTGTATTTGGCTCATATATGCCAATGGTTTGCCATACTTTTGTACATGGTTCATTCATGGAAAATATATCTCTTTATCATACTTTTGTACATGGTTCATGATTAATCATCCTGCTAATCTCTTTTGTGTTTGATAGTGTTTTGCTTTATCAAATCATGTTTTGGTTTCCGATCATCTAAACACTATATCAACAACCACTAGAGTACATGTCACATTTACTCAATTTTTTTTTTTTGGGCAAAGTGTATTGTGTTTTGCTACACAACAGTATGGAAATGTTGCTGCAACAAGAGACAACATAGTCTACCCAAAAAAAATTGCAGATTTGGTTGTTGATATAAGCGTCGATATGAGCATTGATACATCCAACCAAATATTGATGCTTATATTGACGTGCATACCAATGCTCATACTGATGATATAATATTGGCACACATACCGATGCTTATACCGATGATAAGGTAAGAATAGTGTCACATATTTGTGTCGGTATAGGGGCCGGTATGCCCTTGATATGTTGTAGTGGCATAGTAGGTACCATGCATTCTTCCCTTCTTAGGAGGGTCTTTAGATCACGTGATTGAGCATAAATTAATTTTCTTATAGTGAGAAATGACACAAAACTTATTTGACCGAAAAAGGCTCTCTGAGATGAATACAAGAGGATTGTTCATGGAAAACTTAGATTATAGGTCTTAACTGATGGAAAGTCAAAACGAGGCATTTGGTATGATGTATGGCCGTGCACATTGTATATTGTCAATCTCGAGGTAGATGGATCAAATCTTAATAATGCTAGCATACCAACTTGGCTCCTACAGGATGCTTCTCATGTGTAGTACATAAAGTGCACTCAATTATGCAGGTATTCTTATCTTTGAACAATGAGAGATGTGCATTTACAACCTTTTATGTCACTATGATATATTATGAATACCAAAATCAACTACATATAGAGAAATTAACCTAGTTTATATTCAGTGGAGGTTAAGGTAATAAATGGTATAGATATACATCCGTGGGAAAAGTTCTCTTTTTTGTTTGATAATATTAAAGAGCAAAGGCGAATGGAATATAAGTTTTGTGTCTCTCATGGATAAAATAAATGACATGTAACGTTGTGCTGTATTCCTATGTACACTGCATAGTATAGTTAATGCCAACTAACCACATATACATGTGATTTCTAAGGACCGAATCCTAAGAACTTTTAAAGCTGAACAATTAACCACCTTTAAAAACTCTCTAAAGTTGAATAACTATAATTGGGTGTTTTGTGTCCATAAACGACAATCGTGTATTGAAGTCAAGCAACAAGTGTTTAAGGTTAGCAGTAAAAGCTATATGTATCTTTATGTCATGCGATTCACCATAGATGATCTCTGCTTTATCATGTGCAAACCTTCGAACTATATATGGTAGAAGTTCATAGACATAATTTTCACTGTACTTTGAATTAATTCAAGCCATAAAAAGTAAATCTCAAAGACCGAACTTCCTTAAAAAAACAACAGTTGTCTTATCTCGATTAAGTCAAGCTGTAAAGAGTAGATCTCAGAGATCCAAGTTCCTTAACAAAAACAACAATGATCTTATACCATGCATACTTGTTTTGAACAGAGCCCATGTTTCCATCTCGAGACTCGGGGTCTGTGTGTTTGCGTGTGTGTGTGTGTGAACGAGAGAGATCCTCTAGCGTACATCTTGCTGCGCGGTTCACAGTTTAACAAAAAAAATTGACAAAAATGACATGCATACTGCATATCCACTCTCCCTCCTCCCACTCTTCTTTTTGTCCCTTTATATGGACGTGACTTCTTCTATCGCTTTCTTCTGTGTTTCAGGATTCTCTTATCATTTCTTCTATTCCCCATGCTCGTAGGCAAAGTGAGCACTTCAGGCAATACTCTGTGGGTTGTCATGAAAGCGGCCCAACGATGTACATGGGCGCAACAATAGATGTCCATCGAGAGAGAGAGAGAGAGAGAGAGAGAGAGAGAGAGAGAGAGAGAGAGAGACGCGCTGCACTACGACATTTGATATCGTTCAAACGAAAGCGACAACTGAGAGATTATTAACGAAATATTTCTGTAGCCTTTGAAGGAAATCTGAAGGAAATCTGTGCAGACAGAGAGAGAAGAAGGGATATATATATATATATATATATATATATATATATATATATATATATATATATATATATATACGTGGTAAATAAAGAGAAATATAGGTATGGATACATATAAAATGTGTACACACAGATACATTTATTGCACATCACCAAATAGGCATACATGCACACATACATGAATGCATGCATAAATACACGCAAACATATATATACACGCATGTGCACTTAAAAACTTCTTCTTTTCCATACATAAATGCACATGTACACACAGATACATACATACATAAATACATACATGCATACATACCTACATGCACACATACATAAATACATACGTATACACATATATACATACATACATATATACATACATATATACATACGTATACACATATATACATACATACATACATACATCTTCACATACTTAATTAGATAGTTCACATACTTAATTAGATACTTACATACATACATATGTTCTATACAAACATACATAGAATCACACATTCATACATGTGTACATAGATGCGTACATACATGTGCAGCTTGGTATGAATGTGACCCTCATAGGCTATGGACATATACCTCTGCTCGCTCACTCAGCTCATCGTTTTTCAAAATTGACACAGAGATATCCTTTGCGATTGTACACGCATAGCTGAAAACCTTATATCCAATAGACCAAAATAGTTCAAGTTAATCTCTAGGGTATAATGCTACCAAAATAGCCTTCTTTATATGTTCTATCTACCCACTCAATATAGACCTCTTCTCACTAGTTCCATCTTTTATCTCACAATGCCTATAGAATGGAACTCAAACTTTTACCACGTAAATAACGCTATGTTATCACCATTATATAAATGAAAACAATGGATGTTGGCATTAAGAGGACCACCAAGTATTTATCACGTAAATAAGGCTAGAAATGATAGTAACGCCTTCCCTCACAATCAAGCTATGGTGAATGCAACATTCAAGCTTAAGCACCGAGGGGGCTACATAGAATGAAGATTCCTAGAATGAAAGAATATCCATAGAGCTAACCATCTCAAATACACAAGTAGTTTTATACATGTGAAAAATTATATCCCAAGTTTAAGAGGTAGTTGGTAAATATTTTTTACCAAAAAGTGAATTAATTTTGATTACGGGTAGATTTGAATTTGTTTATGTGTTGTTGGTTGGAAGCTCCAACTTATAGCATTTTTCTTTTGATATGATTGGTTGAAGTCCAAAAATGTATAGACACGTTGGAGCTTGAATAGTCCAACTCTAAACACTTTGCAAAACACCTTCATTCCAATGCAAACTTTAACCCTTAACTTGACGCTAGCTAACGGATTTGTGACCATATCCACCACTTGCTTCTTTCCACCTATATGATGTATCTATAATTCTTTTTCTACCTCCTTATCTATTACAAAATGATAGTGTACATCTATATGGTTTTTCCTCTCATGAAGGATATGATGAGATGCAAGGCATATGTTGGAGAATTCCTCTCCTAATCGCAGCGGAAAGTGTAGAAGACCTTCTCAGGATCAAGACTTTTGCCAACAGTTGAACCTTCAAATGAAAACTGCTATCAATTAAAAAATGAAATGAACTTGAAACTTTGGTCACTAAAACTAAACACCTATAGCTTTCAAATGAGCTATCAAACACTAAATTTGGAGTAGATTTGGGTTGGCAATTCTTTGATTCAAAACAGGCTACCTGTTCACTCAGTTAGGCTGAAAACTGGACTTCACTAAACATGAATAACTCACAACCTGCATAAAGAATTTGATAAAACTACTCTAGAAAAAGGAGTTACTCGAGATAAGCTTTCCAACAAATGTTTAAACATTGAAATAGGATACATGTATTGAGAGATATGACTCTCATAAGTAGACTACCCAAAAATGGGTGTGCAGTTGGACAAACTCTATGAGAGTGAACTAAACGAAATGACTCAAACCAAATGAACTAGCTACAAGGGGACTTCCACGCCTTCTTCCTCTATTCTTGAGTGTCCTCCCTTGCCTCTTTTATAGCTAAGTGACCAAAATATCTCATGATGAGTTTGAGAGCTCTTCTCCATCATTTCTCCACTACTTTGGATACAATTCAGTTTTTGGATTTGATTCTCTTTTGATTGATTCTCCTTTGGCCTCCACTACTTGTTGAAGTAAATGCTTCCATTTTTCATTTTGTATTTTCCTTCTACTTGAAGAAAATCCTTTTTGCAAAAATATATACAAGCTTACTTCTTTATTTTTAACCCTCCCCCTCAAGCTCACATGTGAGCTTGCACCTTCAGCCATATCCTACAAGTTGATGTCATCCTTGAATCTCTTTAGCTTAGAAGCATCTAAGGACTTTGTAAACATGTCTGCAACCTGGTCATTAGTTCCAATGAAGTTTATATCCACATCCTTGCTCAAAACTTTTTCTCCAACATAATGATAATGCACTTCTATGTGCTTGCTTTGTGCATGAAACATTGGATTGTTTGTCAAGTGAATGCTTCACATGTTGTCACCATAAATTGGAATGGTCTCCACCTGCACATCAAGATCAGCCAAGAGCTTCTTATCCACATAGCTTCACAAGTTGCAAAGGCTAATCCTCTATATTCAGCTTCTGTCGATGATGGTGCAACAGTGGGTTGCTTCTTCGAGCTCCATGTGATAGGTTTGCTACCTATCATGAACACATAACCTGAAGTAGATCTTCTATCTTCCTTCGAACCAGCCCAATCAGCATCATTGAAGCCTTTTACCTGCAATTCTTCATCATACCTATAAAACAAGGCATGATTGACTGTGTGCTTCACATATCTTAGCACTCGTTTGGTTGAATTTAAATGTTCACTTGTTGGAGCTTGCATAAATTGAGAAAGAACTCCAACAAAATAACACAAATCTGGTCTTGTGATTGTAGCATAGATCAATGAACCTATAATACTCTTGTATGTAGTTACATCATGTAACTTCTCTCCATCATTTGAGCATAGCTTCACATTTGTGTCCATAGGTTGAGTGAGTGGTTTGCATTCACTCATTCCAAATCTGAAAAGAACATCCAATAGGTACTTTCTTTGCATCAAGTAAATGCCATCTTTCCCATATACTATCTCAATGCCTAAAAAGTATTTCAGCTCACCAAGATCTAAAATTTTAAACTCCTTACCGAGTTTTCTTTTTATCTCTTGTATTCGTGCAACATTACCTCCTGTTATGATGAGATCATCAACGTATATGCAAATATATACCTGCTTGCCTTCTTTCTTCATGTAGAGAGAGGGATCGGCACTACTTGGACTATAACCACACCTTGTGAGGTACTCCACCAATCTTTGATTCCAAGCACATGGTGCTTGCTTCAGCCCATACAAAGCTTTCTTCAATCTACAAACAAAATTTGGATGCTTTTTGTCTTCAAATCTAATCGGTTGACTCATGTATAGCTCTTCTTGAAGTTTACCATTGAGAAAAGCATTTTTTATGTCAAGTTGGTACAATGGTCATCTCCTTGCTGCACTCACTGCAAACAAGGTTCTAATTGTTCCCATCTTTGCAATCGGGCTGAAAGTTTCTTCATAGTCGATGCCGTGAGTTTCCTTGAATCCTTTTGGTACTAGTCTAGCTTTATGCATAGCTAGAGAACCAACATCATTTCTCTTTATTTTAAACACCCGTTTATTTGGAACAATCTTCATACCTTCAGCCTTTGGAACTAGCTCCCATGTGTGATTTTTCTTGAGAGCTTTCATCTCTTCTTGCATAGCTTCTTGCCATTCTTTTTGTGTACATGCTTCTTCATATGCATCCGGTTCTTTGTCTTTGACCACCTGTGTCATATATGCAAAATGCTTTGCAATAAAACTATCATAGCTCAAACTTTGAATTGGATACCTTGCTCTCAAAGACCTCCTTTCATTTTCTTTTGAATATTGCTTCTTCAATCAGTTCAACTTTACCTTTGGTGTGATCACCTCTTCATACTCTTCTTCACTTGCATTTGAATCACTATTTTGGGCATCACTTTCAGCTTTAGATATTTCATAACATGATGGTGGTGATGAGGATTGACTCTTTAGTCTCCCCTTCCATGTTGAGATTTCTCCAAGTGATGTAGAAGCTTCTGGACCTAACATTTGAGTGCTTGTTTGCTGAAATTCTTCTTGGGCAACACCTCCATCATCTTCAAGAATCTTTTCTTTCCCTTTGTCTCCAAACCATGGTCTTAGCTCATCAAATACCACATCTCGTGAGACCCATAGCTCCTTTGTCACTGGATTGTAGCACCTATATCCCTTTTGCTTCGATGAATATCCAATAAAAATACATTTTTCAGAATTTGCCTCCATCTTTGTCCTTAGTTCTTGAGGGATGTGAACATAACACACACATCCAAAAACTTTGAGATGTGTAAGGTCAGGTTTCTTATCGGAATAAACCTCCTCACGAGTTAGATTATGCACTCTGGCCGTGTTGGTGCAAACAAGCCTTCACACTTGGCATTGATTTGTACCTTGAAGACTCAACATAAAGATTGGACATTGATAGCTTAGCATTGGATATCAACCTTGAAGGTTTTACAAGAGTTTGGATTAATTCATGAAGACTTCATTTGAAAGAAGAGCATAGGAACACATGCCTATGCTTAGTTATCTTTTACCTCATGTAAAAGTCAATATGACTTCATATAATCACACCTACCTTCAAAAGTCGTGGAATTTGGAAGGTATGAATGGAGAGAATATCTCCATATGTTTAGATGAGAGATTTGAGGGAGCCTACATTTAAATTTGAAATTCAAACCTCAAGTGATACCTTATAAAAGACTAGGAAAAAACTCGCGGGTTAGTCTCTCTCATTCAGTTCAACTCCCGAGGTCTATCACTCATTGTAACTGAGTGTGTGTTAGTGCTACTTCATAGCCTACACCACTACACCTCAATTAGCTATGCTTGTCAAGCTAATGAGATTGTACAACCATCTAAATCAATAGTATATACACATTTACCATCTCTGATTTTCTCTGTGTCATCCTCTCCAAGTCTGTCAACTTCAGAGAAGCATATCTCAAGATCTACTGAACCAAATTGGATGATTCAAAGCTCATTGGAACCAGCTCAAAGTATTCTACAACACTATAAAGTTTCAAGTCATTCCATTCAGCCATTTGGGAGAAATCGTGGACGAAGCAGTCTCTGGTATTTTTCTGTGTAGATCCTAAAAAGTCGGGGGTGTCTCTGATTTTGCTAAAGACCATTCTCAGTGCATAGTTTATCAATTGAAGTGATTTAACTTGCTAATGGTAGCTTGTTAAGTTAATTTAATACTCCCAGAAGGAATTAATCCAATTGTAAGTGTGCTGGTCACACTGAACTTAAGACCGAGCAGGTATCATTACAGGAATAGAAAGTTTTTGAACTTGTGAAGGTTCAAAATCATCTATTTTGATTTGGTTATTACACAATTAATTTGTAAAGCACATATATAGTTTCTTGGTATCATTTGGAAGCTCAAGGGGTCCACTAAGCATACCTGGAATCAAAGGAGGGCTGGTGTGAAGCAGGTTTAGCAACTCCAACCTCATCTTCTGAGTGCATCCAGCCATCACATCCAACAGTGGTATCAGAGCAAATAAGGTAATCATGGGTGATGGTTTCCCTTCCTTCATTGACAAATTGGATAGAAATAATTACCAGGCTTGGTCATTGAGAATGAAGACCTATCTACAAGGGAGAAGCTTGTATGGATACATATCAGGAGATGAGGAGTTGCCCTCATTCAAGACCAGAGGCCTACCTACAAAGGATGAACATGAGAGGCTCAACCAATGGTGTGCAAAAGATGCTTTGGCAAGGTCATATCTTCTAAACTCTATTTCTGATTTTCTTCTACCTCATGTAAGGAATTGCAAGACTTCCCAAGAGACTTGGGAAACCTTGTCAACATACTTTTCATCAAGCACAAGGGCCAGAAAGAATCAGCTATGGATTGAGTTTACAACTCTTAGGAAACAGTCAAAACAATGTGTCTCAGATTTTGTCACCAAAGTCAAAGACATTGCAGATCAACTTGCAAGTGTTGGAGAAGAAATTGAGGAAGAGCAGATAGTCAGACAAGTGATCAATGGACTAAAGGCAGATGACAAGTGGGAGAGCTTTGCCACTGCAATGGACTTGTACATGGACATCCAAGCACCTGATCTAACAACTCTGATTGGACAACTCTTTACACATGAAGCAAAGATCACAAAGAATGGAGAGCAATCAAAAGGTAACAATCCCTCTGCCCTATATACTGATAAGAAGACTAAAGACAAGGGTAAAAGCAAGAAGGTTGATGAAGAAGGCTCTACCTCCCAAGAAAATTATGCAGGGAGAGGTAGATCATCTAGAGGTAGGGGCAGAGGAGGTAAGTCAGGTAGGGGGAGACCCTACAATCAATCTCCATGCAATATTTGTGGCTTGTCTAACCATACTACAGATGAATGCTACAAAAACTACAAGAACCAAAGAGGAAGAGGTCACCAAAGAGGATGATACTCTCAAGGCAGAGGCAGATTCAATCAATCTCAAGGCTACCATGGCTACCACAATAGTTACAACAACAACTACAATCACAATGGCAACTATCAAGGTGGATACAGGAATAGGAAAGATTATAACAATTATGCAGAGGATCAAGATGATTCCTTGTTGATCATGAACATGACATCTAAATCAGGTATCAATGATGATCACTTATTCTATATTGATTCAGGTTGCTCTAACCATGTAGCTAGAAATGTTGCCTTACTCTCTGATTTGGAAGAACCTAAAGGCAAGCACCAAGTGCAGACAGGTGATGACACTAAACATTCAGTTGTTAAAGTAGGTAATGTCAAAACAAGTGATGGTAATCAGAATTTACTAAGCAGAGTGTTGTATGTTCCAACAATCACCAAGAATCTGATGAGTGTAGGTCAGATTGTTGAAAAAGGTCTACAGGTCAGGTTCACTCAACATGGTGCATATGTGGAGGATCCAAGACATGGATTCAGAAGGATAGCCAAGGGAGAAAAATCAAGTAGATTGTTTACCTTTGAACTTGAAGACACTAAGAGTATTGCTTTGTACAACTATAAGGACCAAACCCTATCAGAATTGGAGATTTGGCACAAGAGATTAGGTCACATTGGAGAGAGGACTCTAAAACAAATGAGTAGAGATCAATGTGTGCTTGGGATACCTAATGTATCCAAGCAACATATGATATACAAGTGTGGGGCTTGTCAATTTGGTAAGTCACACAGATTGCCCTATACCAAGAAAGGTTTTATGCATGAAGATTATTTGGAATTGGTGCATACAGATGTTTGGGGACCTAGCAAGGAGCCATCCATATCTGGATCAAGGTACTATGTGTCCTTTATTGATGACTATAGCAGGTGGACTGTCTTATACTTCATGAAACATAAGGATGAAGTATTTAATTGTTTCAAAAGGTATCTTGCATTAGTTGAAAATCAAACAGGTAGACATTTGAAGAGGCTAAGGTCAGATGGTGGTGGAGAATACTTCTCCAATGACTTTGAAGATTTCTTGCAGGAAAGAGGCATCAAGAGGGAGATTACTACAAGGTACTCACCTGAACAAAATGGGGTAGCTGAGAGAAGGAATAGACTCATTGTAGAGACAGCTAGATCTATGTTAAATGAAAAGAAATTGCCAAATTATCTTTGGGCAGAGAGTGTATCTACTGCCACATACTTAATTAACAGGTTGCCATCAAAGACACTTGATGGAATGACACCCTATGAGGCTTGGCATGGTAAGAGACCATCTCTGGATCATTGCAAAATCTTTGGGTGTGTAGCATATGTGCATATTCCCTCACAGGTAAGGGGAAAGCTAGATCCTAAGGCTGAAAAGTGTATCTTCATTGGTTATGATTTGAATCAGAAGGGATACAGGTTTTATAACCCCTCAAACAAAGGCTTCAAGGTAAGCAGAGATGTCATCTTTGATGAAAATGATTCATGGTATGAAAATGAGTGCAGGAAAGTTAGCCTACCTTATGATATGGAAGAAGACTTTCCAAAGCTTATCAGGCAAGAACCAACTCAGAAAGAGGACACAAGCTCAGATGATGAAGACACCATCAACATTGAAGAGTTCAAGGCTTGGAAATCCAAAGGGAAGATGAAGATGAAGCAACTAGAAGACAATCCAGAATCCTCAACTCAAGCTATGAGGAGATCTCAAAGAGAAAAGAAGAAACCTATTAGGTATGGGTATGATACTTCACTTGTAACCAAGCACTCTGTATATCTTGCAAAGGATATCTTGAATGAAGAACTAGGTACATTTGAAGAAGCAATTACTAAACCAGAATGGAAGGAAGCAATGGATGAAGAAATGGAGGCTCTCAAGGAGAGTGATACTTGGGACTTGGTACCCAAGAAGGACTCCATGAAGGTGATAGGATCCAGATGGATCTACAAACTCAAGAGGAACTCAGATGGTACAATAAACAGGTATAAAGCTAGGTTGGTAGCCAAGGGTTTTGCACAAACCCAAGGCATTGATTATGAGGAGACATTTTCTCCTGTGGCCAAGATGCCAACTATCAGAGTTATGGTGAGTGTAGCTGCATCCAAGAATTGGAACATGTACCAATTGGATGTGAAGAATGCATTCTTGAATGGATGGATATCTGAAGAAGTCTACATGTCACAACCACCTGGCTATGAGGATCCTAATAAGGTAAATCATGTTTGTAAATTGAAGAAGGCTCTGTATGGATTGAAGCAGGCACCTAGAGCATGGAATTACAGGTTGACAACCTATCTACTAGATCAAGGATTTGTGATGAGTAAAGCAGATACTTCATTGTTTATAAAAAGGAACAATTCAGAGGTAATATACTTGTGTGTCTATGTTGATGACATCATTATTACAGGAAATGATGTTCAGGGAATAAGACACATCAAAGGACAAATGATGAAGGAATTCAAGATCAATGATCTTGGATTATTGAAGTACTTCCTAGGACTTGAAATGGTCTACACAAATTCAGGTATATTTATTACTCAGAAGAAGTATATTCAGGACATGGTCAAGAAGTTTAATTTGCAGGAAGCTAAAGTCTCAAACATTCCTATGGAGGTCAACCACAAACTCAGTGCACATGAAGGAGAAGAACTCAAGGATATTACAGGTTACCAAAGTTTGGTAGGTAGTCTTAATTATGCTACCTTAACCAGGATTGATATATCATATGGTGTTAGTGTACTTAGCCAATTTATGCATAAACCAAGAGTACCACATTTGGAGGCAGCCAAGAAGATAGTAAAGTACCTAAAGGGAACACAAAATCATGGTTTGTACTTTCCATATTCATCAGACATTGATATTAAGGTATACTCAGATGCAGATTGGGCAGGTTGCAAGGATGACAGGAGGAGTACATCTGGTTACATATGCTTTGCAGGTGATAAACCAATTTCTTGGTCATCCAAGAAACAACCCACAGTAGCTCTATCATCTACTGAGGCAGAGTACAGAGGGCTAGCCAATGCCACTCAAGAAGCTATATGGTTGAAGCTATTATATTCAGAATTGGGCCTATACACAAGGCCACCAATCATATTTGGGGATAACACAAGTTCTCTTCACCTAGCAGCTAATCCAATTTATCATGCTAGGACAAAACACATAGAGGTTCACTACCACTATGTGAGGGAGAAGTTACTTAGCAAAGAAATTCAATTATCATATGTGTCTACTAATATACAATGTGCAGATTTGCTTACTAAAGCTCTGGATGGAAGCAAGCTATGCAGATTTAAATCCATGATTGGATTGCAGGAAATAATTGAAGACTAGAGATGAAGACTTGAGCCAAAGTGTTTGGCTTGAGGGGGAGCTGTTGGTGCAAACAAGCCTTCACACTTGGCATTGATTTGTACCTTGAAGACTCAACATAAAGATTGGACATTGATAGCTTAGCATTGGATATCAACCTTGAAGGTTTTACAAGAGTTTGGATTAATTCATGAAGACTTCATTTGAAGGAAGAGCATAGGAACACATGCCTATGCTTAGTTATCTTTTACCTCATGTAAAAGTCAATATGACTTCATATAATCACACCTACCTTCAAAAGTCGTGGAATTTGGAAGGTATGAATGGAGAGAATATCTCCATATGTTTAGATGAGAGATTTGAGGGAGCCTACATTTAAATTTGAAATTCAAACCTCAAGTGATACCTTATAAAAGACTAGGAAAAAACTCGCGGGTTAGTCTCTCTCATTCAGTTCAACTCCCGAGGTCTATCACTCATTGTAACTGAGTGTGTGTTAGTGCTACTTCATAGCCTACACCACTACACCTCAATTAGCTATGCTTGTCAAGCTAATGAGATTGTACAACCATCTAAATCAATAGTATATACACATTTACCATCTCTGATTTTCTCTGTGTCATCCTCTCCAAGTCTGTCAACTTCAGAGAAGCATATCTCAAGATCTACTGAACCAAATTGGATGATTCAAAGCTCATTGGAACCAGCTCAAAGTATTCTACAACACTATAAAGTTTCAAGTCATTCCATTCAGCCATTTGGGAGAAATCGTGGACGAAGCAGTCTCTGGTATTTTTCTGTGTAGATCCTAAAAAGTCGGGGGTGTCTCTGATTTTGCTAAAGACCATTCTCAGTGCATAGTTTATCAATTGAAGTGATTTAACTTGCTAATGGTAGCTTGTTAAGTTAATTTAATACTCCCAGAAGGAATTAATCCAATTGTAAGTGTGCTGGTCACACTGAACTTAAGACCGAGCAGGTATCATTACAGGAATAGAAAGTTTTTGGACTTGTGAAGGTTCAAAATCATCTGTTTTGATTTGGTTATTACACAATTAATTTGTAAAGCACATATATAGTTTCTTGGTATCATTTGGAAGCTCAAGGGGTCCACTAAGCATACCTGGAATCAAAGGAGGGCTGGTGTGAAGCAGGTTTAGCAACTCCAACCTCATCTTCTGAGTGCATCCAGCCATCACATCCAACAGGCCGTTGTGCACTTGTTCATCAAATAAACGGCCGTACTAGTTGCTTCAGCCCAATAGTTTAGTGGCATCTTCATCTCGTTGAGCATGCATCTTGCAACTTCTGTGATATGTCTATTTTTCCTTTCAGCTATTCCATTTTGTTGAGGCATGTACCTACATGTAAATTGTTTCTTGATGCCATTTTCATAAAGAAAATCTGAAAATTCTTTGGAGAAATATTCTCCTCCTCCATCGGTCCTCAAGGTCTTTATGTAGCGCCTTGTTTCCTTTTCTACCTGTGCTTTAAATCTCTTGAACATGGAGAACACATCTGATTTTTGTTTTATGCAAAACAACCATACTTTTCTTGAATGATCATTGATAAAAGTGACAAAATATCTATTACCAGCCACTGATGGTTGTTGTGATGGTTCCCATACATCCGTGTGTATCAAGTCGAGGACATTCCTTGCCACATAGTTTCTCTTCTTGAATGGTTGTCGA
This sequence comes from Ceratopteris richardii, assembly GCA_020310875.1. Taxonomy (NCBI): domain Eukaryota; kingdom Viridiplantae; phylum Streptophyta; class Polypodiopsida; order Polypodiales; family Pteridaceae; genus Ceratopteris; species Ceratopteris richardii. The sequence goes on along the minus strand of CM035427.1, from coordinate 27,716,834 downwards.
GTTTGCTTTCCTAGTTGGCATGCTTCACAAAACTCATGTAGTCCAATATCATTGAATCTTGGAAGACCTCTTACCACTTCATGGTTGCTCATGTCCTTGACCTTGGGAATGTTGACATGTCCAAACCTTTTGTGCCACAAATCGATTTCAACAATCCTCTTGTTTCCAAACTGAATATATATCACCTTTCCATGTGGTTGTTGAATGTCCAAGGTGAACATCCTACCTTCTTTCCTTCCTTGAGCAATGACCTTGAATCCTTCTTTTGGATTCTTTATAAAGCAGCATTTTTCATTGAAGATAACATGATATCCTTTTCTCTACCATTTGTCCTACTGAAATCAAATTCTTTGCAATAGTAGGAACATGAAGAACATCAGCCAATACCTTTCTATCTCCAAGCTTGATATCTCCAACATGCTCAATTGCGTGTTGAGTTTCATCTTCGGTCTCCACACATCCTTTTCCACTTGGAGCTTGTAGCTTTGTGAATAAATCTCCTTGGCATGTCATATGGTTGCTGCAACTTGAATCTATGAACCATTTTTGGTTATCACTTCTCGAGTTGTTGTAGTCATGCTTCATGGCAAGCATGGTTTGCTTGTCTCCTTCACTTGATGTACTTGCAAAGTTATTTTGGCTCCTTTGGTTGCCTCCATTCAACCTTCCATTCTTTTGGCAACAATCATTTGCATAATGTCCTAATTTACCACAATGATAACATGTGATACCTTTATGAGGATTGTATGAACCTCGACCTCTTCCTCTATTTCTTCCTCGACATCTTCCATGTGTGTTGTCATTTGAGTTGTCCTTGTTGTGCTCCGAGTTGTGTTGGCTGAAATTTGTGTTGTTGTAGCTTCTTCCTCTTCCTCTTGAGCCTCCTCTTGAGTTCCTTCCTCTACCTCTTCCTACATATAACATTTGACTATGGTTGTCCTTACCTTTGTTGCCTTCTCCTTGTTGAGCTACCTCTTCAACCACAAGATTTGGTATAATCTCGTCGAATGTTGGTAGAGGGTCTCTATAAAGAATGTTTGTGATGAGGGGATTCCACTTTTCTTCACTCCTCAAGCCATTGAGGGCTGTTTGGACGATGTCTTCCTCTTCTATCTTGCATCCAATTGATGCTAGCTGATCTCGAAGCTCCTTGATCCTCAATGTATACTCACTAATGCTTTGGTTTGAGCTTTTCTTCATGTTGTTGAGCTCATTCTTGAGTTGCATCCTCCGAGACCTTGTTGAGGTAGCATACACCTTCTCCAATGCTTCCCAAACTTCTTTGGCTATTTCTAAGCTTTGCACATGATCAATCATAGTGTTAGAAATAACTTGTGAGATGAGGAACATCACCCTTCGATTCCTCTCTTCCCAATCAGCACATTGTCTCCTTTGTGCCGGAGTAATGTTGTGATCTTCAAGGTCCACCGGTTGTGGATCGTCTCCACTAACTAAACTCCATAAAACTTTACCTTTAACGTAATTTATCATTCTATACCTCCAAGAGTGAAAATTATCTTTGTCTAACTTCTCAACTTGTTGTCCTAAATCAGCCATTGAAAACTTCCAAGATTGAAGTTTACCTCAAGTATTATGTGGCGCTCTTCCTTGACTTTACGAAGCTCCCCCTTGATTTGTAGCTTCTCCTTTGCTTCACTTCAGTTCCAATGCTTTGCCTCTTCAAAATCCAATGCTCTGATACCAATTGTTGGAGAATTCCTCTCCTAATCGCAGCGGAAAGTGTAAGCTGATTTCTCTCAAAGTATATTTTATTTTGCTAAATGCTTTTTCCATAACTTCTTTATCCTGTAACTTAAATTTTGAATGCTTAATCATAAAAAACTTTACACTGAGCATTGATATCCAAATAAATCTTTGAACAACAAATTGCAAAATTTTGAGAACTTCACTTGCAGACTTCTACATATGAATGTTCCTACTTGTTATGCACACAAAAGATGTACAAAAGATGTACTCATCCACATGATCAATCTGAGAGAAATCTAAGATAGACGCGATGCTATTTTAAGAAGAGAACTTGTTGCACAACTATTACTTATAGGCTTGAACTCTATTGGTTCTCATCTCTCATTTTCTTGACATCATTGAATTATATATATGCATTTTTACTCGTCTCCTATCTATTACATGACTCTTTATCATTCTCATAAGTATTCATGGCTATATTACAAGCAGTTTTACTCATAATGTACATATGTGTATAGATTATGTCTTCACCTTGATCTTCTTGACTTTCTTTTGATCTTTGAACTTCTTCAATCACTTCATAATCATCAATTATTGATTGGTTGCACCAAGAGCTCTTGCTCAATCATTGATTGTGATTATGCCATTCTTCTTTATGCCTTCCATCTCTTTAAACCTTTGTAACTTGGGTCCATCCAAGCTTTTTGTCAGCATATCTGCCACTTGCTCTTTATATTAAATTTCATTAGAATATTCTTCAAGTACATTTTTTGTGTAACATATACTCCATGTTGAGTATATAGAATCTCCATCCCCATGAAATAATACAATTTTCCCAAATCACTTATCTTAAACTCCTTTTCTATTTGCTTCTTGAGCTCTTTGATTATTTGAGCATCTGTACTTGTGACAATAATATCATTAACATAAATACAAACATAAATATACCCATTTTCACTTGCCTTCACTAGCAAACTACTATCTACCTTTGAATCTTGATATTCAAGTGCATTCAAGAACTTGACAAGTCTATGATTCCATGCCCTTGGGGCTTGTGCTTGCTTCAAGCCATACAAAGCTCTCTTGAGTTTACACACATAATCTGATCCATTTGACTCTTTGAAACCCCCTACTTTCTCCATGTACACCTCATCTACAATATATCCATTTGAAAGTGCATTCTTTACATCTAATTGAGATAGCTTTTAGCCTTTACATATAGCAATAGCAATTAGAGTTGTCATTGTAGACATCTTAGCAATTGGAGTAAAGGTTACATCATAGTCCACTCCATGTGTTTGGGCATATCCTTTGACCACAAGTCTAGCCTTGTATCTAGACACTTTTCCATCTACAAACCTCTTTGTATTATATAACCACTTGCATCCAATTACCTTCTGATTTGTTGGTATTGACACCAATTCCGATGTCTCATTCTGAAATAGAGCATCATACTCCTCTTGCATTGCTTTTTCCCAATTTTTTAATCTTTAGCTTCATCATATGTTGATGGATCTTCATTCGTCTTTACAATGTAAGCATAATCTTTGGTTTTCAAGAAAGAAGTATCATAGCTATACATGATAGGTTGCTTCCTTTCTCTTGATGAAATTCTAACCTCTCTACTCCTTGAGTTCTTTGATTCATTTTTTTCTGGATCAAAACTTGGCCTATATTATCATTATCCTGCATTTCATTTTTGCAATCATCATCATCATTATGCTCTTCATATACCTTCATCTTTGACTTCCTTTCCTTTTGACTTCTTCAGGATTTATACATACATTGTTTGGCCTTGTATACCATGTGCTTTACTCACCAAATGTGACATCTTTTGAAACAAGAAATTGTTTTGTGGATGGATTCCACAACCTATATCCCATCTGTCTATCATCATACCGAATAAAAACATACTTTTATGCCTTGGGTTCTAGCTTATGTCTCAATTGAGATGGAACATAAGCATATGCCAAACATCCAAATATTTTGCAATGATCAAGAGTAGGTTTCTTACCCCACCATGCTTCATAAGGATTCATTCCATCTAAAGCTTTGCAAGGTAGCCTATTTACAAGATAAGTTGCAATATTGATTACTTCTACCCATATGTAATTGGGGCAATTATTTTCCTTCGTCATCAATCTTGCAAACTCTACAAGAGTTCTATTTCTTCTTTCTGAAATTCCATTTTGTTGTGGGGATTACTTGCAAGTCACTTCTCTTTTTCTACCAGCATTCCACATATAATCATCAAATTCTTTAGAAAAATATTCTCCTCCTCCATTCGATCTCAATCTCTTAAGCCTTTGTCCTATAATTCTTTCTGCATAAGCGTGATAGTGTTTAAATGTCTCAAACACTTTAGATTTATCCTTGATTACATCTAGAGTAATCCATCTTGTTGCATCATCAACAAAAAACACATAATACCTAGATCCATTTATGCTATAGTCCTTTGAAGGACCCCACACATCTGTATGAACCACTTCAAGCATATTTGAATACTTGTATTGTATGACTTCTTGTGAGCTTTACCTAGTTGACAAGACTCACATTTTTATATCATATGTTGACCTTCAATATTTGGTAGACTAAGCACTACACCATTCTTTGTCATCTCCTTTATCCCTCTTTCATTGAAATGTCCTAACCTCATATGCCATAGGTCCAATTCAGACATCCTATGGCTTCCATAAGTGAACAATGCATGTCCCACATTACCTTGGACTTTGAGAGTCAATAGCCTTCCTTCCTTTTTTCCTATAACAATGCTTTTATATCCATGACTTGGATCTTCAACATAAACACCATTATTTGTGAATCTGACTTCATATCCTTTCTCAACAATTTGCCCTACACATGAAATTCTTGGGGATTGTTGGAACATGAAATTCTTGGGGATTGTTGGGGATCTTCAACATAAACGCCATTATTTGTGAGTCTGACTTCATGTCCCTTCTCAACCATTTTCCCTACACTTCCTTGATTTGGTTGTATTTTGGAAGTGTTCTTCCAAAGCATTCCATACATCTGATGCACTTTCTAGTCCTCGAATGTGTGGTAGAAGATAATCATTTACAGCCATGTAAATGATGTTCCTAGCTTGAGCATCTTTCTTGATCCAATTCTTCAAATCCGCAAGTTCCTCTCTTCTTGGAATTGTAAGATCCTTAGACTCTGGCTTTTTTTCTTCTATGAAAATAAATGCCATCAAATCATTTCTCATCCTCCATCCTCATGGATCATGTTGGATAGTTCTCTCTATCAAGCTTGTCAATCTACAAGCTTTCTCCCATCTCTTTGATCTTTGTGTCTGCAATTATTTAGATTTATGAAGATACAATGTACCTTTGATATAAATCTTTGAACTTTTATAATCCTTTTGAACTCGAAATTTGTACTTCTTCAAGTTTTCTTCAAGACTTTAACCTTTAGCACCTCGAATTGACAAGATCTTTGATGTCTACAATAGTTGGGATTTTCCTTGCTTCTCTTTTACCTTAATTTGATCTTCTAGCTTTGATACCACTGTAGGAGATCTTTAAATCTCAAAACGTTTGATCTATCTTCATTCAAGACTTCTCTATATCAATAATAAACCAAACTTTACACAAAATTTGCATCAATCTACAAGATCATCGAAAAATACTTCTTTATGTGAAGTTTCTTCAACTTCAGAAAGTCTACTTAAAAAATAGACTTCAATATCTACACATAGCTTCAAATTTAATCATTCAAATGATGCACGCACATTAGTGCTACCTTTGTGCAACTATAATGATCCTTAGTTCTCTAAAATCACTATTAAAACTTTGATTTGATCACTTAGATCAAATGTATATGAGGAATTGTCTTCCTAACACGTTGACTTTGACATGGTCAACTTCATAAGCTGATTTCTCTCAAAATATAATGCTAAATGCTTTTGTCCATAGATTCCTTATCTTCTAACTTAAATTTTGAATGCTCAATCATGAAAAATTTTACAATGAGAACTGAGATCCAAGTAAATCGTTGAACAACAAAATGCAGGATTCTGAGAACTTCACCTGTACACATCTACATATGAATGTTCCTACTTGTCATGCACACAAACTAAAGAGAATTGAATCGTGAAACTTTGGTCATAGCTTGATTAACTTCTGAATTAGATGTGTACAAAATAATTCTTGATCCACATGATCAGGCTCAGAGAAGTCTAAGATTGACGTGATGCTATTCTAAGAAGAAAACTCTCTACATATCTAGTACTCATAGTCTTGAACTCTATTGGTTCTCATCTCTCATTTTCTTGACATCATTGACTTATATATATATACATTTGCACTCATCACATATCTATTACATGACTCTCTATCATTATTATAAGTATTCATGGCTATGTTACAAGGATTTTCACTCATAATGTACATATGCGTATAGACTATGTCTTTCTTGATGTTCTTGACTTTCTTTTGATCTTTGAATTGCTATAATCACTTCATAATAATCAATTATTGAATGGTTTGCACCAACAAAGATTACTTGTGTTGTGTGTTTTGTCATATTTTGGCATAGTCTTTAATATTCTGTGATTTGTTTAGAACCATTTTGAGTCATTAAGATCTTTTGATTTTTTCATCCTTGCTCTTTTCATTAACTGTGTCTATGCATTGGAATGTGAAAAGGTATACTTCCCTAAGGAACCCCCCTTAAGAAAAATGCATATAAAGAAAGATGTCTGCACCTTTCCTTAAAAGAGGTCCCAGGTACCACTTCTACAATCGCCTTCATTTGTATCACTTAATTAGTCCAATCATAATTCACTAGATTAGTTCTCATACAAAAATTCCTTTAAAAAAGAAGCTTGTGAAGAAATAAGAAATAAAAAGTTGTCTGGAGCAATGAAGCATGCTGCATTTATTTTGTTTGATTTTTTATTATGTGGTATTTCTCTAAGCAATGATAAGAAGGGAGATTTGAGATTTTCAAACACCACAAGTGTGAGGACCTAAGTTACAACTTATGGATGTGTGTGTATGTAAGAGAGAGAGGGATGGATATGCCCTTAAATTGCAGTTTTTAGCACCCAAGGCCCCTCTACGAGTGTGTGAATATGCTCACCTCAGTGTCAATGTGTGTGTGTACGTGTGCAAGAGAGAGAGAGAGAGAGAGAGAGAGAGAGAGAGAGAGAGAGAGAGAGAGAGAGAGAGAGAGAGAGAGAGAGAGAGAGAGAGAGAGAGAGAGAGAGAGAGAGAGAGAGAGAGAGAGAGAGAGAGAGAGAGAGAGAGAGAGAGAGAGAGAGAGAGAGAGAGAGAGAGAGAGAGAGAGAGAGAGTTTTGATTGACTTCACTTTTGAAAAATTTACACACAAATACTTTAGTAATGATATGTTTGGCTTTGGAAACGGATCAAAGCATCATACAAAGTTTTTGAATATGGCTAAAAAATTTCAGTGACTTTTGTTGATGCAAAGGGACATGCACATAATCATGTTTTGGTACATAAACCCGTTCCTAAGAGTCATAAGAATAAAAACACTCATGGTGCAAGTGATTTAGCATGACATAATTCTGATGAAGAGAATGAGAATGATGGTACCCTTGACTTAAAGGTTGCAATTAATAGTGTCATGCAAGAGACTAGATCCTTTGAAGAATGTGTTTGCAGGGGAAAAATTTATGTGCAAAATATTTTGAATGCATTGAGTGAACTATTTGAGGATATATCTATATTTAATGCATTGAAGATATTTATTCCATCTTCATATCTAGTGGATGAAAACTGAACATGAAAAGAAAACTCAATAATGGTTACAAAACTTCATAGAACAAATCAATATTGATAGTTCTAGGATTAACATACATAGATGTATGAATGAGAGAGATGAGTTTGTTGGCATGCTATATCAATTAGCAAAAGATAAAGGCATGCATGATGCTTGGGAAGTGTATCTATGATCACACTACAACATATGAGGGGCATACAAACACTGTCCATATTGATGGTCCACCCCCAAGATTGGTATGATCAGTCGAAATGTTTGGAAGGATCACATTAGGCATACAGACTGTGTAGTCAGTATGACCGTTTGAAATTGACCTTCAATATTGTTACCGTTAGTGTCCAAGTGAAAGGCCAAGTGGCCACCAAACACTTCTTTGTATATGTTCTTTATTAAAACATATAGTGGCCTGGTCAGTCACAGACTGAAAGTTCGACTGCATTTGTAAGACCTAAGAAGTGTGTCTTCGTGCTCCTTGTGTACTGTGTTTTTTGCGTATTCTGCAACCTCTATGCAGAGTACTGCGTGCGGCCTTAGGAGCTTGGTTTTCTACTCCAAGCATATCATCCTGGAGCTCTCGAGAAGAAGAGTGCAATGTGGTGCATTGCCATAGAAATACTTCACTGATATCAGAGCAGTTCAAGGGAAAAGCTTTGTTACTTCAACAAGTTTTGGTCCCTCAAAGATTCATTCTTTGCTTTCAAAGCCTATTTCTGAAACATTTTTGGGGTGTCTTTTGGAGCCATTTTGGAGTACTTTCACACATAGTTCTCTTCACACAAGTCCAAGAACATGAAGAAGAGTGATCTTTCTACTTCTGAGATAACAAATATCAACCTTTGAGGCTATATTTTCAGCCACACTTGTAAAGCTACAAGTTTCTTGAAAGGTTTTCAGTTTTGGTGGGAGGAGCTTGTGCAAATCAGAGTTGACAGACACTTGCAGGTGTCATAATACGAAGGGTGAGAAAGATAATGCCTCAGAGTCATCCTAAACTAAGCTGGTCACATAGATGGTTAAAGTGGTGTCATCAATGCCACCGGAGGCTCATCGAAATGCAGTTGAGAAAGGAAATCTGCAAGGGCATGTGTTGATCCCGGACAATGCACAACATCATAATCAAATTCTCAAAGCAACAACACCCAAAGAGCTAATCTGCCACCTAAATGTTGTTGTCGTTCAAGATAAACCAAGGCCTAATGATCCATATGGAAGGAAAATTTGCATCGCAGTAGATAGTGCCGAGCTTTTTTTAACTGAATAGACTAGCCTAAGACATTCTTGTTTAGTAATGGAATAATTACATTCGCTTGTTGCTAGTCGTCGACTTGCACAAAAACAGGACGAAACCACTTATCATGTTTTTGCATTAACACACTACCGATTGCCATATCAGAATCATCTACGAAGACATGGAAAGGAAGTTGCCAATTTGTAAAATAGGTGGTAAGAAGACTTTTCAATCAATTAAAAGCTAATTGACATTCCCATGTCCACACAAACTATCGAGGGTGACTGGTAATCAAATGATTAAGCTGTTGGTGCAAATGCCAAGTCTTCACACTTAGCTAGACATTGTAGAAGTTATGTGCAACTATTTGCAAAACCACATGAACTATTGCTTATGGTTCTTACCATTTACTCTTGTAAAAGTCATTTGACTTAGAGGAATATTGTAAGTCCACATAACTCGTGGAGTTAGGAGAGATAAAGCTATGAACCATTTTGTTGGAATAACTCCTAACTTGGAGGAGAACTTTTAGGTAAAGCAAATTTTGAATTTGAATTCAAACTTGGAGGCAAGACATCTATAAAAGAGGGTTGTAAAATCTCGCGGTGTACCTCTCCATTCTAGAGCCTTTAGTTGATCAAATTGTAGAGATTGTGTGGCTCATACTATAGCCTACACTTCTCACTATCATTGGGCATTATTCTTCATGCCAATGGTCATGTACAACATTTTCATATAATACATTAGATCATTGATCATCTCTGTTGGTCGATAGTTATTGTCACTCAGAACAATGTAACTTTCTTGATCATATCTCAGTCATTACTCCATCATTTTCGTTGTTCTATAGCTTGTTGGAACACTGCAATGTCTAGTACAAGCTATCAAAGTTTGAGGAAGCTTGATTCAGCCAATTGGAAGAAAATCATCTCAAAGTGGTCACTGGTCATTCTCTACAAAGTTCCTAAAAAGTCGAGGGTAAGCTTCTACTTGCTAAAGACATTGCTAAGTGTGTGGTCTATCATTTTAAGTGATTCCACTTGGAATCATTAGCTCTCTAATCTATCAGAATGAATTTTTCTAATTGCTACTGTACTGTGAGTACTGAGCAAAACTTCTAGCACGTATCAAGACAAAAATAGCAACTTTTTGATAAGTAGTTAGATGCAAACTCATCCATTTTGATAAAATGATTTGAAGCATCATCTCCAAAGTACATAGGCACTTATTTAGTGTCATTTGGAGGCTAAAGCGGCCTACTACTCAGCTCTAAAGTGAAAGAGGGCAAGTAGAAAGTAGGGATTAGCAGTACCAACTCATTTCTTGAGGTGTCCATCCATCTTTCCAAACATAAGCAGTATCGCAACATGAGCGAGCCACCAAAGATGACCACCATGCCACTGAATTTGGCCAAGGAATCGCATAACTTCCTTTGGTGTAGCAGGAGGGGGTGCATTCAACACTACACAAACTTTATCAGGGTCCACTTGAATCCCCTGTTGTGAAACAACATGATCGAGTCGCTTGTCACAAGAGACAGGTTGTTGACATTTTCACCAAAGCACTTGGGGCTGAGAAGTTGAAGAAGTTTTAGGAGTGCTTGGATTACAGGAAATGGCATTCAGCTTGAGGGGGAGTGTTGAGATATCAATCTCAACATGTGATGATCTAAGATGACACGTACCAGTTTTTCATTTCTCTGACATGTATAGTGATCACGCCGGTATATGTTAGGGATATTTTATTGAGATTTATTAGATCTATCTACCAAGAGTGATGGCACATTTTTTTCTTACCAGCTCACTCATTCGTGGACATTAGGTTTTTCCTTATGTACTAATCTTTATATATTTCACTTGATGTATTCTTGTTTTTAGGTCATTCTTGTACATTCCTTTTTATGTAATAGAACAAGAAGAAGAAGAAGAAAAACAAGACGAAGAAGAAGAAGAAGAAGAAGAAGAAGAAGAAGAAGAAGAAGAAGAAGAAGAAGAAGAAGAAGAAGAAGAAGAAGAAGAAGAAGAAGAAGAAGAAGAAGAAGAAGAAGAAGAAGAAGATCATTCTTCCTTGCCTCAATCTGTGTGTGTGCTTGTCCATGAGAGTGAGAGTGTGTGTGTGATCTCTCTTCCTTATCTCCTTCCTCGTGACAGCAAGGACCCTTCAATTTCAGGCTCAAGGTATTATGTGTCATTCATTGATGATTTTAGTAGGTGGACCATCTTGTACTTTATGAAACATAAAGATGAAGTGTTCAGTTGCTTCAAGAAGTTCACTTGTGGAAAATCAAATAGGAAGAAGTCTAAAGAGGATAAGGTCAGATGGAGGAGGTGAGTACTTCTCCAATGAATTTGATGCATTTTTGCAGGAGAGAGGTATCAAAAGGGAGATTACTACAAGGTATACCCCTGAGCAAAATGGGGTAGTAGAGACAAGAAATAGGTTAATTATGAAACAACTAGATCAATGTTTAATGAAAAGAGGTTACCTAACTATTTGTGGGCAGAGAGTGTTTCTACTGCCACCTATCTTATTAACAGGTTGGCATCCAAATCCCTTGATGGGATGACCCCATATGAAGCATGGCATGGTAGGAGGCCATCACTTGATCATTCTAGAATATCTGGATGCATTGCTTATGTGCATGTTCCATCTCATATGAGAGGTAAGCTAGACCCTAAGGCAGAGAAGTGCATCTTCATTAGTTATGATTTAAATAAGAAAGGATACAGATTTTATAATCCATGCAACAGAGGATTTATGGTCAGTAGAGATGTTGTGTTCAATGAGAATGACTCTTGGTTTGAAAGTGAATGCAAGAAGGTCAAGTTGCCATATGACTTGGAAGAAGAATTTCCAAGCCTCACCAAGGAGGAGCCTAACACAAGTGAAGACATCAAATTAGATGATCAGGACACCATCAACTTAGAAGAGTTCAAAGCATGGAAATCAAAGGGCAAGGCCAAGATGAAAAGGTTGGAAGACTTACCTGAATCATCCAACCAAGCTCTAAGGAGATCACAAAGAGAGATTAAGAAACAAATCTGATATGGGTATGATACTTCATTCGTTACTAAGCATTCCATTTATCTTACTAAAGAATCATTACTTGAAGAACCTTCTTCATATGAAGAAGCGAGTACCAAGTCAAACTGGAAGGAGGCTATGGATGAAGAAATAGAAGCATTCCAAGATAATGATACTTGGGAACTAGTACCCAAGAAGGCATCAATGAAGGTAATTGCTTCTAGATGGATTTACAAAATCAAGAGGAACTCAAATGGATCCATAAATAGGTATAAAGCTAGACTTGTGGCTAAAGGTTTTGAGCAAACTCAAGGAGTTGATTATGAAGAGACATTTTCACTTGTGGATGAAATTCCAACCATTAGAGTATTGGTAAGTGTGGTTGCATCTAGGAATTGGAATATGTATCAACTGGATGTGAAAAATGCTTTTCTCAATGGCTAGATTTCAGAGGAGGTTTACAGGGCTCAAATTCTTCGCTATGAAGACCCAACCAAGGTAAATTATGTGTGCAAATCTAACAAAGCTCTTTATGGTTTGAAGCAGGCACCAAGAGCATGGAATCATAGGTTGACTACCTACCTTCAAGATTAAGGATTCATAATGAGAAAGGTAGATTCTTCTCTATTTGTCAAGAAAAGAAACTCAAGGAATGATATACTTATGTGTGTATGTTGATGACATCATACTTACAGGTAGTGATGCCAATGGCATCAAACAAATTAATAACCTAATGATGCAGGAGTTCAAAATCAGTGATCTTGGGTTTCTGAAGTATTTTCTTGGACTTGAATTGGTCTATACAAATTCTAGAATTTATATCACTCAATGAAAATATGTGAAGGACATGTTGAAGAAGTTCCATTTGGAGAATGCAAAGATAGCTAGCACTCCTATGGAGGTAAATCATAGATTGAGTGCTCATGAAGGTGATTTGCTTGAAGACATTATAGGATATCAAAGCATAGTTGGGAGTCTAAACTATGCAACATTGACAAGGATTGACATAGCTTATGGAGTAAGCTTCTTAAGTCAATTCATGCATAAACCTAGAGCACTCACTAGGAAGCTTCCAAAAGGATTTTGATGTATCTCAAGGGTACTCAAAATCAAGGTCTTTATTTCCCATACACATCAGATTTGGACATTAAGCTTTACTTAGATGCAGATTGGGCAGGTTGTAAAGATGACAGAAGGAGTACCTCTGGATATTTGTCTTTTGCAAGTGGTAAGCCCATCCCATGGTCTTCCAAGAAGCAACCTACTATTGCTCTATCTTCAACTAAGGTTGAAGGGATTAGCCAATATTACATAAGAAGCAATTTGGATTATATTACCATATTCAAATTTGGGACTTCATACTCACTCACCTATGATTTTTGGTGACAATTAAAGTTCTTTGCATCTTGCAGCCAATCCTATTTATCATGCAAGAACCAAGCATAATCCTATTTATCATGCAAGAACCAAGCATATAGAAGTACACTATCACTATGCTAGAGAGAAGTTATTGAGAAAGGAGATTCAACTTGCATATGTATCCACAAATATGCAATGTGCAGATTTGTTAACCAAATCACTTGATCGTACTAAACTTTGCAGTTTTAAAGCTATGATTGGATTGCAGGACACTCAAGAAGGATCATGAAAAAGTACAAGCCAAGATGTTTGGCTTGAGGGGAAGTTGTTGCTGCAAATGTTGAAGCCATCACACTTGGCTAGGCATGGATGCAAACATGAGAACCTTAGCTTGTAAATTGCTTGATCATTAACCATTGTAAAAGTTGTTTTACTTGAGGAATCTTGTAAGCCCGAATGTGGTGTGATTTTATGAGGGATAAAAGTTATGAATTTCATTTGGTAGAACCACTCCTAACTTAGAGGAGTACTTTTAGGTGGAGCCTTATTTGAATTTCAAATTCAAAATTGAAGAAAATCCTTATAAAAGGACTTGTAAGATTCGCAGCCTTGTGGCCTCTTCTTGGAGCTCATTTTCTTATCATTTGTAGAGGTTGAGTAGCATACACTATTTCTCACTCATCCCACTATCATTGAGCATCATCATAATGCCAATGATTATGTAAAAAATGTGCCATAGTCGATAACTTTCATTGATCACTTCAATTCAATTCTCTACTATGTCTACTCAAAATAGTGAACTTTGCATGACCATATCTAAGTGATCTCTCCACCATTTTTCATGTTCTATAGCTTGTTGGAATCTACTCAAAGTCTACTTCATGCTTTCTAATCTTCAAGGAATTTTGCTTCAGGAAATTGGCAGAAATCTGCATTGAAGTGCTCTCTGGTCATTCTCTATACAGTCCCTAAAAAGTCAGGGGTAAGCATCCAAATGCTAAATTGATTTCTCAATGTGTGGTTTACATTTTAAGTGATTCCACTTGTAATCATTAGATATCTAAGTTAATTGGATACCTTCAAAATGAGTTTTATTAATTGCTATTGTACTGTGAGCACTGAGCAAAAGACACAGCAGGTGTCAAGGCCAAAATAGCAAGTTTTTGATCACTTGCTTGTTGTGAAGTTATTTGTTTTGATCTAATTATTTGAAGAATCAACTCCAAAGTGAATAGGTGCTTAATTGGCATCATTTTCAAGCTAAGATGGGCTACTACATAACCTTGAAGTGAAATGGGGCAAGTACTAAGCATGTTTTGGTAGTACCACCTCATTTCCCTGAAGTATCCATCCATCTCTATATGTGTGTGAATGTATGTACACATATGTTTTTATGTATATGTGTATGCATGTGTCTGTACGTATGTGCATGAATGTATGTATGCATATGTTTATGTATGTATATGTATATAAATGTGTGTGTATGTATGTGTGTGAATGTATGTATGTGTATGTATGTGTATGCATGTGTATATGTGTATGTGTATGTATGCATGTGTGTATATGTGTGTGTATGTATGCATGCATATACATGAGTATGTGTGTGTATGTATCTCTTTCTCTCTCTTTATCTCTCTCTCTCTCTTTAATCTCCTTCTCTCTTTCATGTCTATCTCTCTTTCATCTCTCTCTCTCTCTCTCTCTTTCTCTCTCTCTCTCTCAAATCTCTCTCTCACTCATCTATCCCTCTCTTTATCCCCCCCTCTCTCTCTCTCAAATCTCTCTCTCACTCATCTATCCCTCTCTTTATCTCCCTCTCTCGCTCTCTCTCTTAATTTCTCTCTAGATCTCTTTCTTTCTCTTTCTCTCTCTATCTCTCTATTTGTCTCTCTCCCCCCTCTCTCTCTCTGCTCTCTCACTCTCTCTATCAATAGAAAACAAAACAATCACTTACGTCGATGTAATATTTTGGATTGCTATTATCAAAGCCTAATGAATGTTGTTTCTCATCAAATTCCAAAGAATCAACACAAAAAAACTCATGTGAAACCAAAGAGAAGAGAAATAGAAAACACAAAACATGGACAAAGAGAAAGGGTGAAAGAGTACACGCATCACTTACCAAGATGTGAGATCTAGAGAGAGCGAGTGTGTGTGTGTGTGCAAAGAAAGAGAGAGGCATGTGTGTGTGTGCACAAGACAATGTAGTTCACAGTTCAGTTTGTGCATGCAAGCTCAATAGAGGCCCTACTTAGTTGAAAACACGCTCAAAATGTCACATTTTTGCTCTCGAGTCCCGATATGTTTTAAACACGGTGTCATTATAGGCGTCGATATGAGCATTAGTATGAGCCTCAGTATTATCCAAGAAATTAGTGATGCTTATACTGACACTCATACTAATGTTCATACCCACACCTATACTAGTGCCTATATTGGTGATGGAAACATATATATGAAGTATTTCTATGGCGATGCACCATAGTAAGATCTTCTTCTCGAGAGCTCCACAACAATATGCTCAGAGTAGAAAACCGAGCTCCTAAGGCCACACGCAATACTCTGCACAAAGGCTTTAGAATACGCAAAAAACATAGTACACAGAGAGCACGAAGACACTGTTGGTGCAAACAAGCCTTAACACTTGGCTTTGATTTGTGCCTTGAAGACTCAACATAAAGCTTGGACTATTGGAACCTTGGAAGATTAAAAGATTGGACCCTTGAATGATACATTCACAAGAATCAATAACCATATGAACCTAGTCTTATTGATTCTTACCTTTTATCTCATGTAAAAAGTCTATGTGACTTTATCAACAATGTAATCACACCTACTAGACTAGAGTCGTGGAAAAGTTAGATGATTTAGTTGAGGGAATATCTCCCTAAGTCTAGTGGAGAGAATCAAGGGAACTTTAATTTGAATTCAAATTCAAATTCATTCAAGAATTCCTATAAAAGAGCAATGTAAAAGTCGCGGGTATAAAGCTCACTTCCCGAGGCTAATCCAAGCAGATCATAGAGTGTGTGAGAGCTACTACTTAGCCTACACCTCTGAGTACCATTGGGCATCACTCTACATGCCAATGGGAATGTACATTTGATAGATTCAATACATATATTCATAGTTCTTATCTCTGTGTTTTCTGAGTCATTCACCTCAAAGTCTGTCAACTTCAACTGGGCATATCTCAAGATCTACAGAACCAAATTTGATGATCCAGGGCTCATTGGAACCAGCTCAAAGAATTCTACAACACTACAAAATTTCAAGTCATTCTATTCAGCCAATTGGGAGAAATCGCTGTCGAAGTGATCACTGGTATATTTCTGTGTTGTTCCTAAAAAATCGGGGGTGTCCCTGATTTTGCTAAAGATCATGCTCAGTGTATAGTTTGTTATTTGGAGTGATTTAACTTGCTAATGATAGCTTGTTAAGTTAATTTAATACTCCCAGAAGGAATTAAACCAATTGCAAGTGTGCTGGACACACTGAGCTTAGAACTGAGCAGGTATCATTACAGGAATAGTAAGTTTTTGGAGTTGTGAAGGTTCAAAATCATCTGTTTTGATTTGGACATTACTCAATCATTTTGTAAAGCACATATATAGTTTCTTGGTGTCATTTGGAAGCTCAAGGAGTCTCCTAACCATATCTGAAGAGAAAAGAGGGCAGGTGTGAAGCAGGTCTAGCAGCACCAACTTGATCTTCTGATTGTACTCAGCCATCACATCCAACAGTGGTATCAGAGCAAATAAGGTAATCATGGGTGATGGTTTCCCTTCCTTCATTGACAAATTGGATAGGAATAACTACCAGGCATGGTCATTAAGAATGAAGACTTATCTACAAGGGAGAAGCTTGTATGGATACATATCAGGAGATGAGGAGTTGCCCTCATTCAAAACCAGAGGCCTACCTACAAAGGATGAGCATGAGAGACTTAATCAATGGTGTGCTAAAGATGCTTTGGCAAGGTCATATCTTCTAAACTCTATCTCTGATTTCCTTCTACCTCATGTTAGGAACTGTAAGACTTCCCAAGAGACTTGGGAAACCTTGTCAACATACTTCTCATCAAGCACAAGGGCCAGAAAGAATCAGCTATGGATTGAGTTTACAACTCTCAGGAAGCAATCAAAACAATGTGTCTCAGAATTTGTCACCAAAGTCAAAGACATTGCAGATCAACTTGCAAGTGTTGGAGAAGAAATTGAAGAAGAGCAAATAGTCAGACAAGTGATCAATGGACTCAAAGCAGATGACAAGTGGGAAAGCTTTACCACTGCAATGGACTTGTACATGGACATCCAAGCACCTGATCTAACAACTCTGATTGGACAACTATTCACACATGAAGCAAAGATCACAAAGAATGGAGAGCAATCAAAAGGTAACAATCCCTCTGCCCTATATACAGATAAGAAGTCTAAAGACAAGGGTAAAAGTAAGAAAGTTGATGAAGAAGGATCCACCTCCCAAGCAAACTATGCAGGGAGAGGTAGATCATCTAGAGGTAGGGGCAGAGGAGGTAAGTCAGGTAGGGGGAGACCCTATAATCAATCTCCATGCAATATTTGTGGCTTGTCTAACCATACTACAGATGAATGCTACAAGAACTACAAAAATCAAAGAGGAAGAGGTCACCAAAGAGGAGGATACTCCCAAGGCAGAGGCAGATTCAATCAATCTCAAGGCTACCATGGCTACAACAATAATTACAACAATAACTACAACAATAACTACAATCACAATGGCAATTATCAAGGAGGATACAGGAACAGAAAGGATTACAACAATTATGCAGAGGATCAAGATGATTCCTTGTTGATTATGAACATGACATCTAAATCAGGTATCAATGATGATCATTTGTTCTATATTGATTCAGGTTGCTCTAACCATGTAGCTGGGAATGTTGCCTTACTCTCTGATTTGGAAGAACCTAAAGGCAAGCACCAAGTGCAGACAGGTGATGACACTAAACATTCAGTGGTTAAAGTAGGTAATGTCAAAACAAGTGATGGTAATCAGAATTTGCTAAGCAGAGTATTGTATGTTCCAACAATCACCAAGAATTTGATGAGTGTAGGTCAGATTGTTGAAAAAGGTCTACAGGTCAGGTTCACTCAACATGGTGCATATGTGGAGGATCCAAGACATGGATTCAGAAGGATAGCCAAGGGAGAGAAATCAGGTAGACTATTTACTTTTGAACTTGAGGATACTAAGAACATTGCATTATACAACTACAAGGACCAAACTCTATCAGAATTGGAGATGTGGCACAAGAGATTAGGTCACATTGGAGAGAGGACAATAAAGCAAATGAGCAGAGATCAATGTGTGCTTGGGATACCTAATGGATCCAAGCAACACATGATATACAAGTGTGGGGCTTGTCAATTTGGTAAGTCACACAGATTGCCATATACCAAAAAAGGTTTTATGCATGAAGACTACTTGGAATTGGTGCATACAGATGTTTGGGGACCAAGCAAGGAGCCATCCATATCTGGATCAAGGTACTATGTATCTTTTATTGATGACTATAGCAGATGGACTGTCTTGTACTTCATGAAACATAAAGATGAAGTATTTAATTGTTTCAAAAGATATCTTGCATTAGTTGAGAATCAAACAGGTAGACATTTGAAGAGGCTAAGGTCAGATGGTGGTGGAGAATACTTCTCCAATGACTTTGAAGAGTTCTTGCAGGAAAGAGGCATCAAGAGGGAGATTACCACAAGGTACTCACCTGAACAAAATGGGGTAGCTGAAAGAAGGAATAGACTCATTGTGGAGACAGCTAGGTCTATGCTTAATGAGAAAAAATTACCAAATTATCTTTGGGCAGAGAGTGTATCTACTGCCACATACTTAATCAACAGGTTGCCATCAAAGACACTTGATGGAATGACACCCTATGAGGCTTGGCATGGTAAGAGACCATCTCTGGATCATTGCAAGATCTTTGGGTGTGTTGCATATGTGCATATTCCCTCACAGGTAAGGGGAAAGCTAGACCCCAAGGCTGAAAAGTGTATCTTTATTGGTTATGATTTGAATCAGAAAGGATACAGGTTCTATAACCCCTCAAACAAAGGCTTCAAGGTAAGCAGAGATGTAATCTTTGATGAAAATGATTCATGGTATGATAATGAGTGCAGGAAAGTTAGCCTACCTTATGATATGGAAGAAGACTTTCCAAAGCTTGTCAGGCAAGAACCAACTCAGAATGAGGACACAAGCTCAGATGATGAAGACACCATCAACATTGAAGAATTCAAAGCTTGGAAATCCAAAGGGAAGATGAAGATGAAGCAACTTGAAGACAATCCAGAATCCTCAACTCAAGCTATGAGGAGATCTTCAAGGGAAAAGAAGAAACCTATTAGGTATGGGTATGATACTTCACTTGTAACCAAGCACTCTGTATATCTTGCAAAGGATATCTTAAGTGAAGAACCAGGTACATTTGAGGAAGCTATTACTAAACCAGAATGGAAGGAAGCAATGGATGAAGAAATGGAGGCTCTCAAGGAGAGTGATACTTGGGACTTGGTACCCAAGAAGGACTCCATGAAGGTGATAGGATCCAGATGGATCTACAAACTCAAAAGGAACTCAGATGGTACAATAAGCAGGCACAAAGCTAGGTTGGTAGCCAAGGGTTTTGCACAAACCCAAGGCATTGATTATGAGGAAACTTTTTCTCCTGTGGCCAAGATGCCAACTATCAGAATTATGGTGAGTGTAGCTGCATCCAAGAATTGGAACATGTACCAATTGGATGTGAAGAATGCATTCTTGAATGGATGGATATCTGAAGAGGTCTACATGTCACAACCACCTGGCTATGAGGATCCCAATAAGGTAAATCATGTTTGCAAATTGAAGAAAGCTCTGTATGGATTGAAGCAGGCACCTAGAGCATGGAATTATAGGTTGACAACCTATCTCTTGGATCAAGGATTTGTGATGAGTAAAGCAGATACTTCATTGTTTATAAAGAAGAACAATTCAGAGGTAATATACTTGTGTGTCTATGTTGATGACATCATCATTACAGGAAATGATGTTCAAGGAATTAGACACATCAAAGGTCAAATGATGAAGGAATTCAAGATCAATGATCTTGGATTATTGAAGTACTTCCTAGGGCTTGAATTGGTCTACACAAATTCAGGTATATTCATTACTCAAAAAAAATACATTCAGGACATGGTCAAGAAGTTTAATTTGCAGGAAGCTAAAGTCTCAAACATTCCTATGGAGGTCAACCACAAACTCAGTGCACATGAAGGAGAAGAACTCAAGGATATTACAGGTTATCAAAGTTTGGTAGGTAGTCTAAATTATGCTACCTTAACCAGGATTGATATATCATATGGTGTTAGTGTACTTAGCCAATTTATGCATAAACCAAGAGTACCACATTTGGAGGCAGCCAAGAAGATAGTAAAGTACCTAAAGGGAACACAAAATCATGGTTTGTATTATCCATATTCATCAGATATTGACATCAAGGTATACTCAGATGCAGATTGGGCAGGTTGCAAGGATGACAGAAGGAGTACATCTGGTTACATATGCTTTGCAGGTGATAAACCAATTTCTTGGTCATCCAAGAAACAACCCACAGTAGCCCTATCATCTACTGAGGCAGAGTACAGAGGGCTAGCCAATGCCACTCAAGAAGCCATATGGTTGAAGCTAGTATACTCAGAATTGGGTCTATATACAAGGCCACCTATCATATTTGGAGATAACACAAGTTCACTTCACCTAGCAGCTAATCCTGTGTATCATGCTAGGACAAAACACATAGAGGTGCATTACCACTATGTGAGGGAGAAATTACTTAGCAAGGAAATCCAATTATCATATGTGTCCACTAATATTCAATGTGCAGATTTGCTTACAAAAGCTTTGGATGGGAGCAAGCTATGCAGGTTTAAATCCATGATAGGATTGCAGGATATCATTGAAGACTAAAGATGAAGACTCAAGCAAGTGTTTGGCTTGAGGGGGAGCTGTTGGTGCAAACAAGCCTTAACACTTGGCTTTGATTTGTGCCTTGAAGACTCAACATAAAGCTTGGACTATTGGAACCTTGGAAGATTAAAAGATTGGACCCTTGAATGATACATTCACAAGAATCAATAACCATATGAACCTAGTCTTATTGATTCTTACCTTTTATCTCATGTAAAAAGTCTATGTGACTTTATCAACAATGTAATCACACCTACTAGACTAGAGTCGTGGAAAAGTTAGATGATTTAGTTGAGGGAATATCTCCCTAAGTCTAGTGGAGAGAATCAAGGGAACTTTAATTTGAATTCAAATTCAAATTCATTCAAGAATTCCTATAAAAGAGCAATGTAAAAGTCGCGGGTATAAAGCTCACTTCCCGAGGCTAATCCAAGCAGATCATAGAGTGTGTGAGAGCTACTACTTAGCCTACACCTCTGAGTACCATTGGGCATCACTCTACATGCCAATGGGAATGTACATTTGATAGATTCAATACATATATTCATAGTTCTTATCTCTGTGTTTTCTGAGTCATTCACCTCAAAGTCTGTCAACTTCAACTGGGCATATCTCAAGATCTACAGAACCAAATTTGATGATCCAGGGCTCATTGGAACCAGCTCAAAGCATTCTACAACACTACAAAATTTCAAGTCATTCTATTCAGCCAATTGGGAGAAATCGCTGTCGAAGTGATCACTGGTATATTTCTGTGTTGTTCCTAAAAAATCGGGGGTGTCCCTGATTTTGCTAAAGATCATGCTCAGTGTATAGTTTGTTATTTGGAGTGATTTAACTTGCTAATGATAGCTTGTTAAGTTAATTTAATACTCCCAGAAGGAATTAAACCAATTGCAAGTGTGCTGGATACACTGAGCTTAGAACTGAGCAGGTATCATTACAGGAATAGTAAGTTTTTGGAGTTGTGAAGGTTCAAAATCATCTGTTTTGATTTGGACATTACTCAATCATTTTGTAAAGCACATATATAGTTTCTTGGTGTCATTTGGAAGCTCAAGGAGTCTCCTAACCATATCTGAAGAGAAAAGAGGGCAGGTGTGAAGCAGGTCTAGCAGCACCAACTTGATCTTCTGATTGTACCCAGCCATCACATCCAACAGTGGTATCAGAGCAAATAAGGTAATCATGGGTGATGGTTTCCCTTCCTTCATTGACAAATTGGATAGGAATAACTACCAGGCATGGTCATTAAGAATGAAGACTTATCTACAAGGGAGAAGCTTGTATGGATACATATCAGGAGATGAGGAGTTGCCCTCATTCAAAACCAGAGGCCTACCTACAAAGGATGAGCATGAGAGACTTAATCAATGGTGTGCTAAAGATGCTTTGGCAAGGTCATATCTTCTAAACTCTATCTCTGATTTCCTTCTACCTCATGTTAGGAACTGTAAGACTTCCCAAGAGACTTGGGAAACCTTGTCAACATACTTCTCATCAAGCACAAGGGCCAGAAAGAATCAGCTATGGATTGAGTTTACAACTCTCAGGAAGCAATCAAAACAATGTGTCTCATAATTTGTCACCAAAGTCAAAGACATTGCAGATCAACTTGCAAGTGTTGGAGAAGAAATTGAAGAAGAGCAAATAGTCAGACAAGTGATCAATGGACTCAAAGCAGATGACAAGTGGGAAAGCTTTACCACTGCAATGGACTTGTACATGGACATCCAAGCACCTGATCTAACAACTCTGATTGGACAACTATTCACACATGAAGCAAAGATCACAAAGAATGGAGAGCAATCAAAAGGTAACAATCCCTCTGCCCTATATACAGATAAGAAGTCTAAAGACAAGGGTAAAAGTAAGAAAGTTGATGAAGAAGGATCCACCTCCCAAGCAAACTATGCAGGGAGAGGTAGATCATCTAGAGGTAGGGGCAGAGGAGGTAAGTCAGGTAGGGGGAGACCCTATAATCAATCTCCATGCAATATTTGTGGCTTGACTAACCATACTACAGATGAATGCTACAAGAACTACAAAAATCAAAGAGGAAGAGGTCACCAAAGAGGAGGATACTCCCAAGGCAGAGGCAGATTCAATCAATCTCAAGGCTACCATGGCTACAACAATAATTACAACAATAACTACAACAATAACTACAATCACAATGGCAATTATCAAGGAGGATACAGGAACAGAAAGGATTACAACAATTATGCAGAGGATCAAGATGATTCCTTGTTGATTATGAACATGACATCTAAATCAGGTATCAATGATGATCATTTGTTCTATATTGATTCAGGTTGCTCTAACCATGTAGCTGGGAATGTTGCCTTACTCTCTGATTTGGAAGAACCTAAAGGCAAGCACCAAGTGCAGACAGGTGATGACACTAAACATTCAGTGGTTAAAGTAGGTAATGTCAAAACAAGTGATGGTAATCAGAATTTGCTAAGCAGAGTATTGTATGTTCCAACAATCACCAAGAATTTGATGAGTGTAGGTCAGATTGTTGAAAAAGGTCTACAGGTCAGGTTCACTCAACATGGTGCATATGTGGAGGATCCAAGACATGGATTCAGAAGGATAGCCAAGGGAGAGAAATCAGGTAGACTATTTACTTTTGAACTTGAGGATACTAAGAACATTGCATTATACAACTACAAGGACCAAACTCTATCAGAATTGGAGATGTGGCACAAGAGATTAGGTCACATTGGAGAGAGGACAATAAAGCAAATGAGCAGAGATCAATGTGTGCTTGGGATACCTAATGTATCCAAGCAACACATGATATACAAGTGTGGGGCTTGTCAATTTGGTAAGTCACACAGATTGCCATATACCAAAAAAGGTTTTATGCATGAAGACTACTTGGAATTGGTGCATACAGATGTTTGGGGACCAAGCAAGGAGCCATCCATATCTGGATCAAGGTACTATGTATCTTTTATTGATGACTATAGCAGATGGACTGTCTTGTACTTCATGAAACATAAAGATGAAGTATTTAATTGTTTCAAAAGATATCTTGCATTAGTTGAGAATCAAACAGGTAGACATTTGAAGAGGCTAAGGTCAGATGGTGGTGGAGAATACTTCTCCAATGACTTTGAAGAGTTCTTGCAGGAAAGAGGCATCAAGAGGGAGATTACCACAAGGTACTCACCTGAACAAAATGGGGTATGTTGGAAGCAGTCAGAGGCACAGACGCCACGGAAGCATGTGAAGACGAAGCAGGGAGCCAGGCGGATCAATCTTTTAAACAAATACATGTCTTATTAATTTTCCAAAACATTCAACAGTGATTATTATCACTAATTGTAACATATGTATCATAAGAAAACCCCATTTTGTAATCCATAGCTCCATTTTGTGCAAGCCGAGGAGTCCTCGAGCTTGAGGAGCTTAGGTAGAATGCTCATACCAAATTTCGTTATTTTTAGACATCGTTTACCCTTCCAAATAGCCTCTAGGACCTATTTTTTAACTAGGCCGGTCATTAGATGTGAAACCGGTCAAAACTAGTCTAGAAACTATAAAAAGAGCTAGAGAGCTCATTTTTGGGGTTAGCTTGTTTGAGATTAGAGTTATTTTTGAGCTTGTAAGAGTATTCTTGAGTAATAGAGCTAATTTCCCACCTTCCATTGTGTCTTGCTTGTCTCTTCATTGTGTGTGTGTATGCGTGTGTGCATCTTTGTGCTTCTCACCTTCACTCTCACATCTTCTCACATTCACGATCTTCATATCACTCCTACCTCTCCCTCGGATTGACATTAAGGAGGTGAAGCTTCTTAACGTGGTTCTCACCATTGTGCTAGAGCAACACCAAATTTGGCGCCGTTGCCGGGGATCGAGTCTAGGACGAATGTGTGATGGTAAGAGTATAGCAAGAAGAGGCGTTGGAAGGTAAAAAATTTCAGTTTTTGTTGTTGTTTTTACTTAGTTTTTAGTGTTTTTCACCTTCCCCATACTCCATCTTCATCATCGCATCATCATCTCCATTTCCAAAAAAATCAGAAAATTCACCATATCCACCCAATCACCTCATTTCCCCTCATTCGTGCATGCGAGAGAGCGAGAGAGAGTTTTTGCGCTTGTATGCACTTGTGTTTTCTTGAGTTTTCTTGCAGGTACAGAGCTTCAGAGCATCAGGAAAGCTTCCAAAAGGTAAAAAATGTACTTTCTGTCAGAAATTTCCGACTGTGTCGGACCATCGCGATGGTCCGCCAAGTTCGGATTTTGAGGTAGGCGACCACACCACGAGGTAGGCGATCCTTGCGCACACACGGCACCATAGTTGCATTTCAAAAATTCGTCATTTGGTGGACCATCGCGATTGGCTCGGACCATCGCGATTGTGTCGCACCATCGCGATAGGCTCACGCCATCGCGACAGCTCGGCCGGACCATCGCGACGGTTCGCCTTTTCGGACCATCGCGACGGTTCACTTGAGCCATCGCGACGGTCCACTTGGACCATCGCGACGGTTCAGCTGACCCCGGACCATCGCGATTGGCTTATGCCATCGCCACGACAGTGCCACGTGTCACGATAGGCCATCGCGACGGTTCAACTTTTGGACCATCGCGACAGCCCAAAATCGGACCATCGCGATTGGCTCAAGCCATCGCATCGCGGACCATCGCGACGGTTCATTTCGGACCATCGCGATTGTCCACCGTTGACCGTTGACCGCGCCATCGCGATTGTCCGCCCGATCACGCCATCGCGACGGTTCAATTTTTGGACCATCGCGACGGTTCGACCTCACGCCATCGCGATTGTTCACTTCGAGCCATCGCGACGGTTCGCCTTTTCGGGCCATCGCGATTGTCCAAATCCCACGCCATCGCGACGGTTCGCTTGGACCATCGCGACGGTCCCAGACCATCGCGATTGCCCACCCCCATCGCAAATTTTGGACTTCAATTTTTGACCAAATTTGGGGGTATTTTTGGAAAATTTTTGGACCATTAGACTCATAGGAGACCCCTTAGCTCATATTTGAGGGAAAATTGGATTGTCAGTTTTTACCCCCCAGGGCCTGAACACGTATAACTTTTTCATCCGGAGTCCGTTTTTTGAGCTTAATAGCTCGTTAGAAAGCTCGTGACGAGTACTACGTGACCTCAACTGTTTTTTTCATAAAGAATACATCTATTTTTGGATAAGCTATTTTGAGGTTCACCTAGTCTGGGACTAGGAAGTCAGGGGGCACACATTGAAAATTTGAGCTTAAAAGGTGTATATACTCAAGTGTTTAATCATCTTGTGAATTGGTCTAACATTGGAATTTTCCAGGTCTAGCAAGGGCAATCCAAGACAAGCAAGCAAGGCAGTGGAGACAGCAGAGCTTGGGAAGCACGACTTCTTGGGCAACAGGACACCAGAGCAACAGAAAAGTCGACTCGAGGTTGGAAGATTACTCAACCCCCTCAGTCAATTCTTAGCTTAGGCTAAACGTTAGCATTGTGGATTTAAGTCGATAGGAACGCCTCAAGTTCAAGATACCTAATTCTATCAAGTTTAAGACTTAAAGTAAAGGTGTGTGTGACGCGAAAACCTAAAGAAACGAACCTAAGTCTGACGGAACGAGAACTCAAAATCATCACGAAAGTTGAATTCCTGACGCATAAATTAAGACAAGAATCCAGAGAAAATTAAAAAGAATCAAGAGAATAATAACAAAGGACCATTGACGATCTAAGTGTGTAATTGAGTGAGCAAGGAAGGAAATTAATGAACCTTAGATCGGGCAAACATATAGGTAAGTCGGACCGACGAAGCCTTAGATCATCAGAGGCTAGTGTAAGAACCACTGCACGATCTTGGGCTCAGCAATTGAATAATAGTTATCCCTACGAGAGCTCAGAAACTAGCGAATCAGAAATGGCATTCAGCGCAGACAGACCAGCAGGAGGATCTCATGTAGCATACTTAGAAAAACCTGAAGGACCCTATAGAACGCAGTTAGAGTTTCTCCGAACCAACCGATTAGGTGCTCGCATCTATGAGGATGGTTTGCAGAGGCAAGTGGTGCAACTGCACAACCCTGATCAACCCATTGGATTGGAAAGACCAGTGGTGAAGTTTGAGAGAGACGCTTACATAGACAAAGAAGGAACCATGTACATCCTAAGTACACAGCCCAACGATACGAATGAGTTTGGCACAATTCAATTAGAGACGGAAGCGAAATTTCAAGGAAAAGAACCGTTAGAAGAACCTAGGACACCTAGAGGGAAATCCGTATTAACAAGAGTAATCATCCCAGAGTGGATCCCTCAAGATAACAGAAGCACAGAGTTGTTCGTAAATAAAGAGACAGATGAAGCCTTTTGGAGGTACAGAAAGGAAAACCCCAGTGAGGTAGGCATCATTACAATTTATGAATTCAAGGACCCAGATACGCCTGGAAAGGTTGTATACCTGGATGAGACTTCAGAAAGAGTCTTTGTGGTGCCTGAACGCGCTAAAAACACATACACATGGAGAGGTGAATTGATATTCCCTCCATCTAGAACGAACATGAATGCAAATCAACAAGGGGCAGGAACATCCTCAGCCCATGGAAATCAAAGAGAAGGACATAACGAGAGACCGGAAGTAAGCTTCAATCACCCCATAGGGAGAGATAGAACAACCACGAACACTAATAGAGCGGAGAGACAAAGGGATCATGGAATACCAGGTGGTAGAGATGATTTTCCTCTACCTAGACCACGTGAACACGCAAGAGTATTGAGACCCACACAGTTGGTAAAATCAATGAAAAATTATTTTGATGGGACAGGAGATCCCTATGACCATGTCGCAGAATTCAAGCAAGTGCTAAGAGCAGAACAAGTTGAAGACATGTTCACGCAGTACAATGCATTTGGACTAACGTTAAAGAATACAGCTTTAACTTGGTTCCAACCACTGCAACAAAGGCAATTTAGAGACATCCATCACTTTTTAGAGTCATTCATTACTGAATTCTCTAAAAGTGGGGTTAGACATGACACGTCTTCGTTGATTCATAGTTTTAAGCAAACCCCTCAGGAAACAGTAAGACTGGCAGGTCGTAGGTTCAGACAATATGTTGAACGATGTCCAATGCAAGAGCTACCCTCACAAGCCAAACAAGTATCACTGTTCCTAGATGGCTTGTTGAGCGCTAAACTACGCTCCTATGTGTACCTAAAGGAACCCAGAACGCTAGAGGAGTGTGTAAGAATATGTATAGACATCGAGGACAACCTAGGTGATGAGTTAGAACTCTCAAAGGTCTATAAGGACTCAGATTGTTCTTCTCTAGCATCCACAAAATTGTCTAATTCGATAGAGGACCTAGCAGAAAAAGTGGCCCAAAAACTAGGAGTTTCTAGTAAACAGGTGCCCAAGCTACCGATGAACGTACGTTGTTACACTTGTGGTGGAAATCATTTGGCAAACATGTGCCCCAATGCACCTCAACCTCAAGCCAACCCTAGTGGCCAATATTGCACAATTGAGAGGAGATACACGAATCATACGGCTCAGGACTGCCCATACAACAAACAAACCGTGAGACAGAACTACCCGCAAACATACCAGCAGCCAGGTAGGTATCAAGGCCAATACAATGCTCAGCCTTATTACTATAGGCCTCCTCAGAACTACCCATACCAGGCTCAACAGAGACCTCAACCCGTCTTAGCTCAACAGCCACCCCCACCAGCAAATGTCATCTCAGTCAAATACGCGGCTGCAGAAGAGAACCTAAGTAGGGCCTTAGTGCCTTCTTCACCTTTGATCACCGAAAGTGACCCAAACTCAAACAGTTTTGACTCTACGCATGTAACTAGCCCACCCGCTTATTACACGGAGTCACCAGAACATGTGGAGGCATATCATTATGATAGTCCACCAATGGAACCTAGTTGGGAGCCAGACTATACTAATGTGATGTACGCAAACCCAAACCCACGGCCCCAATTGAGACAGCAGAGACCACAGGGCCCTAGAGGGCTATGCTTTAGGTGCCAAGGAGATCATTTCATAAAGGATTGTCCACATCCCCCAATAGCAAGGCAATCACAGTACTACAGCATCCAAGGCTTTTGCGTCGATTGTGGCAAAGAACACATAATCAAAGATTGTCCTAAGAACCCAGTTAACACTTCAAATGTGACATCGATCAACGTGATAGGTATTGTAAACAATGCAGATGGATCCAACCCTACATACGTGCCTATCCAAGCTATAACCAGAGCCCAGACACTCTTACAAAACCAACAGCTTAATCATGAGAAAATAGCCGAAACTAGTGAAGTTGCGGAATCGAGTAGTAAAAAGACAAAATCTTGGAAAGATTCTAGAGAAAGGATAAAGAGAAAATGGAGTAAAAAGATAAGTGAGTTGGAAGGAAGTCTAAGAGAATCTAGAGCCAAAATACAAGAATTGGCTTCACAAGAATTAAACCAAGAAATCCCAACTCAGAAATCAGGATCATTCTTAGCGGAACCCATACCGGAAGATCTAGACATGATGTTTCGTGCATATCAGGCTAGAATAAAAGAGGGACCTCAAGTCACGGAAATGAGTAAAAACTACCCTCGAGCTGATCTAGAAATTGAGAGAACTAAACTTTGCATGAAGATGGTAGAACTAGCCCAAGCGTTGTTCGAAGCCTCTAGATATCTTAATTGGAATAACATGGCAAAACCGGAACTACACTTTCAAGGACTAATGGAGAGGCTAGAACACTTGATTGAAAGCAAAGAGAAAAAGGATCAGTCTAGGAACCCTACTGTCCCAGAGACACAGGAAAGGAATCCACCATCCCTGTCTCAAGTACCCAATACAGAGAGTCAAGATAACCTATCTTCCATACATAAGTACTCACATGAATTTTTAAGAGAAATCCAAGAAGAGAAATGGAGAAAAGAACAAGGAACTCATCCTCCTATTCAAGAAATAGACGACTTGCAGGAACAATTTCCCCAAGACATCCCCTCTATATATGGTGATGTAGAGGTGGAACGACTGAGTGAACCCACAGGATTTGAATCTAATTCTTTACAAGAATTACCTCAGTTCACAGGACCTTGGGAAGCAAAGTCTATTAGTATGAGAGCACCCACGATAATAGTGAGGAATGAAGAATCAGTGATCCCTAGGAATACGGAAGTGATCAAGAACACTAAAGTACAGTGTAATCTCACTCTGGAGGAACTGTTAAAAGTAAAACCAGAATTGTGGAAGCACGTAGCAAATCAATTCCCTGAGCTAGCTACCACACCCTCTCAGATAGGATCACAGAAGAAGATACCAGAGATACCCGTGGAAAAGATTGGAGACGTAAGCGAAGGAGAGGAAGGTAACACATATCTTCCAATAACCCATCAGGGCTACACCACGAAAGCCATCTTAGATTCAGGAGCCGGAGTAGCTATCGCTACTACCGCCTTATGGAAACGTTGGGGTAAGCCAGCGCTCAGACCCACCAGGATGAAGCTACAAATGGCTGATGGACACATAGAGAAACCATTAGGCTTACTAGAAGGCATATCTCTCACCACTTGTGGTGTAGAATTTGAGCATACCTTTGCCATTTGTGACTTTGCAAAAAATCGTGCTTATGAGATGATATTGGGACGACCATTCATGCGTCAGTTGCAAATCGTACAAGATTGGGGAACTAATTCTTTGTACTTGCAACATTTGGGAGTAATTACCAAAGTCAATCTTAAAGACTATTCACACAGAGATGTACCCCCAATACAATGGAATACCATCCATAAGACACCAGTAGAGACGGAATCTGTGCACTCATTAGAATCAGATCCTTCTTGGTTGCATGAGGATACCCATTTATGGATGTGTAAAGTAGCCAAACAAGAGGAAGAAAGATTAGAAGCCAGGACCTTAGGTACCGAACAACATCCACGAACCCTTCAAGATCCAGCCTATGCACCTGTAGTATTCCCAGACGAGGAATTTGAACCCCATGGTTGGGCAGAGATTCTAGCAACCATGGATGTAGCCATCAATGAAGAACAATGGACACCCCACTGTGACGAGGATGGCTATGACATTTCAGTTTTTACGATAGAGCCAATCATGGGCGAGGCAATTTTAGAAGAGTGCGAACCAAACACTGATGCATTTGAGGACGCAAGCGATTTTGATTTAGAATCAATTATCATGGACCCACCCTTTGCATCAGAGGAAGAATATTTCTACGAAGTAGAGACTCACACTCAGAGTCACGAGGAAACTACGAACGAGGTAAGGTTGGCCACTCACGTGACTGATAAGAGTGAAGGCAAGAAGAGAAAGAAGAAAGAAACCATGTCGGAAAAAGAGGAATCTTTATTTGAAGTACCCGAGAATTTCAAGAAATACGAAATCGACGATAGAAGAATCATGGTACGAATGCCTAATAGAAAAGAGAATGATGGACAAGCATATGATAACCGAGAGAAAACCAAGAAAATAATAGTTGCTATCGAAGGAGAAGAAGAAAAATGTACATACATAGGGCATGATTTGACGACTGAAGAAGAAGAAGAGTTAGTTGCCCTATTGCGCGAATATAGAGATGTTTTTGCTTGGAGTTACAAAGATTTGAAAGGAGTAGACCCGGATATATGTTCTCATAGAATCCCTATGACTCCAGATGCAAAACCGACAAAACAAAAACCTTACACGTACAATGATAACTACGCTGCGAAGATTAAAGAGGAGATAGATCGCTTGATAGAAGCAGGATTCATTTACGAAATTGAGCACACCGAATGGGTATCCCCCATTGTGGTTGTGCCCAAGAAGAACGGAAAATTGCGTGTGTGTATTAACCTTAAAAAAGTTAATGCCGCCACGATTAGAGATAGTTATCCTCTTCCTATCACGGAACACCTATTGGAAAGAGTTGCGGGCAAGGAAGTTTACAGTTTTCTTGATGGATTCTCAGGCTATAACCAAGTAGCCATTGCTCCAGAAGACCAACACAAGACGGCTTTTGCCACAGAATGGGGCATATTTGCATTTCGTGTAATGCCATTTGGCTTAACAAATGCACCCGCCACTTTCCAGCGACTCATGTGTCATGTTTTTAAGGAATTCTTACGCAAGAGCTTGGAAGTTTATGTCGATGACTTATGTGCACATTCAAATGTAAGGCAGACACATATCCCAGAGTTAAGACAAATATTTGACAAATGTCGAGAGTATCAGGTTTGTTTGAACCCAGAAAAATGCGTTTTTATGGTCAGACAAGGCAAAATTCTAGGACACATCGTGTCAAAAAATGGAATCTCTACGGACGAGGAAAAGGTGAAGGTAATTGCAGAATTACCCAGACCAACTAATGTGAAAGAGGTACAGGCATTTATGGGCCATTGCGGTTATTATAGGAGATTCATACACATGTATGCAATCATAGCCAAGCCTCTGTACTCTCTTTTAACCAATTTTGAGTGGACAGATGAGTGTGAAAATTCATTCAATGAACTTAAACGACGTTTGTGTTCAGCACCTATATTGACCACCCCAGATTGGAGTAAGCCATTTCATGTACATGTGGATGCATCCAATTACGCCATAGGATGTGTATTAGCACAACCCACGAATGAAGGTAACATAGATCTCCCCATAGCTTACGCTAGCAGACAACTGAACGCAGCAGAGCGAAATTACACCACGACGGAACGAGAAGGATTAGGAATGATCTACGCAGTAAAGAAGTTTAGGCACTACTTGTTGGCCAACAAATTCAAGTTCTTTACCGATCATCAAGCCCTATTATATTTAGTCAACAAACCATGCAACACAGGACGATTGATACGCTGGTTTCTATTACTCATGGAGTATGATTTTGAAGTGGTAGTTAGGAAGGGAAAGACGCATCTTAGAGCCGACCACCTTTCAAGATTAACCTCAGGAGAAGCTCCTCAAGGAGTAGCTGATGATCTACCAGATGCATACTTATTCAACCTTGAGATAGCACCGGAATGGGCTAAGCCGTTAGTCCCTATTCTGACATACGGACCCAAGAGTCCTAGGATAAAGATCAAAGAAGGAGAGATTACCAAATCTCAGAGGTACCAAATAATGGCAGGAAGTATATACAAACAGGATAATCAAAAGATTCTTGCTTGTTGTGTAGATGAATCAGAACATGCGAATTGGTTGCAATTAGCACACATAGGTGCACTAAAGCAACATCATTCAAAACATAGAACACTACAGACTCTGCAGAAATTAGGAGTATTTTGGCCTACGATGGAAGCAGATGTCTACAAATTGTGTAAGGAATGCCATGTCTGTTGTGAAAAACCACCAGTAGAGCATGCTACATTGTATCATGTGTCTCTCACACCAGACTGGAGTGAACCTTTAGTGACATACTTGAGGACGAACACATTCCCTCAAGGAATGACCTTAGCTCGACAACGCAGTCTAGAGCAGGAAGCTCAAGACTATTCACTTATTGGCGATAATCTATACAAAAGAGGACGAGACGGATATCTAAGACAATGTGTTCATGAGAGCGATTATCTGAGAATACTAGAGACTGCACACCAAGGTGTTGCAGGAGGTCATTTTGGACCAGATAGGATAATCAAAGCCATCCTCTTTGCAGGATTATGGTGGCCCACTCTTCACATGGATGCACATACCTATGTAAAGAGATGTGACGTGTGCCAAAGAACTCAGTTTCCTACTCGCAGAGATGAAATGCCATTGAAACCCATGATGGGCGGACGTGCATTTTCTAAGTGGGGTATAGACTTTGTAGGACCCATTAACCCCCCTGCAAAAGGTACACATGCGGAATACATTATTGTTGCCACAGATTATTTAACCAAATGGGTAGAGGCAAAGGCTACAAAAAAGAATGATGCTCACACGACTGCAAAATTCTTATTTGAAAATGTCTTTACAAGATATGGATTGCCTATAGAGTTAGTGAGCGATCGAGGCACTCACTTTCTAAACCAAGTCATTGAATATTTGTTACAAGATTTTATGGTGATTCACAAGAAATCTGCACCATATCATCCTCAGGCCAATGGTCAGGCTGAAAGCACTAACAAGATACTTTGTACCGTACTGACGAAACTCGTGAACAATAAACGTTCAGATTGGGACAAACAGCTACACCACGCTGTTTGGGCATATCGAGTGGCCTACAAGACCGTACTCAATGCAACTCCCTTTCAGATGGTTTTTGGTCAGAATGCAGTGCTCCCCTTGGACTTCTTGATACCGACCCTTAAGGTTGCACAAGAACATCAGTGGACCGGCCATGAATTATCAGCGAGAATAATGGACTTGGAACGATTAGGAGAAACCAGGCTGAAAGCAGCAGCAGGAATATACGCAGCGAAGAAGCGACAGAAAGCATATTTTGATGCACATGTGAAAGATAAAGGCCTAAAAGAAGGAGATTTAGTTCTGGTGTATACGCTGAAACAGCATGCACGGAAGTTAGAAAAGCGAGGTTATGGACCTATGATCATTAACAGACTCTCGACGAGCGGAGCAGTGCAGTTAGCCACCTTAGAAGGAGATATAATGCCTAATTACATTAGTGGCTGTAGAGTCAGGTTGTATCAAGAACCTCTTACTGAGGATATGCTTAGACGACTCACGTTGGCAAAGAAGCGTAAGGAGGAAGAAAATAGAATACGAGCAGAAGCTCAGGCAGAAGCCATAGAACGCATTAAGCGCATGAAGCTAAGAAGACAAGGACTAAGGAGAGAACATTATAACCATCTTGAAACACCACCCAGATATCCCATGGCCATGTGTCAAGTAAAGTCAACCACTCATCCTAGTATAGTGGACAGGAGACCATTCCTTACAGTTAGGCTAGAGCACGGTAACCATAGCCAAGAACTCAGGGCTTTGATTGACTCAGGTGCTGCGACTAGTGCGATTAGATGGTCCCACTATAAGGATTCCGGAATAGAAATGCAGCCAATCGAGGCATACCTCATAGGCCTAGGAGGCATGGAAACCCCTTGCATGGGTGAGGTGGACCTTCCTATCCTCATTAAGGATTTGACGACGACAGCGAAGCTACTAGTGTGCCATGATGACGACCTGATAGAACCCCTAATCCTTGGCCAAGATTGGCTATACGATCACTCAGTGGACCTAAATCTTAGACAAGGCTCCTTACAGATTGGAACCTTAGAGCAGAAGCGAGTGATACCGCTTGACTTCCCTAACGGCATTCCGCTTGACGGTTGTGACCCTAGACCCAAGGAAACGCATGCGACGGAAGACAGGAAGATCTTTGATCAGCTCAATCACGCTACGTCCACACCAACCCACTCGGGCTTGGCGATGGATGAATGTCAATCAGAAGGACGACAGGAGATCTTCCCTGGGACTTCCTGCAAACTAGAAGAGACAGTTACCCAACAGCAAGGGCAGAAGGGCACAATCAGAGGTCAGGTGGGTTGCATCAGCGGCCAAATGAGCACGACACCCTACGGTGCTCATCCTTCCAAGCTTGTTGCGGACTGGCCTAGATTAAAGTTACAAAAGGTATCACTTCCTAATGGGCAGGTCACGCAAGTGTTGGAACTCCCTTCTTTTCCAAAGCAGAGTGTCCATCCGACCTCTCAACCTCAACAACAACAGAGTCAACTACGACAAAGGAACCCAGACCGACGACAGTATCAGAGGAAACAACATGGAAAGCAGTTTAGGCCTCCCAAAGGAAGTGGTACCAGACAAATATGGGTGCCTAAAGGACAAAAAGCACCGAAGGACTCCAACCAAGCAGAGATCAACAAGCAAAAGGCAGAACAGAAACAGAATCGATATCCACCATCCCCTCGACCTCCTTCTACAGGTCCGAGCATTCGACAAATTTGGATCGCCAAGAAATACCTTACCCATAGACCCACACCCACGCAGATTTGGGTACCCAAACCATGTATCATAGCTCAACCCATATGCCATGTAATATATAATCCTCACAAACCTTTTCATCCCTCGACACCACCACACCCGATACCACCTTTTACCCCTCAGCAGAAACCCACCACCCACTCCAAGATCTTTAGGAAATGGATACCGAAACGTGTCCAACCGTCTTCCCCTAACCCGTTGTCTAACTACCCCCCGACTAACCTACAACCTTGTACTCAATTACTAACCTTTAAACCTTGTATAAATTCACACACCATCATCACACACCACTCGTAATCTCACCTCATCAAGAAATGTATGCATAATCTGAAACGTATAGGTGTCTAGAGACCTGCACTAGTGCTGCAAGAAACATTGCATCCATCACATCACAACACTTGGCTACACGGGTTACGCATCAGTTATGGAAAGGGATTGCGGTCTCACTTTAATGGGATCATGATTAATTTCCATGCTAATGTGTTAATCTTTTGTAGCAGATCTTTCTCACTAGCGCACCAGCCACCATGCAAACTGACGAAGGAACATCAGGAGTAGGCCCCAGTGTAGCAGCAGTACCACTCAACGTGCTACGAGCAGAGTCCCACCCTACTGCTCCACCGCCGGAATTTCAGGGATTTCCAGGGCCCATGCCCATCGATAACCCCCCTATGGGCTACATCGAAAAGATACACAGGAATTCTCATTGGTTTCAGGGCCTGGCAGGACCCCTCGCGGACGCAGACTTTATCTTTGAATCCTCTCTGACTTTTGATGACCGCACGTGGGGAAAGTACCAGTTTTTCTCCAGAGAATTCGAAGCCCTACAAAACACCCAGGATTTAACTCATGTTTGGGCCAGAGCCGGCTTCACAGAATACTTCAGTGATCCTTTACCCAAACCAGATTTTTATAGATGCTATTACTTGATCACTACCTTACTGGCATCAGAGAATAAGGACATCCCAGGAACCTTCATCTTGCCTACCCTAGTGGATGATCCACCTTACAAGAGATTTTATCTCTCTAAGGACCTAATCAGAGCAGCCATCAAGATTCATGGAACCCACACTCCCACAGACCGAGAGAGATTGATTCCAGAACCGATGAAACGTGGGGATGTCACGAAGTGGGAAGAGATTTCGGCCATCACACCTGAGTTATCAAAGCCACTAAGAATATGCATGCAACATTTTGCCTTTCCAGCTCAGGACAGATTTACCATGCCACACAAAAGAATATGGTTCGGATTATATTTGGCATGTACGGGACCTCAAACAGTTGATCTGGCAAGCTGGATCATAGATCAGATGTACCTGGCACAGCACAGATGGGAGCGTAAAAAAGTGCTTAACGGATGTTGTGCACTCACAAGAATTGTGTATATGTGTTTGGCTTATGACTTGCCCATCGAGCGTGCATTAACAGGAGAGGAATTGAAGGCATTCAAGAGCACAGCGAAGAAAGCTAGGAAGCCCAGTAGGACACGGGCAGGTAAGCGCATGCGAGGCACCATCCCTTGCCTCCAAGTGCCAGAGTCGCCGTCACCACAACCCTCTCCCGAGCGCCCACAGACAGAAGCTGCTCCCACTGTACAACCTATTCGCATACGGTTGTCCAGACCAGTAATTACGGAGGCCACCACGAGTACCGCTGCACCTCAGGCAGCTACCACCTTAGAACCCCCCACCACAACCGCAGAAGCTCCCACCACCATTGGTGCGGAAGCGTTTTCTTTCCCGATACCACAGATGGAGGCCGACCCCATAAACACGACATTTGATTTTGAGATGCCTGATGCATTCTCAAACGAATTTCAGTATTCAGAAGCACAACTGTTCTCCCAGGAATATGAACGTCCCAGCTACCCGACTACGCCGCGAGACTTGCCACAGGGACAAGCTGTGTCGGGCTCTGAAGAAGAAAGAACCGAAACAGACGACGATCAAGGCGACGATGAAGCCAGCCAGGGCTCACAAGAGGCACAGGTAGAGGGGCAAGGCCAACAAACCGACACGCACGGCGACACCAGCACATATGAAGATGAAACTTTCGAAGCCGCAGCGTATACATTGGCCATAAAGAAATTATATCGTACCATGGAGAAAGTCTGGGCGCGAAAGAAGTTAACTGAAGAGGAGAGCCAGGCATTAATTGAACAGGAACTCATCTCCGGGGGATTCGAAGATGCCTATATCAGAGGGTTCAGAGAGTTAGTCCAATCAGTAGGCTCCCATGAAGCACTCAGGTTTTTACAAAGAAAGCAACTACCACAGTTTGATCCCCGCCGAGTGCGACTACTCTCAAAACCCGGGGAGTATATTCGTGTACCAACAGGAGCCCAATCTTCAGCACAAGCCAGGGAGGCACGCCTCGCCCCCGAACGTTCAGTAACCGCAGAAACCATTCTTGTAGATTCGCCACCCCGTACCACCATTGTACATACCACTACAATCCTCGAAATAACCTCCACCCCTTCGACTCCTCTTTCACCTCATCTTTCACCAACCCATCCTGTATCACCCGCACACCCACCTGCTTTCCCCACATCCACACCTGTACCAAGCAACGTAGCCACAACCTCTTCCTTACCCGTTCATACCCCCAGGCCCACACCCAACCCTCTGCATCCGTATGTTAACCCCTTCACCCCTTCATCCTTCCCAGCGTTTCCCCCACCTCTAAGACCCCCATTCCCCTTCCTAACCCCACTAACCTTCTCACCAGTCTCACCTCCCCAACCTACCATAACGCCTATTTCCCCGTTTCACCAAACTATTCCCACCATCCCCCCTGTAAACTACTCCACGTTTGTAAATCCCGTATTCACACCTACGCAACCACCCACAATCACACCACTTTTCGCAGTCACCACATTAAACACGTCCAATGGCATGGACATATCACCACCCACCTCACCACCACCCACTCCACTCACAACACCCTCATATTTAGGCACTTCACAATTTTCCACAATCACCACTGCATCCACAGTCCCAACCCCGCTCCCCATTCCCACTGCATCTACTATCACTGCATCCTCATTTAGCACTTCACTACTACTATCGCCCACCATCGACACAGCATTTCAACACATGTTCGCATGCATGACGCAAGTCCGCGATGAGTTTGCATCACTCGGCACCAACTATCAACAGCTGCAGAAAACGACGAACGACTTACAAACGCAGCTTAATTTGTTGTCAATTGAGAACGCCTCACTGAACAGCCGGTACCAAGAGTTACGAGAGGCTTATCACAAGTTAGAAATAGAAAGTGAGGAAAAAAGCAAAGAGGCCACCGCGGATTTAGATAACCTACTTAGAGCCCAGACTGTCCGCAATGCAACGCTCACTAGAAATATGGGCTTACTAAGAAGACACTTAGCCGCAGCAAAAGAGGAGAACCAGAGACTCCAAGAGCAGAACAGAGAGAACTTGGAGGCGGCTTTAGATCATCCAGAACAGCCACTAAGTCCGAGCAGATTCAAGGCAATCCCATCCGAGTCGATGCGGATGCTGCTAGACGACCATGTCAGATTGCTCGAGGACTATGATCGTATGAACGAAGAACATCAAAAGTTAAAGGAAGATCACAAACTGCTACAACTCAGAGAACCAGCAACACAACAGGTACCAGTAGCAGCGGAATTACCAGCACCTGTGGACCCTGCACCTGAAATTTTAGAGGAACTCAACGCACTCCGGGCCCAGGTAGTGAATCTTGAATCTCGAATCGCCATCTATGAAGCACCACCAAGGCCAGACTCCCCACCTGAGCTACCAGCTGAGGAAGAAACAGTCACTATCCCGGTGGAGGAGACCTTCGAAGAGGCTTATGAACCGATACCCATCCCAGGCGGACGTGTCACGGCCGAAGGCCAGATGACCTACGAATTACCTACCCCCGCGTGGATGAAGACAGTAGAAGAACTCGGAACGACACACTCGGCCAGAGTAGAGGCACAGCTACATGCCATGGCCATAATTGAAGAGAAAATTTTACAATCACCATTCTTTGCTCAACTGGCCCCGCGAAGATACATATCCGGGCATGAGCTTCAGTATAAACCATACTTTATGTTAATGGCAGAATATCAATTAACCATAGAGAAAGAAACCGGCATGAAACCAACGCATGCAACTCAATTCGAGCCAGAGGACTTGCCACCAAGGGCACAGAGAGGTGAAATCCTCCAACCAGACTGGCGCAAAGATTTACTGCAAAATTATCCAGAGATGATGAGCACGTGGGTAAAAGCGCCGCTTCACTTAAAATTTAATCCGTGCTGGGGACCAGTACCACGACGCCGCTCTTGGACTGCCTTCGCTATAAAGCTACAGAACAATAAGCAGTGCCAAGACTGGTTGAACTACCCCTACTTCAAGCCACCAGTCGCGTTACCCACAGTAGGCTACATGATGGCGACGATCCGCCACTGGCTCCCTCGATTAAAACCTATGGATGATATAGCCGCGCAAATGACTGTCAAAATCTTTGACATGATGCAGATGGTCTTTAAAGTCTTCCGGCGCATCAAGGCTCCCCATGTCAACACCCCGGGCTTTGAGCATGGCAACTTGGATTTAGTCTATGATATGAGCACAACGCCATCGCTACGGGTGTGTTACGCCTGGCACTGCAGGATCAAATATCTACCGGCATGTTACAAGCAAACATTCGAAGAAATGTTCACCACCGGTTTTTGGGAGTACCATTCAGAAGTATTCATAAGCAGGCCCACACACTTATTGCAATTATTCGCCTGTGAACGAATGGTGTACTCCACACACTATCAGCTTCCACCACCAGACGAGCCGCAACCTATCGACTGGGAGAAACTCGAGGCTGATCTAGCCCGAGGTATTCGTGTATCAGAGCACACCCTCGCTCAAGACCTCCTACAGAATTACATCCGGCAGACCTCACAACAA
The DNA here is from genome assembly GCA_020310875.1 of Ceratopteris richardii. Lineage (NCBI taxonomy): Eukaryota > Viridiplantae > Streptophyta > Polypodiopsida > Polypodiales > Pteridaceae > Ceratopteris > Ceratopteris richardii. Next base: position 27,675,903 of record CM035427.1, on the reverse strand, counting down.
GGTTCTGTCAGGGACGACAGAAGCGAGAGGGAGGGGGGTGTTGGAAGCAGTCAGAGGCACAGACGCCACGGAAGCATGTGAAGACGAAGCAGGGAGCCAGGCGGATCAATCTTTTAAACAAATACATGTCTTATTAATTTTCCAAAACATTCAACAGTGATTATTATCACTAATTGTAACATATGTATCATAAGAAAACCCCATTTTGTAATCCATAGCTCCATTTTGTGCAAGCCGAGGAGTCCTCGAGCTTGAGGAGCTTAGGTAGAATGCTCATACCAAATTTCGTTATTTTTAGACATCGTTTACCCTTCCAAATAGCCTCTAGGACCTATTTTTTAACTAGGCCGGTCATTAGATGTGAAACCGGTCAAAACTAGTCTAGAAACTATAAAAAGAGCTAGAGAGCTCATTTTTGGGGTTAGCTTGTTTGAGATTAGAGTTATTTTTGAGCTTGTAAGAGTATTCTTGAGTAATAGAGCTAATTTCCCACCTTCCATTGTGTCTTGCTTGTCTCTTCATTGTGTGTGTGTATGCGTGTGTGCATCTTTGTGCTTCTCACCTTCACTCTCACATCTTCTCACATTCACGATCCTCATATCACTCCTACCTCTCCCTCGGATTGACATTAAGGAGGTGAAGCTTCTTAACGTGGTTCTCACCATTGTGCTAGAGCAACAGGGTAGCTGAAAGAAGGAATAGACTCATTGTGGAGACAGCTAGGTCTATGCTTAATGAGAAAAAATTACCAAATTATCTTTGGGCAGAGAGTGTATCTACTGCCACATACTTAATCAACAGGTTGCCATCAAAGACACTTGATGGAATGACACCCTATGAGGCTTGGCATGGTAAGAGACCATCTCTGGATCATTGCAAGATCTTTGGGTGTGTTGCATATGTGCATATTCCCTCACAGGTAAGGGGAAAGCTAGACCCCAAGGCTGAAAAGTGTATCTTTATTGGTTATGATTTGAATCAGAAAGGATACAGGTTCTATAACCCCTCAAACAAAGGCTTCAAGGTAAGCAGAGATGTAATCTTTGATGAAAATGATTCATGGTATGATAATGAGTGCAGGAAAGTTAGCCTACCTTATGATATGGAAGAAGACTTTCCAAAGCTTGTCAGGCAAGAACCAACTCAGAATGAGGACACAAGCTCAGATGATGAAGACACCATCAACATTGAAGAATTCAAAGCTTGGAAATCCAAAGGGAAGATGAAGATGAAGCAACTTGAAGACAATCCAGAATCCTCAACTCAAGCTATGAGGAGATCTTCAAGGGAAAAGAAGAAACCTATTAGGTATGGGTATGATACTTCACTTGTAACCAAGCACTCTGTATATCTTGCAAAGGATATCTTAAGTGAAGAACCAGGTACATTTGAGGAAGCTATTACTAAACCAGAATGGAAGGAAGCAATGGATGAAGAAATGGAGGCTCTCAAGGAGAGTGATACTTGGGACTTGGTACCCAAGAAGGACTCCATGAAGGTGATAGGATCCAGATGGATCTACAAACTCAAAAGGAACTCAGATGGTACAATAAGCAGGCACAAAGCTAGGTTGGTAGCCAAGGGTTTTGCACAAACCCAAGGCATTGATTATGAGGAAACTTTTTCTCCTGTGGCCAAGATGCCAACTATCAGAATTATGGTGAGTGTAGCTGCATCCAAGAATTGGAACATGTACCAATTGGATGTGAAGAATGCATTCTTGAATGGATGGATATCTGAAGAGGTCTACATGTCACAACCACCTGGCTATGAGGATCCCAATAAGGTAAATCATGTTTGCAAATTGAAGAAAGCTCTGTATGGATTGAAGCAGGCACCTAGAGCATGGAATTATAGGTTGACAACCTATCTCTTGGATCAAGGATTTGTGATGAGTAAAGCAGATACTTCATTGTTTATAAAGAAGAACAATTCAGAGGTAATATACTTGTGTGTCTATGTTGATGACATCATCATTACAGGAAATGATGTTCAAGGAATTAGACACATCAAAGGTCAAATGATGAAGGAATTCAAGATCAATGATCTTGGATTATTGAAGTACTTCCTAGGGCTTGAATTGGTCTACACAAATTCAGGTATATTCATTACTCAAAAAAAATACATTCAGGACATGGTCAAGAAGTTTAATTTGCAGGAAGCTAAAGTCTCAAACATTCCTATGGAGGTCAACCACAAACTCAGTGCACATGAAGGAGAAGAACTCAAGGATATTACAGGTTATCAAAGTTTGGTAGGTAGTCTAAATTATGCTACCTTAACCAGGATTGATATATCATATGGTGTTAGTGTACTTAGCCAATTTATGCATAAACCAAGAGTACCACATTTGGAGGCAGCCAAGAAGATAGTAAAGTACCTAAAGGGAACACAAAATCATGGTTTGTATTATCCATATTCATCAGATATTGACATCAAGGTATACTCAGATGCAGATTGGGCAGGTTGCAAGGATGACAGAAGGAGTACATCTGGTTACATATGCTTTGCAGGTGATAAACCAATTTCTTGGTCATCCAAGAAACAACCCACAGTAGCCCTATCATCTACTGAGGCAGAGTACAGAGGGCTAGCCAATGCCACTCAAGAAGCCATATGGTTGAAGCTACTATACTCAGAATTGGGTCTATATACAAGGCCACCTATCATATTTGGAGATAACACAAGTTCACTTCACCTAGCAGCTAATCCTGTGTATCATGCTAGGACAAAACACATAGAGGTGCATTACCACTATGTGAGGGAGAAATTACTTAGCAAGGAAATCCAATTATCATATGTGTCCACTAATATTCAATGTGCAGATTTGCTTACAAAAGCTTTGGATGGGAGCAAGCTATGCAGGTTTAAATCCATGATAGGATTGCAGGATATCATTGAAGACTAAAGATGAAGACTCAAGCAAGTGTTTGGCTTGAGGGGGAGCTGTTGGTGCAAACAAGCCTTAACACTTGGCTTTGATTTGTGCCTTGAAGACTCAACATAAAGCTTGGACTATTGGAACCTTGGAAGATTAAAAGATTGGACCCTTGAATGATACATTCACAAGAATCAATAACCATATGAACCTAGTCTTATTGATTCTTACCTTTTACCTCATGTAAAAAGTCTATGTGACTTTATCAACAATGTAATCACACCTACTAGACTAGAGTCGTGGAAAAGTTAGATGATTTAGTTGAGGGAATATCTCCCTAAGTCTAGTGGAGAGAATCAAGGGAACTTTAATTTGAATTCAAATTCAAATTCATTCAAGAATTCCTATAAAAGAGCAATGTAAAAGTCGCGGGTATAAAGCTCACTTCCCGAGGCTAATCCAAGCAGATCATAGAGTGTGTGAGAGCTACTACTTAGCCTACACCTTTGAGTACCATTGGGCATCACTCTACATGCCAATGGGAATGTACATTTGATAGATTCAATACATATATTCATAGTTCTTATCTCTGTGTTTTCTGAGTCATTCACCTCAAAGTCTGTCAACTTCAACTGGGCATATCTCAAGAGCTACTGAACCAAATTTGATGATCCAGGGCTCATTGGAACCAGCTCAAAGCATTCTACAACACTACAAAATTTCAAGTCATTCTATTCAGCCAATTGGGAGAAATCGCTGTCGAAGTGATCACTGGTATATTTCTGTGTTGTTCCTAAAAAATCGGGGGTGTCCCTGATTTTGCTAAAGATCATGCTCAGTGTATAGTTTGTTATTTGGAGTGATTTAACTTGCTAATGATAGCTTGTTAAGTTAATTTAATACTCCCAGAAGGAATTAAACCAATTGCAAGTGTGCTGGACACACTGAGCTTAGAACTGAGCAGGTATCATTACAGGAATAGTAAGTTTTTGGAGTTGTGAAGGTTCAAAATCATCTGTTTTGATTTGGACATTACTCAATCATTTTGTAAAGCACATATATAGTTTCTTGGTGTCATTTGGAAGCTCAAGGAGTCTCCTAACCATATCTGAAGAGAAAAGAGGGCAGGTGTGAAGCAGGTCTAGCAGCACCAACTTGATCTTCTGATTGTACCCAGCCATCACATCCAACAGTGGTATCAGAGCAAATAAGGTAATCATGGGTGATGGTTTCCCTTCCTTCATTGACAAATTGGATAGGAATAACTACCAGGCATGGTCATTAAGAATGAAGACTTATCTACAAGGGAGAAGCTTGTATGGATACATATCAGGAGATGAGGAGTTGCCCTCATTCAAAACCAGAGGCCTACCTACAAAGGATGAGCATGAGAGACTTAATCAATGGTGTGCTAAAGATGCTTTGGCAAGGTCATATCTTCTAAACTCTATCTCTGATTTCCTTCTACCTCATGTTAGGAACTGTAAGACTTCCCAAGAGACTTGGGAAACCTTGTCAACATACTTCTCATCAAGCACAAGGGCCAGAAAGAATCAGCTATGGATTGAGTTTACAACTCTCAGGAAGCAATCAAAACAATGTGTCTCATAATTTGTCACCAAAGTCAAAGACATTGCAGATCAACTTGCAAGTGTTGGAGAAGAAATTGAAGAAGAGCAAATAGTCAGACAAGTGATCAATGGACTCAAAGCAGATGACAAGTGGGAAAGCTTTACCACTGCAATGGACTTGTACATGGACATCCAAGCACCTGATCTAACAACTCTGATTGGACAACTATTCACACATGAAGCAAAGATCACAAAGAATGGAGAGCAATCAAAAGGTAACAATCCCTCTGCCCTATATACAGATAAGAAGTCTAAAGACAAGGGTAAAAGTAAGAAAGTTGATGAAGAAGGATCCACCTCCCAAGCAAACTATGCAGGGAGAGGTAGATCATCTAGAGGTAGGGGCAGAGGAGGTAAGTCAGGTAGGGGGAGACCCTATAATCAATCTCCATGCAATATTTGTGGCTTGACTAAACATACTACAGATGAATGCTACAAGAACTACAAAAATCAAAGAGGAAGAGGTCACCAAAGAGGAGGATACTCCCAAGGCAGAGGCAGATTCAATCAATCTCAAGGCTACCATGGCTACAACAATAATTACAACAATAACTACAACAATAACTACAATCACAATGGCAATTATCAAGGAGGATACAGGAACAGAAAGGATTACAACAATTATGCAGAGGATCAAGATGATTCCTTGTTGATTATGAACATGACATCTAAATCAGGTATCAATGATGATCATTTGTTCTATATTGATTCAGGTTGCTCTAACCATGTAGCTGGGAATGTTGCCTTACTCTCTGATTTGGAAGAACCTAAAGGCAAGCACCAAGTGCAGACAGGTGATGACACTAAACATTCAGTGGTTAAAGTAGGTAATGTCAAAACAAGTGATGGTAATCAGAATTTGCTAAGCAGAGTATTGTATGTTCCAACAATCACCAAGAATTTGATGAGTGTAGGTCAGATTGTTGAAAAAGGTCTACAGGTCAGGTTCACTCAACATGATGCATATGTGGAGGATCCAAGACATGGATTCAGAAGGATAGCCAAGGGAGAGAAATCAGGTAGACTATTTACTTTTGAACTTGAGGATACTAAGAACATTGCATTATACAACTACAAGGACCAAACTCTATCAGAATTGGAGATGTGGCACAAGAGATTAGGTCACATTGGAGAGAGGACAATAAAGCAAATGAGCAGAGATCAATGTGTGCTTGGGATACCTAATGTATCCAAGCAACACATGATATACAAGTGTGGGGCTTGTCAATTTGGTAAGTCACACAGATTGCCATATACCAAAAAAGGTTTTATGCATGAAGACTACTTGGAATTGGTGCATACAGATGTTTGGGGACCAAGCAAGGAGCCATCCATATCTGGATCAAGGTACTATGTATCTTTTATTGATGACTATAGCAGATGGACTGTCTTGTACTTCATGAAACATAAAGATGAAGTATTTAATTGTTTCAAAAGATATCTTGCATTAGTTGAGAATCAAACAGGTAGACATTTGAAGAGGCTAAGGTCAGATGGTGGTGGAGAATACTTCTCCAATGACTTTGAAGAGTTCTTGCAAGAAAGAGGCATCAAGAGGGAGATTACCACAAGGTACTCACCTGAACAAAATGGGGTAGCTGAAAGAAGGAATAGACTCATTGTGGAGACAGCTAGGTCTATGCTTAATGAGAAAAAATTACCAAATTATCTTTGGGGAGAGAGTGTATCTACTGCCACATACTTAATCAACAGGTTGCCATCAAAGACACTTGATGGAATGACACCCTATGAGGCTTGGCATGGTAAGAGACCATCTCTGGATCATTGCAAGATCTTTGGGTGTGTTGCATATGTGCATATTCCCTCACAGGTAAGGGGAAAGCTAGACCCCAAGGCTGAAAAGTGTATCTTTATTGGTTATGATTTGAATCAGAAAGGATACAGGTTCTATAACCCCTCAAACAAAGGCTTCAAGGTAAGCAGAGATGTAATCTTTGATGAAAATGATTCATGGTATGATAATGAGTGCAGGAAAGTTAGCCTACCTTATGATATGGAAGAAGACTTTCCAAAGCTTGTCAGGCAAGAACCAACTCAGAATGAGGACACAAGCTCAGATGATGAAGACACCATCAACATTGAAGAATTCAAAGCTTGGAAATCCAAAGGGAAGATGAAGATGAAGCAACTTGAAGACAATCCAGAATCCTCAACTCAAGCTATGAGGAGATCTTCAAGGGAAAAGAAGAAACCTATTAGGTATGGGTATGATACTTCACTTGTAACCAAGCACTCTGTATATCTTGCAAAGGATATCTTAAGTGAAGAACCAGGTACATTTGAGGAAGCTATTACTAAACCAGAATGGAAGGAAGCAATGGATGAAGAAATGGAGGCTCTCAAGGAGAGTGATACTTGGGACTTGGTACCCAAGAAGGACTCCATGAAGGTGATAGGATCCAGATGGATCTACAAACTCAAAAGGAACTCAGATGGTACAATAAGCAGGCACAAAGCTAGGTTGGTAGCCAAGGGTTTTGCACAAACCCAAGGCATTGATTATGAGGAAACTTTTTCTCCTGTGGCCAAGATGCCAACTATCAGAGTTATGGTGAGTGTAGCTGCATCCAAGAATTGGAACATGTACCAATTGGATGTGAAGAATGCATTCTTGAATGGATGGATATCTGAAGAGGTCTACATGTCACAACCACCTGGCTATGAGGATCCCAATAAGGTAAATCATGTTTGCAAATTGAAGAAAGCTCTGTATGGATTGAAGCAGGCACCTAGAGCATGGAATTATAGGTTGACAACCTATCTCTTGGATCAAGGATTTGTGATGAGTAAAGCAGATACTTCATTGTTTATAAAGAAGAACAATTCAGAGGTAATATACTTGTGTGTCTATGTTGATGACATCATCATTACAGGAAATGATGTTCAAGGAATTAGACACATCAAAGGTCAAATGATGAAGGAATTCAAGATCAATGATCTTGGATTATTGAAGTACTTCCTAGGGCTTGAATTGGTCTACACAAATTCAGGTATATTCATTACTCAGAAAAAATACATTCAGGACATGGTCAAGAAGTTTAATTTGCAGGAAGCTAAAGTCTCAAACATTCCTATGGAGGTCAACCACAAACTCAGTGCACATGAAGGAGAAGAACTCAAGGATATTACAGGTTATCAAAGTTTGGTAGGTAGTCTAAATTATGCTACCTTAACCAGGATTGATATATCATATGGTGTTAGTGTACTTAGCCAATTTATGCATAAACCAAGAGTACCACATTTGGAGGCAGCCAAGAAGATAGTAAAGTACCTAAAGGGAACACAAAATCATGGTTTGTATTATCCATATTCATCAGATATTGACATCAAGGTATACTCAGATGCAGATTGGGCAGGTTGCAAGGATGACAGAAGGAGTACATCTGGTTACATATGCTTTGTAGGTGATAAACCAATTTCTTGGTCATCCAAGAAACAACCCACAGTAGCCCTATCATCTACTGAGGCAAAGTACAGAGGGCTAGCCAATGCCACTCAAGAAGCCATATGGTTGAAGCTACTATACTCAGAATTGGGTCTATATACAAGGCCACCTATCATATTTGGAGATAACACAAGTTCACTTCACCTAGCAGCTAATCCTGTGTATCATGCTAGGACAAAACACATAGAGGTGCATTACCACTATGTGAGGGAGAAATTACTTAGCAAGGAAATCCAATTATCATATGTGTCCACTAATATTCAATGTGCAGATTTGCTTACAAAAGCTTTGGATGGGAGCAAGCTATGCAGGTTTAAATCCATGATAGGATTGCAGGATATCATTGAAGACTAAAGATGAAGACTCAAGCAAGTGTTTGGCTTGAGGGGGAGCTGTTGGTGCAAACAAGCCTTAACACTTGGCTTTGATTTGTGCCTTGAAGACTCAACATAAAGCTTGGACTATTGGAACCTTGGAAGATTAAAAGATTGGACCCTTGAATGATACATTCACAAGAATCAATAACCATATGAACCTAGTCTTATTGATTCTTACCTTTTATCTCATGTAAAAAGTCTATGTGACTTTATCAACAATGTAATCACACCTACTAGACTAGAGTCGTGGAAAAGTTAGATGATTTAGTTGAGGGAATATCTCCCTAAGTCTAGTGGAGAGAATCAAGGGAACTTTAATTTGAATTCAAATTCAAATTCATTCAAGAATTCCTATAAAAGAGCAATGTAAAAGTCGCGGGTATAAAGCTCACTTCCCGAGGCTAATCCAAGCAGATCATAGAGTGTGTGAGAGCTACTACTTAGCCTACACCTCTGAGTACCATTGGGCATCACTCTACATGCCAATGGGAATGTACATTTGATAGATTCAATACATATATTCATAGTTCTTATCTCTGTGTTTTCTGAGTCATTCACCTCAAAGTCTGTCAACTTCAACTGGGCATATCTCAAGATCTACTGAACCAAATTTGATGATCCAGGGCTCATTGGAACCAGCTCAAAGCATTCTACAACACTACAAAATTTCAAGTCATTCTATTCAGCCAATTGGGAGAAATCCCTGTCGAAGTGATCACTGGTATATTTCTGTGTTGTTCCTAAAAAATCGGGGGTGTCCCTGATTTTGCTAAAGATCATGCTCAGTGTATAGTTTGTTATTTGGAGTGATTTAACTTGCTAATGATAGCTTGTTAAGTTAATTTAATACTCCCAGAAGGAATTAAACCTATTGCAAGTGTGCTGGACACACTGAGCTTAGAACTGAGCAGGTATCATTACAGGAATAGTAAGTTTTTGGAGTTGTGAAGGTTCAAAATCATCTGTTTTGATTTGGACATTACTCAATCATTTTGTAAAGCACATATATAGTTTCTTGGTGTCATTTGGAAGCTCAAGGAGTCTCCTAACCATATCTGAAGAGAAAAGAGGGCAGGTGTGAAGCAGGTCTAGCAGCACCAACTTGATCTTCTGATTGTACCCAGCCATCACATCCAACAGTGGTATCAGAGCAAATAAGGTAATCATGGGTGATGGTTTCCCTTCCTTCATTGACAAATTGGATAGGAATAACTACCAGGCATGGTCATTAAGAATGAAGACTTATCTACAAGGGAGAAGCTTGTATGGATACATATCAGGAGATGAGGAGTTGCCCTCATTCAAAACCAGAGGCCTACCTACAAAGGATGAGCATGAGAGACTTAATCAATGGTGTGCTAAAGATGCTTTGGCAAGGTCATATCTTCTAAACTCTATCTCTGATTTCCTTCTACCTCATGTTAGGAACTGTAAGACTTCCCAAGAGACTTGGGAAACCTTGTCAACATACTTCTCATCAAGCACAAGGGCCAGAAAGAATCAGCTATGGATTGAGTTTACAACTCTCAGGAAGCAATCAAAACAATGTGTCTCATAATTTGTCACCAAAGTCAAAGACATTGCAGATCAACTTGCAAGTGTTGGAGAAGAAATTGAAGAAGAGCAAATAGTCAGACAAGTGATCAATGGACTCAAAGCAGATGACAAGTGGGAAAGCTTTACCACTGCAATGGACTTGTACATGGACATCCAAGCACCTGATCTAACAACTCTGATTGGACAACTATTCACACATGAAGCAAAGATCACAAAGAATGGAGAGCAATCAAAAGGTAACAATCCCTCTGCCCTATATACAGATAAGAAGTCTAAAGACAAGGGTAAAAGTAAGAAAGTTGATGAAGAAGGATCCACCTCCCAAGCAAACTATGCAGGGAGAGGTAGATCATCTAGAGGTAGGGGCAGAGGAGGTAAGTCAGGTAGGGGGAGACCCTATAATCAATCTCCATGCAATATTTGTGGCTTGTCTAACCATACTACAGATGAATGCTACAAGAACTACAAAAATCAAAGAGGAAGAGGTCACCAAAGAGGAGGATACTCCCAAGGCAGAGGCAGATTCAATCAATCTCAAGGCTACCATGGCTACAACAATAATTACAACAATAACTACAACAATAACTACAATCACAATGGCAATTATCAAGGAGGATACAGGAACAGAAAGGATTACAACAATTATGCAGAGGATCAAGATGATTCCTTGTTGATTATGAACATGACATCTAAATCAGGTATCAATGATGATCATTTGTTCTATATTGATTCAGGTTGCTCTAACCATGTAGCTGGGAATGTTGCCTTACTCTCTGATTTGGAAGAACCTAAAGGCAAGCACCAAGTGCAGACAGGTGATGACACTAAACATTCAGTGGTTAAAGTAGGTAATGTCAAAACAAGTGATGGTAATCAGAATTTGCTAAGCAGAGTATTGTATGTTCCAACAATCACCAAGAATTTGATGAGTGTAGGTCAGATTGTTGAAAAAGGTCTACAGGTCAGGTTCACTCAACATGGTGCATATGTGGAGGATCCAAGACATGGATTCAGAAGGATAGCCAAGGGAGAGAAATCAGGTAGACTATTTACTTTTGAACTTGAGGATACTAAGAACATTGCATTATACAACTACAAGGACCAAACTCTATCAGAATTGGAGATGTGGCACAAGAGATTAGGTCACATTGGAGAGAGGACAATAAAGCAAATGAGCAGAGATCAATGTGTGCTTGGGATACCTAATGTATCCAAGCAACACATGATATACAAGTGTGGGGCTTGTCAATTTGGTAAGTCACACAGATTGCCATATACCAAAAAAGGTTTTATGCATGAAGACTACTTGGAATTGGTGCATACAGATGTTTGGGGACCAAGCAAGGAGCCATCCATATCTGGATCAAGGTACTATGTATCTTTTATTGATGACTATAGCAGATGGACTGTCTTGTACTTCATGAAACATAAAGATGAAGTATTTAATTGTTTCAAAAGATATCTTGCATTAGTTGAGAATCAAACAGGTAGACATTTGAAGAGGCTAAGGTCAGATGGTGGTGGAGAATACTTCTCCAATGACTTTGAAGAGTTCTTGCAGGAAAGAGGCATCAAGAGGGAGATTACCACAAGGTACTCACCTGAACAAAATGGGGTAGCTGAAAGAAGGAATAGACTCATTGTGGAGACAGCTAGGTCTATGCTTAATGAGAAAAAATTACCAAATTATCTTTGGGCAGAGAGTGTATCTACTGCCACATACTTAATCAACAGGTTGCCATCAAAGACACTTGATGGAATGACACCCTATGAGGCTTGGCATGGTAAGAGACCATCTCTGGATCATTGCAAGATCTTTGGGTGTGTTGCATATGTGCATATTCCCTCACAGGTAAGGGGAAAGCTAGACCCCAAGGCTGAAAAGTGTATCTTTATTGGTTATGATTTGAATCAGAAAGGATACAGGTTCTATAACCCCTCAAACAAAGGCTTCAAGGTAAGCAGAGATGTAATCTTTGATGAAAATGATTCATGGTATGATAATGAGTGCAGGAAAGTTAGCCTACCTTATGATATGGAAGAAGACTTTCCAAAGCTTGTCAGGCAAGAACCAACTCAGAATGAGGACACAAGCTCAGATGATGAAGACACCATCAACATTGAAGAATTCAAAGCTTGGAAATCCAAAGGGAAGATGAAGATGAAGCAACTTGAAGACAATCCAGAATCCTCAACTCAAGCTATGAGGAGATCTTCAAGGGAAAAGAAGAAACCTATTAGGTATGGGTATGATACTTCACTTGTAACCAAGCACTCTGTATATCTTGCAAAGGATATCTTAAGTGAAGAACCAGGTACATTTGAGGAAGCTATTACTAAACCAGAATGGAAGGAAGCAATGGATGAAGAAATGGAGGCTCTCAAGGAGAGTGATACTTGGGACTTGGTACCCAAGAAGGACTCCATGAAGGTGATAGGATCCAGATGGATCTACAAACTCAAAAGGAACTCAGATGGTACAATAAGCAGGCACAAAGCTAGGTTGGTAGCCAAGGGTTTTGCACAAACCCAAGGCATTGATTATGAGGAAACTTTTTCTCCTGTGGCCAAGATGCCAACTATCAGAGTTATGGTGAGTGTAGCTGCATCCAAGAATTGGAACATGTACCAATTGGATGTGAAGAATGCATTCTTGAATGGATGGATATCTGAAGAGGTCTACATGTCACAACCACCTGGCTATGAGGATCCCAATAAGGTAAATCATGTTTGCAAATTGAAGAAAGCTCTGTATGGATTGAAGCAGGCACCTAGAGCATGGAATTATAGGTTGACAACCTATCTCTTGGATCAAGGATTTGTGATGAGTAAAGCAGATACTTCATTGTTTATAAAGAAGAACAATTCAGAGGTAATATACTTGTGTGTCTATGTTGATGACATCATCATTACAGGAAATGATGTTCAAGGAATTAGACACATCAAAGGTCAAATGATGAAGGAATTCAAGATCAATGATCTTGGATTATTGAAGTACTTCCTAGGGCTTGAATTGGTCTACACAAATTCAGGTATATTCATTACTCAAAAAAAATACATTCAGGACATGGTCAAGAAGTTTAATTTGCAGGAAGCTAAAGTCTCAAACATTCCTATGGAGGTCAACCACAAACTCAGTGCACATGAAGGAGAAGAACTCAAGGATATTACAGGTTATCAAAGTTTGGTAGGTAGTCTAAATTATGCTACCTTAACCAGGATTGATATATCATATGGTGTTAGTGTACTTAGCCAATTTATGCATAAACCAAGAGTACCACATTTGGAGGCAGCCAAGAAGATAGTAAAGTACCTAAAGGGAACACAAAATCATGGTTTGTATTATCCATATTCATCAGATATTGACATCAAGGTATACTCAGATGCAGATTGGGCAGGTTGCAAGGATGACAGAAGGAGTACATCTGGTTACATATGCTTTGCAGGTGATAAACCAATTTCTTGGTCATCCAAGAAACAACCCACAGTAGCCCTATCATCTACTGAGGCAGAGTACAGAGGGCTAGCCAATGCCACTCAAGAAGCCATATGGTTGAAGCTACTATACTCAGAATTGGGTCTATATACAAGGCCACCTATCATATTTGGAGATAACACAAGTTCACTTCACCTAGCAGCTAATCCTGTGTATCATGCTAGGACAAAACACATAGAGGTGCATTACCACTATGTGAGGGAGAAATTACTTAGCAAGGAAATCCAATTATCATATGTGTCCACTAATATTCAATGTGCAGATTTGCTTACAAAAGCTTTGGATGGGAGCAAGCTATGCAGGTTTAAATCCATGATAGGATTGTAGGATATCATTGAAGACTAAAGATGAAGACTCAAGCAAGTGTTTGGCTTGAGGGGGAGCTGTTGGTGCAAACAAGCCTTAACACTTGGCTTTGATTTGTGCCTTGAAGACTCAACATAAAGCTTGGACTATTGGAACCTTGGAAGATTAAAAGATTGGACCCTTGAATGATACATTCACAAGAATCAATAACCATATGAACCTAGTCTTATTGATTCTTACCTTTTATCTCATGTAAAAAGTCTATGTGACTTTATCAACAATGTAATCACACCTACTAGACTAGAGTCGTGGAAAAGTTAGATGATTTAGTTGAGGGAATATCTCCCTAAGTCTAGTGGAGAGAATCAAGGGAACTTTAATTTGAATTCAAATTCAAATTCATTCAAGAATTCCTATAAAAGAGCAATGTAAAAGTCGCGGGTATAAAGCTCACTTCCCGAGGCTAATCCAAGCAGATCATAGAGTGTGTGAGAGCTACTACTTAGCCTACACCTTTGAGTACCATTGGGCATCACTCTACATGCCAATGGGAATGTACATTTGATAGATTCAATACATATATTCATAGTTCTTATCTCTGTGTTTTCTGAGTCATTCACCTCAAAGTCTGTCAACTTCAACTGGGCATATCTCAAGAGCTACTGAACCAAATTTGATGATCCAGGGCTCATTGGAACCAGCTCAAAGCATTCTACAACACTACAAAATTTCAAGTCATTCTATTCAGCCAATTGGGAGAAATCGCTGTCGAAGTGATCACTGGTATATTTCTGTGTTGTTCCTAAAAAATCGGGGGTGTCCCTGATTTTGCTAAAGATCATGCTCAGTGTATAGTTTGTTATTTGGAGTGATTTAACTTGCTAATGATAGCTTGTTAAGTTAATTTAATACTCCCAGAAGGAATTAAACCAATTGCAAGTGTGCTGGACACACTGAGCTTAGAACTGAGCAGGTATCATTACAGGAATAGTAAGTTTTTGGAGTTGTGAAGGTTCAAAATCATCTGTTTTGATTTGGACATTACTCAATCATTTTGTAAAGCACATATATAGTTTCTTGGTGTCATTTGGAAGCTCAAGGAGTCTCCTAACCATATCTGAAGAGAAAAGAGGGCAGGTGTGAAGCAGGTCTAGCAGCACCAACTTGATCTTCTGATTGTACCCAGCCATCACATCCAACAGACATACTTCTTAGGTCTTCCAAATGCGATCGAACTTTTAGTTTGTGATTGACCAGGCCACTATATGTTTTAATGAAGAACATATACAAAGAAGTGTCCGGTGGCGATTTGGCCTTTCACATGGACACTAACGATAACAATCTCCCACTAAAGGCCAATATGGACAGAGTAACTATGGGAGAAAAATAAATAATGATAAAGAATACCTAAGTGTAAGTATACAAACTATACCTCCCACCTGATGGGCATGTTACACAGTATGCAAGTGACTGCGTAAGATCAAGAATCAAGTAACCCCCATCAAGTGACAATAGTGTTGAAAGCTATCTTGTGGTAGAGCTTTAGTCAAAGCATCTACAACATTGCCTCGACTATGAACCTTCTTAAGAATAATGCTCTCAGTGGCTAAGCAATCTCTAATGAAGTGATACCTCACCTCAATGTGCTTGGTCTTTGCATGATAGACTGCGTTCTTAGCCAAAGGAATGGCACTCTGACTATCATTGAGCAAGCGAGGTACATGCTCAGGTAAACCCATATCACAAGCAAGAGGAGAAAGCCACAATGCTTCCTTACATGCCTCACTTGCTGCAACATACTCTACTTCTGTGGTGGAAACAGTTGTACATTCTTGAAGACGAGATCTCGAAGAGATAGCACCTCCAGCAAAATGAAAAATGTACCCTGATGTAGACTTACGATTGTCTACACAACGAGCATAGTCAGAATCTGTGTAACCAATAATGGATGCTTTCCCTCTACCTAATCATAGACACTTGTCCTTAGTGCCACTCAGATATCTCAAAATCATATTGACCGCTTCCCAAAGTTTCTTTCTAGGATTAGACATATGTGCTCATAACTACCACTGCAAATGCAATGTCTGGTCTTGTGGCTACCATAGCATACATGAGACTACCAACAGCAGACTGATAGGGAATTTTGGTCATGAATTCCTTTTCCTCATTTGATTTGGGGTAGTCATCCTTGCTCAATTCCACATATGTGGGTAAAGGTGTACTCAATGCCTTTCCACCCTGCATATTGAAATGGTAAAGTACTTTGGATATGTACTCACTTTGAGACAAGTGTATGCATCTTTTACTCCTATCACGAGTAATGCGCATGCCAAGAATATGTTTGGCATCCCCCAAATCCTTCATATCAAATGTCTGACTCAACTTCTTTTTGAGAATCAACAAATCATAAGAGGACTTCCCAACAATCAACATATCATCGACGTAAAGTATCAAGCATATCAAGCTTCCATCACAGCATCTCTTTGTGTAGAGACAATGATCCTCATTGCTCTGAGAATAGCCTTGGGACTTCATGAAAGCATCAAACTTTTGGTACCATTGTCTAGGAGACTATTTAAGTCCATACAAGCTCTTATTGAGCTTACAAACTAGACTTTCCTTGCCAGGAACTACATAACCCTCTAGTTGTTCCATATAGATCTCATCTGTAAGATCTCCATGCAAGAAATTTGTTTTCACATCCATTTGGAATAGCTCAAGTCCTCCATTGCAACGAATCCAAGAAACATTAGGGGAAAAAGTGGACCTTGCATGGGCCTTGTAAGGATCCCTAATTTTTAGGGATTAAAGAGCTTAAAACATGAGCTTAAGTAGGCATACAAAACCACTAGTTGTTTTGTAGAATAAAATAATACTTGAGGAAGCCTTCTATTTCAAATGTCATGCGTGAGAATTTACAGCCATTGGATTGTTTACATCAACGGCTTAATTTGAATTTTGGTGTAGACTTGGAGAGAGAACATCTCAATTTTTCTACTGGGGGCCCAAATTCTCATAGTCTCTGCAAGTTTTTCCACCATTAGATCTTGGTGGATCCAACGATAAAGCGTGAATGGGGCTGGGCGCGATTCGAATCAGTTATGAACATCCGTCTGCAGCTTTTTGGACCGTTTGATCGCAAGGAATCCTACCGTGGACCGCGAATGGGGCTGATGCTATAGGCGCAGGCATTCGGAGCCGTCCGATGGAGACATTGATCGAAGGGATTATGTGAAATGGCGCAAATCGATTCAAACGCTTCATCAGGAGCCATTGGATGTAGACCATATCGGATGCTCATTATGCAAACGCGCCCAAGATTGAGGCTATTCATCAGCTGCCGTCCGATGAAGGTGCTAATCTAACGCTTAAAGAGTAATGGCGCATTTTTTTGGAAGGAGGCAATCTAAGCCTTTGAAAAGCTTAAGTATCCAAGGGCTCTTGTTCAATCTTGCTTTGACTTTTGCAACTAAACCTCAACCTTTGGATCCTGAGGCCAATCCAAGGGCTATGATTAATTTCTAAGCCATCCAAAACCAGTCACATAACTAAAACCATTAATTCAAGGTGGTTTTCTCCTCTTTGACCACAGAAAAACAAGGGAAGCCTATGCCTAGCCTATGTGATTAAGGGACTAGACTGTGTCCACCACCCTCCTCTCATTGGTCCATTGCTAATCACTCCTTAATCTAAAAGGCCCATACAGGGTTCATTTTTTCCCCTAATGAACATGCGCAAAATAGTCATCTTGACCATTGGGGAGAAGATTTCCTCAAAATCAACACCATGTTGTTGCTTAAAACCCTTTGCAACAAGTCATGCTTTATATTTTTGAGAAGCACTATCTGATGTGAATTTCAGCTTATATACCCATTTACATGGTAAAGCTTTCCTTCTCTTTGGCAAAGGTACTAAGTCCCAAGTACCATTCTTATGAATAGAATCCAACTCACTCTTCATGGCATGCTCCCACTTGACATGATCCTCTGTCTACATAGCCTCTTTGTAGCAAGAAGGCTCACCGGCATCTATTAGCATAACAAAATCTAAACCTGGAACATATCTATCAGGTGGATGTGAGACACGTGCAGAATGTCTCAATGGTTGCTGAACAAGAACATGTGGAGACTGATCTGAATGGACATTCTCTTGAACATCCCTATGTGCAACATTTTTATGCATGCTAACCGGAGGACTAGTATCCCCAAACACCACTCTTCTCACTTCAACCTCCTTAATGGATTGTTTATGCATCTTAGACTTATTAAAAATGACATCACTACGTCTGATCACTGACTGTGTTTCAGGATCACATAAGCGATATCCAAGTTGTCCTTCTCGCCCATATCCAAGAAAAATGAATTTCCTTGACTTCTAGTCCAACTTTTGTCTAAGATTCTTGG
Source organism: Ceratopteris richardii (assembly GCA_020310875.1). Lineage (NCBI taxonomy): Eukaryota > Viridiplantae > Streptophyta > Polypodiopsida > Polypodiales > Pteridaceae > Ceratopteris > Ceratopteris richardii. The sequence continues at coordinate 27,657,789 of CM035427.1, read as the reverse complement.
GTATATGAACATATGCTTCACACCCAAAAACTCGAAGATGATCATAATATGGTGGTTTCCCTATCCATAACTCTTGTGGCACTTTCAGACCTTTGGTAGTACTAGGTGAAAGGTTAATCACATGAACTGTAGTCAATACTGCTTCTGCCCAAAAACCTTGTGAGAGGTTTGCATGATGCAACATAGAGACTACTCTATCTTGAATAGTTCTATTCATCCTCTCAGCTACACCATTTTGTACTGGGGTATAAGGAGTTGTAAACTCTCTACGAATCCCTCTAGACTGACAGAAAAGGCTGAATTCATGTGAGGTATACTCACCCCCATTATCTGAACATAAAGTCTTAAGCTTAGTTCCTTTTTCAGTCTCAACTGAAGCAAGCCATTTTTTGAAAGTACGGAATACATCGTCCTCTGATTTGATAGGATATACCTAGAACTTTCTAGTAGCATCATCTATGAAAGTGACAAAGTAAAGAGAACCACCTAAGGACCTAGTGGGCATAGGACCACACACATCTGTATGAACGAGATCTAAAGGCTGAATTGAAGAGTCAATGTGCGTTCTATGCACACTTTTGGTTTTCTTTCCATATTGACAATGCTCACAAAGTGGTTGAAGTTGCATTCAATCAAGCAATCAATCACCTAAAAGTAGATCAAACTAGATCTTCACTTTTCCTAGATTGTAGGAAAGTGAATTGATTCCCTCCAACAACCATTCCCACCTTCATTTGAATTCAAATTCAACTTGTAAAAGTCATGGAACACTCCTAGAGTCTATATAAAGGCTTGGAATTACTTGTACAATACATGGAAGCAATATACATACACTTGTGACCATCATTGTCTTGCTCCTTCAATTCTCTGCATCATCTTCTTCACCAATAGTAATCTTGCAGAGGCTGCTGCTCTCTCTCTCGAGTTTCAAATTGAGTGTAAGATGGCTCCTTGGAAAGGTATAAGCGTTTAGTTTATGCCTATAAATTTTCATAGCATTTGGTTTTGTAGATTGGGAGAAATCTGGGCTTTTCTGTCTGGGGGTCAATCTCTACGTATTCCTGAAAAATAGGAAGTACCACCAGTGAATGTCCCATTCATTCCTATAGCATATTTTTCTTATTCCTTATACCTTTGTGCATTACAAACACTCAACTCTATGTTTATCACTCCCATAAAATGATTTTTTCTAATTGTAATCACGCTGGTCGCTATGGGCATTTGAAGTTCATTGTCTCTTCCATAGATAGTAAGTTTTTTGAGTTAGTCGACCCACGAACCTATCTGTTTTGTATCGACTCATTCTCCTTGATACTCCAAAGTACATAGTGTGTTTCTTTGCACTTATAATATGCCTATAAGGTCTATTTGAGTCTCCATAAGCTCAAGGGATGGTCTTGTGCCGGTTGGCTTGACCAAACTTCATCGCTTCAAAACACACTTTTCTACATTTTACAAGCTTCTCCAAGTTCTTTCAGTGGTATCAAAGCTAGATCAAGATGGGTGATGGCTTTCTCTCAATGATCGAGAAGCTTGATTGACACAACTACGCGGCTTGGCAAATCAGAATGGACGCCTATTTGCAAGGTAGAAATCTTTATGGAATTATAGCAGGTGATGAAGCTATGCCTATTCAAGGATCCAAAGGAGGACCTACACAAGAGGAGACAGATAAGCTCACACTTTGGTGTGCAAGGGATGCTCAAGAAAGGTCGTACATACTAAACTCTATCTCTGACTTTCTATTACCACATGTTAGAGGATGCAAGACATCTCAAGAGACTTGGGATTCCCTTGAGACTTTCTTTTCTGCTAGTACCAAAGCAAGAAAGAATCATCTTTGGAACGAGTTCAACCAAATGAAGAAGACACCTAAACAAACCATCACAGAGTTTGTTACCAAGGTCAAGGAGGTTGCGGATCAGTTAGCATCCATTGGAGAGAGGATTGAAGAAGAGGTCATCATGAGGCAAATTCTCAACGACATTCGAAGTGATAAGCAATGGCAATCCTTCACGGCGGCTTATGATCTCATCATGGATGTGCAGACTCCAGACTTCAACATCTTTCTTGGACAACTCTTCAATCAAGAAGCCAACAATAGCATAAAGGAAGGTAACTTATATCATGGTAATTCAACTAGTGCTCTATATGCAGATAAGAAGGATAAGAAGCAGAAAGACAAGAAGAAGGAAGAAGATGAAGAAGAGACTTCCCAAGCCAACTTGGCAAGCAAGAGCAAGTGGAAAGGGAAGAAAAAAGGACCAAAGCAAGACAAAGCCAAAGGTCAGAATGTTCAACCTTGTGCCATACACGATAAGACCAACCACACCACTCAGAATTGCTGGTTCAATGGGAAGACCCAGAAAGGAAGTGGAAGAGGTGGATATGGAAGCAATAGAGGCAGAGGTAGACACAACTTCAACAATAAAAATAGAAACTATAATAGAAGGGACTACAACAATTATTCAGAAGATCAACCACATGAAGACTCATTGCTTCTCATGAATCTAAGCCACAAAGAAGGTAAAGAAGATGATCATTTGTTCTAAATAGATTCAGGATGTTCGAATCATGTTGCAGGCAACATTGCTCTTCTATCTGATTTGGAAAGTCCAAAGCATAGACATGAAGTGCAAACAGGGGATGACACGAAGCACAATGTGGAGAAGATTGGTAATGTCAAATCTTCCAATGGTAGGACAAAGATTCTGAGTAAGGTTCTCTATGTACCCACTATCACTAAAAACCTAATAAGTGTAGGCCAAATAGTTGAAAAAGGCTTGCAAGTTAGGTTCACCCAACATGGAGCTTTTGTGGAAGATCCATGTCAAGGCTTCAAGAAGATAGCCCGAGGTGAGAAGCATGGTAGGATCTTTACTTTTGAAGTAGGAGAAACCACGAACATAGCTCTATTCAACTTTGGGTCTCAAACCCTAAGTGAGTTTGAAGTGTGGCATAAGAGACTCGCTCATGTGAATGAAAGAACCTTGAAGGATATATGCAGGGATCAAAGTGTTCTAGGACTGCCGAACATATCAAAGCAACACATGATCAACATGTGTGATGCATGTCAGATTGGGAAGGCACAAAGACAACCATTCAACCACAAAGGCTACATCCACAACAACTTATTGGACTTAGTACACACAGATGTATGGGGACCAAGTCAAGAACCTTCATTGGCAGGATCAAGGTATTATGTCTCATTTATTGACAACCATCGTAGATGGACTGTTCTATACTTTATCAAGAGTAAGAATGAAGTGTTTGATTGATTTAAGAAGTATCTTGCACATGTGGAGAACCATATAGGTAGATCACTAAAGAAGCTCAAATCTGATGGAGTGGGAGAATACTTCTCCAAAGAGTTTTATGAGTTCTTGCAAGACAAAGGTATCGAAAGGGAAGTGACTACTAGGTACTCTCCTCAACTAAATGGAGTTGCAGAGAGGAGAAACAAGAAATTGCTTGGATCAACCCGAACAATGCTTGAAGAGAAGAAGTTGCCACATTATCTATGGGCAGAAGGTATTTCAACTGCTGTGTACCTTGTCAATAGACTACCATCCAAATCACTTCAAGGTATGACTCCTTATGAAGCATGGCATGGAACAAAACCTAGTCTTGGACATTGCAAGGTTTTTGGTTGTTTAGCTTATGTTCATGTACCATCACAAATAAGAGGTAAGCTAGATGAAAGGGCAACAAAGGCAGTGTTTATGGGATATGATTCAACTCAGATGGGTTACAGGTTCTTCAATCCTTTAACCAAGCAATTCACTACAAGTAGAGATGTTGTGTTTGAATCACCAAGAAAGAAGAAACAACCAGAAAAGTATGGATATGATTCCACATTTGTTACGAAGCATTCAATCTACTTGGAAAAAGACTATATTTCAGAGGAACCCTCAACCGATGAAGAGGCAAAGGGAAACCCTAATTGGGAAAAGGCCATGAACAAAGAGATAGATGCATTGAAGGAGATGGACACTTGGGATGTAGTTCCAATGTCGCAAAATCAAAAGGTAATTGGTTGCACATGGGTATATAAAGTTAAAAGAAATTCAGATGGATTAGTTTGCAGGTACAAGGCAAGATTAGTTGCCAAAGGATGCTCACAAGCTCATGGTATAGACTATGAGGAAACATTCTCACTAGTTGCAAAGATGACTACAATCATGACACTGATAAGTGTAGCTGTTGCAAGGAATTGGAGACTCCTCCAACTTGATGTGAAAAATGCATTCTTAAATGGTTGGATAAGTGAAGAGGTATACATGTCACAACCACCAAGTTTTGAAAACCCTAATCATCCATCTTATGTTTGCAGACTTAAGAAAGCATTGTATGGATTAAAACAAGCTCCTAGAGCTTGGAATTACAAGTTGGTTACATATCTTCAAGATCAAGGGTTCAAAGCTAGCAGCTCAGATCCATCTCTATTCATCAAAAGGGATCACAATGAGGTTATCTATCTATGTGTATATGTAGATGATATTATTGTGACAGGTGATGATCTAAATGGCATTCAAAGGATCAAGAGACACATGCAAGAGGAGTTCAAAATCAGTGACCTTGGTGAGCTCACATATTTCCTAGGTATGCAGGTGATATATATAGATGAAAGAATGTATTTGACTCAAAGAAGATATAATCAGGATCTTCTTCTCAAGTTCAAAATGGAGAACACTAAACCTGCAGGTACACCTTTGGAGGTGAATCATACACTTAGTGTTTATGAAGGTGAGAAAATTGAAGACATTAAAGAATATCAAAGCTTGGTAGGTAGCTTGATATATGCTACTCATACAAGGGCAGACATCTCATATAGTGTGGGAGTGCTTAGTCAGTTCATGCACTCACCGAGAAGACCACACATGGATGCGGATAAGAGAGTACTTAAGTATCTCAAAGGTACAATCAATGAAGGTATATTCTATCCTTACTGTTCAGATTTGAATATCAAAATCTACTCAGATGCAGATTGGGCAGGAGCTAAGGATGATAGAAAAAGTACATCTGGTTACTTAGCATTTGCAGGTTCGAAGCTAGTGTCATGGAGTTCCAAGAAGCAACCAACAATTGCTTCAACTGAAGCAGAGTATAGAGGCTTGACCATAGCAACTCAAGAGGCAATATGGTTAAAAGCATTGTATACAGATTTGGGACTTGTGAGTTCCAAACCTCACATATTTGGAGATAATGTAAGTTCCATGCATCTAGCGGCAAATCCTATTTTCCATGCGAGAACCAAGCACATAGAAGTCCATTACCACTTTATCAGGGAGAAGCTCATGGAAAAGGAGATTGAAATTTCTTTTGTTCCAACTGAAAATCAAGTAGCAGATATGATGACGAAGGCACTTGGTGGAATAAAGCTTTGTAGATTCAAAGCTATGGCATGTATTCAACCTATCAGAGAATGAGGACTCAAGCATACTTTAGCTTGAGGGGGAGCTGTTGGAACATCAAGCTTACACTATGCTTGAGGTGGATTTGATCTACATCAAAGGCTATCGCGTCGAAAGAATATCCGTTGGAGAGTTCTTTTTCATATGCTCATTTATTGTATGTTTTTGAGAGATTTTTGATGGTTCATTTACCATTGTAAAAGCCTTGAGCTTTACACATGTAAAGGTATAAATATAGAGCCTAAATCGCACGAATTTGTGGTGGTTGAAGTTGCATTCAATCAAGCAATCAATCACCTAAAAGTAGATCAAACTAGATCTTCACTTTTTCTAGATTGTAGGAAAGTGAATTGATTCCCTCCAACAACCATTCTGACCTTCATTTGAATTGAAATTCAACTTGTAAAATTTGTGAAACACTCCTAGAGTCTATATAAAGGCTTGGAATTACTTTTACAATACATGGGAGCAATATACATACGCTTCTGACCATCATTGTCTTGCTCATTCAATTCTCTCCATCATCTCCTTCACTAACAGTAATCTTGCAGAGGCTGCTGCTCTCTCTCCAGAGCTCCACATTGAGTGAAAGATGGCTCATTGGAAAGGTATACGTGTCTAGTTTATTCTTATAAATTTTCATAGCATTTGGTTTGGTAGATTGGGAGAAATCTTGGTTTTTCTATCTCGAGGTCAATCTCTGTGTATTCCTGAAAAATAGGAAGTACCACCGGTGAATGTCGCATTCATTCCTATAGCATATTTTGCTTATTCCTTATACTTTTGTGCATTCCATACACTCAACCCTATGTTTATCACTCCCATAAAAGGATTTTTTCTAATTGTAATCACGCTGGTCGCTATGGGCATTTGAAGTTCATTGTCTCTTCCATAGATAGTAAGTTTTTTGAGCTATTCGACCAGTGAACCTATTTGTTTTGTATTGACTCATTCTCCTTGATGCTCCAAAGTACATAGTGTGTTTCTTTTTGCACTTATCGTATGCCTATAAGGTCTATTTGAGTCTACATAAGCTCAAGGGATGGTCTTGTGCCGGTTGGCTTGACCAAACTTCATCGCTTCGAAACGCACTTTTCTACCTTCTACAAGCTTCTCCAAGTTCTTTCATGAATTCCTACTATTCTGTGTGTTTAGCCATTCCGGTGATCTTGTCTGTATGATACTTTGTTGATGAAGATATGAATCCAACTATGGTTGCATATAATTCCTCGGTGAATAAAAACTATTATTTTGCATTAATGAATGTCATAACTTTATCACGGTGATGTAATACGTATGCCTTTAGGACGTCTGGTGGTGAAATCGTTTAATTGCAAGTCTGTTGGTGGAGAGTCATAGTAAACTCTTTGTAATGAGTGGTTTTTGGGAAAATAATTGTAGGGCCACTGTAATACAGACCCCTGTCCATCCCAAGAACCCTCGAATTGGTTAATTCCTGATTGCCATTAACAACAGTGCACATATGAACATTAGTTTGGTCTTCAATGGGATGCACGTAGAATAATGATCAAAGAGCGACGTGTTTTTGTTTTTTATGTGACATCATCACATATGCGATGTATTCTTTAGTGTTGCAGAAGCAATGGCATCGCATAAGCGATGCTACATAAAGGTCGCTGGTGCCCTCATAATTAACACTTATATGAACCTCATTTAAGTGATGAACCCGCATGACACTATATATGATGGAACTGCTGATAATCCCTTAGGGATAAAATTGTTTCTTTTCAGTAGTCACTACAGAGGCTTGCTTCTTAAAGTGAATGTACCTTAGTACTATTATAGCTCCATAAGATGATTAATATTAGTTGCATTCCAGTGGTGAGCGTACACTTTGCCCTAGTGATTATGAATATGTTTTGGCTCCCAATGATGATTCTATGCAAAGTAATGACTTCAATTTCTTTTCCTTGACCTGAAGAAAGGTTATTATTGGAGAGAATACGTTGTGAGAGTGGCTTGCACCACTCAAAACGAAATTGTAGAGGATGTAAAGGAGGTATTTCCTTTAACAAGCTATGTGAACTGCTTTAAATTTATAATGTCAATATCTTAGACATTTCTGCGCAGTCCGAGATTAGATATCTTCAACTCTATCCAAAGAAATCCTTTACTGTTGTTTATACTATATGGTCATTTATTATTACAGTTAGGTCATCTACGTAGATATAAATGTAGACTATTTAATGCCTTCCCTATTGAGGTACAGGGAAGAGCTAGCATCAATTAGTTTATATCCATACATGCAAAGATAATCAACTATTCTGGTTCCAAGCCCTTGTAGCAAAGATAATCGATTTTCCACATTAGGAGCTATCACTCGAACTGATCTTTAGTGCAGGGACATCAGACTCCTGGTTTGTTCAGATCCTCTGGTCGCATGACCGTTTGGAGGAAATGCCATAATGTAGTGACTAGGTCGCATAGGTCCATGGACGCAAACGTATATCAGCTGTAATGGAGCCCTTCAGCATGCTGAAACATATGCATCATGCTACAGTACTAGCCTGTCTAATCAAAGCATTCCTTTCTAGAGAGCAGAAACCTACATGCTTGCAGCAAAAGCAAGTTGCGGAAAAGTACTCTGTATGACCTGAGTAAAGCAAAAATGGCTTTCCTTACTACAAAGGAGATGGCGGAGCCTTGATGATGTCGAGGTAGGTTGCTCACGTGAACCTCCAAAAGGGACGTCACTATGTTCTGATCATTGTACCTAGCTGCATGGAAGAAGGAACGGATCACTTCTTCACAATTCCTTTCAGGGATGCCGACGTAGATCCAGCTTGCGCCTTCTTTACTCTACCTGTTTCTTTCGAGATAGAGAAACACACATACGTGCATGAAACCATGAAAGCGAGAATTGTTCTATCAAAGATCGGATGAAGCAGAAATTTATTTGTTTTTTTTTTTGGTACTAAATAGGAGATTACAGACTCTGTTCGTCTCTAGTTAGGTTGGTCACATGCAGCTCTCAAAAGGTACGTAAATCCATGGATGCAAGCACGCATACAGAATGACAGGTCCTCTCGAGGATGACGCCTCATATCCATCTTCTCTTCTGATGGGACTAGCCCATCTCTTCACGGATTTTCTCTCTTTCTTTGTTTTAAAAACAGGAGACCTGAAAATGCGCATGAAAAGCATGATGAAGCATAGTTCACCTTTGTTCTTTAACTTTAAGACTTACTCTGTGTGTGTTTGTGATTGTGTCCGTGTATTTGTCTTGTTCATGAAGCCTATATCTGTATGTAAGATACTTGGGCAGACCAGGATTCGAAGAAAACATGCTTTTCAAAGTAAACATGTATGTGTTTGTGCTTGTCTTATTGTGAGACCTTATATTAACTTGTACCTCTTTATGTTTGTCTTAGTTTGAGATGCTATGGTTTGCATGTGAGATACTAGTATGTGTTTAGATAATATAAGAGAGAGAGAGAGAGAGAGAGAGAGAGAGAGAGAGAGAGAGAGAGATGTATAAAAAAATGCAGGCTTTTGTCGTTTGGTACGTTCTGCTTTAAGCAAAAATCTACAATAAAACTTCACTTATTTTCTCATACCAAGGATGGGGAAGCCATATCATCTTCTACATACTACATAACGAAACATTCTTGGGAATGATTAAATATGGACTGGTGTTTAGCCTTCTGGATTCTTCCAGCGGAGAAATCTGTTTTAAGAGATTCTTCCTTCTATTAAATAAAAGATTTTACTATTTTGTTCCAAGCTATCATCTTTTGAGTGCAAGACAATATATATGACATGGATCATCGTTCTTGGATTGCCTACCTTGAATAATTTTTCCTGGGTTTTGATTTCATATTCCCTGATGGATACTATTGCTACTATGTTTCTATGAAGCATCCATTCATTATATCATAATCATTATATATATATATATATATATATATATATATATATATATATATATATATATATATATATATAAAGAAATTTTCACAGTCTCGATCTAAATTCTAGTGCTCTCAAGCAACATAGCGCGCATCTCCTCGCTTCCTGAATAGCTAAGAGATAATCAAAATGCTAGTGACATTGTCCAAGCTGGCGTAGCCAAGTGGTTTGATCTCTTGAGTCTTTGGGAGGAAGTCCTCAGTTCAAGTCTTGGCTGGACATGTATCTATAAGCTTCTCACAAATGGGTGCCTCTACCTTATGAGGTTGAGTGTGTGAGTGTGTTTTCAATTCATTGTACTCTCAAAAAACCAATGCTATGGACATCATTCCTTAGATCCGGCCCTTGCACAATGCCTCATTTGTTTGCTCCTAAAACCGGATAAAACAAAGTGACATGTTTGCAAGGCTTTACTTTTTATTGTTGATTGACATCGAAAATGATGTCATATTAATAATTCAAATCTTGAAAGCCACCCTTCATTGCAATTAAAGACTTTAAAACATGAAATCATAAGTGAGAGTACGAGTGATACTTTTTTTTCTATATAGGGTGAAATAAGTACGCAACCTCCAAAGAAATCATACCTTATTCAAAGTACATTTGAGTGGACTTAGAATTAGGTGGACTCTCCCTTACAACTCTTCATGTTTTATCGTCTTTAATGTAATTTTTGAGACTTCGGAAATTCAACTGTTTATATGTTGGAATTATCTTGTATTGACCCAAGGAAGCTTAAAATTGTAATTTTAATTTGGCATCATTGTGTACCTTTTAAAGCGTCAACCGTTTTAACATTTAGGGATCATTTACCCTCCTTGTGCAAAAATTTGTGAGACCCATAGTAGCACTCTTTGCCCAACATTGTAACCCATCACTCAGGTTTGTTTTGTATTATCCAAGGTTCTCAACAATCTTTGTATTATCCAAGGTTCTCAACAATCTTCTTGGAACACCGTTTGGTACAAAGTGCACCATATTTTGTAACTCAAGTAATAAGAACTTTATGTGTGGTCTTTGGGAGGCTACTGTAAGCCCCCAAAGAGTGTGTCTCTCCATGCATTTTGGGCTCCTCTAAGCCCACCCTCCAAAGTGTGAACAAGTGTAGGGCTACTCTAACCCCCCCCCCCCCCCCCATTGGCCCATGAGTGTCCATTGTCTCAATGGTTGCTCTAAGATCCCCCTCCCTACCAAAAGTGTTGCAATGACAAAGAGAGAAGCAATTTCTTCATCCATGATAGGTTATTTACCTTCCGTTATACCCACATTTATGCCTAAGGAAGAATGCCTAGAATGGGAGAACTATAATCTATGGAAAGATATCATGCATGCATACTTGCACACAAAAGTTCTCCATGAAGTTATAGATAGGTGAGAGCATAAACCAGATAGGGTCAAAGATTTAGAGTCTTGGAGTATTTGGAATATCAAGGACAAAAGAGAATTATGTGAAATTCTTATATGATGTGATGAATTGACAAAGGGTCATATCACTTCCTTCAAGAATTCCAAAGAAGCTTGGGATACACTAACAAGTCTATGTGAAGATAAAACTCCTTCAAAGATTTATGCTTTAGAGCTCGAGTTTCATAATCTTTCTATTCGTTCTCAAGACACCATCACAAAGATGATATCAGAATTTGAAGATTATCAAAGAAAGTTAGCACTTTGTGGGAAAAAGATCTCAATTGAAGACATGGCCATTATACTACTTAACAAGCTTCCTAAGTCCTAGGAGAACTTTTTACCACTCTTTATAACAACAAAAAATGATTTGGGAAGAAGTAAGAAGACTTTTACTACTCTATGACTCTAGGAAAAAGACTCAAGCTACACAAGAAACAACTATGAACGCCAAAGCTACTTCAACAAGGCTAAAGGTAAAAAAGGCACTCAAGATTCTAAAGATAAGAGCAAGAAGAAGTTTCCTTGCAACTTTAGTGGGAAGCTTGGACACATAGGAAGGTGTGGCTTCAAGATGAAAAACAAGGACAAGTCCAAGAATACTCCAAAGAGAGAGCATCAAAGTCACTACACAAGTGAATACCATTTTCTTACAGCAGAACACAAGGCACTTGCCACATCTAGTTCCAGCAAAGAATGTATTTTTAATGGTGGGCTATATCACACATGTGTAATAAAAAACACATGTTCATTAGTTACCACAACACAAATTCCAAATTCATCATAGAGATAATAAGTGTGTTGAGACTCAAGGAAGAGGCAAAGTTTACATCACAAACTCAGAAGGTGAGACCAAGTCAGTTAAAGATATTCTTTATGTACCAAGCTCTTGTACGAACCTTCTCTTCCTGAAGGCCATTACTAAGTGCAACATCAAAGATTTCATATCTCAAGGATTCAAAGACAAAGGTCTCTACAAGCTATTGATATATCTTGGTAGTGATGTGTATAAACACTAGGACTGTTGTGGTAGTTATTTCCCTCTTTAGGAGGTTTTTTCCCCTAGCTTGTATAAACGCCGAACCCTAATGGTTCACTTATCTTTGTACATTCTAACATCAAAGATTTCATATCTCAAGGATTCAAAGACAAAGGTATCTACAAGCTATTGATATATTTTGGTAGTGATGTGTATAAACACTAGGACTCCTGTGGTAGTTATTTCCCTCTTTAGGAGGTTTTTTCTGCTAGCTTGTATAAACGCCGAACCCTAATGGGTCACTTATCTTTGTACATTCTATTGGTAATACATTCAATATTGTGTGTTTTGCTCCAAGCTTCTTCTTCTTCCTTGTGTTGTTGGCATGCTTCTACAAACCTCAAACTCCAACAATTGGTATTAGAGCAGGTCACCACTTCCTTTTAGGCATCATCCACACCTCTCTTATCATAGTCCCAAAATGGCATGTAAATTGGTGAGCATATGCAAGCCGATTAGGAGTTCTAAATGCCTTTGCCTTGTGGTGTCAACATTGCAATTTGAGCTCGTTTCGACATTGAATGCACTATCATAGTGTGTGTAGGTAGTTTTGTCTTTTTTTTTCTTGAATATATATATATATATATATATATATATATATATATATATATATATATATATATATATATATATATATATATATATATATATATATATATATACCTACATACACACACACACACACACACACACACATATATATATATATATATATATATATATATATATATATATATATATATATATATATATATATATATATATATATATATATATATATATATATATATATACATATATATATATATATGTGTGTATGTATGTGTGTGTATACATGTATGTGTGTATATATATATATATATATATATATATATATATATATATATATATATATATATATATATATATATATATATATATATATATATATATATATATATATATATATATATATATGTTTTGGTTCACCAATATAAGCACCTCCAAAGTCAATGGCCATGGCTAAAAGTAGTGACATATTCCATATGTTGGCTGTTGAGAATAAGATGGATGGTACCAATTACCCATTCTGGGCATATATGATGCATCATATATTGATCACAAAAGGATTATGGAATATTGTGTAGGGTTTTGAAAAACATCCTACCACACCTGCAAATACTGTTACTGAAGGTTATGGGGATGAGGTTGAAGATGATGTTCTTCAAGTGCCTGTTCATGATGTAGTTCCTACTACTGCTATTGTGGAGCAACTTGTTGAGATGGTAGAGATGCTCAGGCATATGCATTGATAGCCTTGTCTATCAAACGTGTCATTATTCCTCACATTTGCTCCTACAAAACAACAAAGGATGCTTGAGATACACTTATCACCTTATACTAGGCAAGGAATGAGGTTCGTGTTGCTTACCTTAGAAAACAACTGGAGAGTGAGCACATAAATGAAGGAGATTCTATGGATAGTTTTTTGACAAAGATCAAAGATTTGAAAGAGTAGCTGGTTTTTGCTTATGAAGTCCTGCTAGAAAGTTCACTTCTTTAGACTATTCTAAAGGGTCTTCTTGATTCATATTAGAGTTTTCCTTCTACTCTTTGATTGATGATGAAGGGAAATCTTAATGCCTTAACATTGGAGGAGTAAGTCTCTATTTTTTTCGTAGGAAGATCAGTCTAGGCATAACATGTTCATTATGCATGTTGTAGATCAAGCTTTCCTAGCTAGTCAGAAGGGCAAAGGTAAATGGATCTCATCTATTAGTAAGTAAAAATCTACTAATTTTGCACAATCAAAGAAGGATGAAAAAGAGGACAAGAAATTAGAAAAGAAAAAATTGTTGTGCAAATATTATAATGGAAATGATCATGTCATAAAGAGTTGTCCAAAAGTTGCTACAAAATAGGCAAAGAATGGTTGTTGCAAAGGCCTCTACACTCAAATCAAAGTCTACAAATCTTATGTAGAGTGAAGAATGGGCATTTACAACTCTTTATAGTTATGAACCATCTTCTCATGAATAGTATATGTGTGTAGTAGAATCAGATGTTCAATACTTTGATAGTGGGGCAAGCAAACATATTACCTCGCAACATAGTTTCTTCACTTCACGTGACCCTATCCCTATAGGGAATACTATCACATGGGCCAACAACTCCTCTTATCCTATCATTGGACTCAGTAAGATCATTCTGACTATTGTTGATGGTAGTTCGTTTACATTGTCGGATGCTTTATTTGTGCCAGGGATCAAGAAAAATCTATTATCAATTTTAGCATTAGCCAAGATCTACTTAGTTATGAAATTTGTTGATGAGAGGCATACATTTCATGATCTATTAAATGGTGATATCATTATTTCTTCTAGCATTTTATGTTATGGGCTATATAATCTCATAGATTATGCAAAATCTATGAGTGATTCAACATGTGCAGTTCAAGATTCTCAAGCTATGTTAGATGGAAAGCTTTGATATGCATGCTTGGTCATCATATAAATTTTGCTAGTTTGCTATGCGTGTAGAAATCTGAAATGGTGTCCTCTCTACCCAAACTTGAGGCACCTAGTAACCATGTCTATGAAGGCTATATTTTGGGCAAAATGCAAGGTTCCTCCTTCCCAAAAGATGGTTTAGTACGAGCTGAAAAATGCTATCTTGTCCATAGTGATGTTTATGGTCCTTTGTAGACACTTTCTTTTGAGTACTATCTTTACTTCATGACTTTCATTGATGATTTTTCCAAGCATGCATGGGTATATCCATTGAAAGCAAAGTCTGAAGTGTTTACCTGCTTCAAACAATTTCTAGTTTTGGTTGAAAATCTATGAGAATGCAAAATGGATACCATGCATTTTCATCAAGGAGACTTGGCTTCAAAATGAGACTTGGCATGGTCGCAAGCCATCTGTTGCTCATCTATGTGTCTTTGGTTGTATGACATATGCACTGGTGCTTGAACAACAACATGGGAAATTGGATGATAAAGTAGCAAAATGTATTTTTGTTGGGTACAATTTTGAAAGCAAAGGCTATCGTCTGCATCACCCATAGAATAAACACATTTTAGTTAGCCATGATGTTGTTTTTGTGGAAGATGAAATTCAACCATTACTTTCATGTACTAAGGAGGCATCAGTTAACTCCAAAGATGTGTATGACACTTTATTGCCTCTTTTTGTAGGTGGATAGTTTAGTGCTGGTTCAAATGAGGCAATTTTGCAACCTTTGCACATTTCATATGATGATGCAGATCATTCCATTTGTAATTCAGATTTACATGATGCACTTGTTGATGAGAGTTCTGATATAGAGGAGTAAAAAAGTATGCCTAAATGGTTGGTGTAGACTTTGTGAGTTAGGAAGTTAGATGCACCTCTTTCATATCGTACTCATTCAAGCTCTTGTAGTGCTTCTTTTGCATCAGATTTCTATGTTATGGTTGCCTCTAGTCTTTGTGATGAGAATGAGCCTGTTTTGTTTGATGAAGCACTTCAAAAAATTGGATGGCTGCTATGCAATCAGAATATGATGCTATTATGAATAATGTCACTTGTTCTTTATGTAACTTGCCTCCTAGCAAGAAGGCCATTGGCACTAAGTGGGTATACAAGCTGAAGCATAAGCTTGATGGAATAGTTGACAGGTATAAGTCTATGCTTGTTGCAAAAGGTTATTCTCAAGAAAGAGGCATTGATTTTGATGAGACCTTTGCTCCTACATGCCGAATGACTATTGTTTGTAGCATCTGTGCACTTGCAGCTCATCATGATGATTGGAATCTACATCAGTTGGAAATTAAAATCACACTTCTTAATGGTAACTTGTATGAAGAGTGTATGTTTTTCAACCCCATGGTTGTGTAGAGAAAGGACATGAAAACAAAGTGTGCAGATTGAAAAAGGCTTTAGATGGTTTAAGGCAAGCACCACATGCTTGGTATGAAAAGATATATGCCTACTTGATTGCACATGGTTTTGAGAACAATCCACCTAAGAGCACCTTATATGTTAAGTGTGCAAATGATGTGCTTCTAATCATCCTTATCTATGTTGATGACATGCTACTCACTAGTCCTAATGAGAAGCATATTGTTAGCCAAGATTGGCTTGGTTGTGCAATTTGTTGATGACAGACGTAGAGTTCATAATCTGTCAAATGGCGACATGATTATTGCTTCTCGCATTTTATGCCATGGGCTGTATAAGCTCATAGACTATGAAAGATCTGTAAATGATTCGGCATGTGCACCACATGATTCTCAGGCTATGTCAGATGCAAAGCTTTGGCATGCACGCTTTGGTCATATGAATTTTGCTAGTTTTCTATGCCTGTAGAAATCTGAAATGGTATCCTCTTTGACCAAAATTGAGGCACCCAAAAAACATGTTTGTGAAGGCTGTATTTTAGGCAAAATGCAGCGTTCCTCCTTTCCAAAAGATGGCTCAGTTGGGGCTACTCAGAAATTGTAGCTTGTACATAGTGATGTGTGTGGTCCTATGTAGACACCTTCTTTTGGAAATTATATTTACTTTGTGACTTTCATCGATCATTTTTCCATGCGTGCATGGGTATATCCATTGAAGGCAAAGTCTAAAGTTTTCATGTGCTTCAACCAGTTTTTGGTTTTGGCTGAAAATCTATCAGCATGTAAAATAGGCACCCTCCGTTCTAATTGAGGGGAGGAATATATGTCTTCTGATTTTAATGCATTTCTAGCTCAACATGGGATAAAACATCAGTGTACAGTGCCATATACACCTCAACAGAATGGAGTTGCTGAACGAAAAAACTGGTCACTCATGGAGATGGCAAGGTGTATGGCCAAGAGTCACGCTTTACCACATAGTTTCTGGCTTGAGGCTGTCATGTGTGCAGCATATGTACTTAACAGGTGTCCCACTAAAGCACTACATTCTATCACTCCATATGAGGCTTGGCATGATCACAAGCCATTTGTTGCTCATCTTTGTGTTTTTGGTTGTTTGGCATATGCATTAGTGCTTGAACAACATCGCAGAAAATTGGATGATAAAGCAATAAAATGTATTTTTGTTGGGTATAGTTCTGAAAGTAAAGGCTAGCATCTGTATCATCTACAAACTAAACACATTCTGGTTAGCCGTGATGTTGTTTTTGTGGAAGATGCTATTCAACCATTGCTTTCATGTACTAAGGAGACATCTGTTATCTCCAAAGACATATATGATACGTTGCTGCCTCTTTTTTACAGGTGCACAGTCTAGTGCTGGTCCTAATGAGGCAACTTCTCAACCTTTGCAAGTTTCATGTGATGATGCAGATCATCTCATTCTGATGCAGATTTACATGATGCACTTGTTGATGAGAGAAATGATATTGAGGAGGCAAAAACTATGCCAAAATGGTTGGTGCATACTTTGCGTGATAGCAAATTAGATGCACCTCTTTCATATAGTACTCGTTCAGGCGCTCATAGTGCGTTTTTTGCATCAAATTTTTATGCTATGGCTGCATCTAATCTCTGATGAGAATGAGCTTGTTTCATTTGATGAAGCACAAAATTCAAAAAATTGGATGGCTGCTATGCAATCTGAATACAATGCTATAATGAAGAATGGTACTTGGTCTTTGTGTGACTTGCCTCCTGGCAAGAAGGCCATTGGTACTAAATGGGTATACAAGCTGAAGCGTAAGCCTGATGGTACAGGTGACACGTATAAGGCTAGGCTTGTTGCAAAGGGTTATGCACAAGAAAGAGGCATTGATTTTGATGAGACCTTTGCACCTACTTGCTGAATGACTATTGTTCGTAGCATCTCTGCACTTGCAGCTTATCATGGTTGGAATGTACATCAGTTGGATATCAAAAACAACATTTCTGAATGGTGACTTGCATGAAGACGTGTATGTTTTTCAACCCCGTGGCTTTGTGCAAAAAGGGCATGAAAATCAGATGTGCATGCTAAAGAAGGCATTGTATGGTTTAAAGCAAGCTCCACGTGCTTGGTATGAGATGATACATGCCTATCTGATTGCACATGGTTTTGAGAATAGTCCAACTGAAAGCACCTTATATGTTAAGCATGCTAATGATGTGCTTCTGACCATTGTTGTATATGTTGATGACATGTTGTTCACTGGTCCTATTGAGAAGCATATTGTTGATTTTAAGGCTGATTTGCATGCCTCATTTGAGATGTCTAATTTGGGGCATTTACATCATTATTGGGGCATTCAATTTATGCACATTGATGGTGGAATGGATTTGAGTAAAACAAAATATATTGACACATTATTGCAGGGTTTTGGCCTTGAAGACTGTAAACCTATTGCCACTCCTATGGAGATAGGTTTACGATTGAGTCTTCATGATGCTGGAGATGCATTTGATGTTGTTCTCTATCAAGAGGATATTGGATGCGTGATTTACTTATGCATTACTCGACCAAATATTCAGTTTCTTGTCTCATAGATGAGCAAGTTTATGCATTGCCCAGGTGTCAAGCATTGGCACGCGATAAAGCGCATCTTTCGCTACTTGAGTGGTACTCGGCTACTTGGGTTGTTTTATCCCAAGGGGGGATCACTACCGCCAAATTGGCATGCTTTTTTTGACTCAGACTAGGTTGGTTGCCATGACACTTGTGTGTCCACTAGGTGCTTTTGCTTCATGCTTGGTAGCTCATGCATATCTTGGTTGAGTAAGAAGCAGCCTACTGTGGCCACTTCCAATTGTGAGGTTGAGTATAGGGAAGCTTTCACAGCGACTGTTGAGTGTGTGTGGCTCAGATGCCTTATTACTGATTTGGGTGTTGGTCAGTCTTCTGCCACCACCATCTTCAGTAACAGTCAGAGCGCATTAGGAGTTGCGAGGAACCATGTGATCCATGCTCGCACTAAGCACATTGAGGTGCATTATCATTATGTCAGGGAGAGGTTCTCTGCTCGGGAGATCAGCTTGGCATATGTGCCCACGCAGGAGAACATTACAGACCTTTTCATGAAGGCTCTGCCTAAGGAGAAGTTTGAATCTTTCCGCAAAGCTTTGGGCTTACTTCCTTTTGTGGAGTGATTTCCCCATAGCTTGCACTTCCTTGTACATGAGTGCCAGCTCCTTGTTCACTGCATCACTCCCAGGGGGGATTTGTTGATATATTTAGGTAGTGATGTGTGTGAACACACTAGGAATCTTGGGGCACTTTTTTCCCTCTTTAGGAGGTTTTTTTCCCCGGCTTGTATATATGCCTATTGCCCTAATGGGCTACTTATCTTTGTACATTCTAGTGGTAATACATTTAGTATTGTATGTTGTACTCCAAGCTTCTTCTTCTTCCTTGTGGTGTTCGCATGCTTCCGCAGACGAACATATTATGTGGTGGGTTTATTTTATGAGAGACTAGAAGAAAATGTCTACAGGTTGTTAGAATCAAGACCACCAGCTTATATGTATTCCCATGTTGTAAGATGTATTAAAATACCCATGTCACGAGTCCATGATTATACAGACATGTTTACCATAAATGGTGATGTGTATGACGCCGTTTATACTAGTATGCCTTGGAATTTGTAATACCCTTGTGATGTTGGACAAATTTTTTGTCTGGCACTATGTAGTAGACGATTTGACTAGATAATTATAAACTAGTTTCTTCAGTAACCATTTCTATGCTGAGAAGTTCAATCAAGTGGAACATCTGTTGCCTCCCTAATAAAGCTACTAAATGGATAGCTAGATCCTTGGATTCTTCTGACATATGGGCTAACCTCATAAAAAGAAACACTAAGAATTTTTATACAGAAAACTATAAATCTTGGCAAGCTCATTCTTTATGGGATATTATGGGCTCATTCAAGACTCTGCTATAATGGATATCACTAACTTATCTCCCGCTTGTCTTCAGATATTGCTGCTACACAAAAAGGTGCTTCAGGAGAGGTTTCTTCAATGCACTTCCCACAGTCCTATTCACCTTGCTGATGTTGCCAGATACATGTTGCAAAAATTCAAGAGCTATAGAGGGTTCAAAGACATTTTAGTGAGGTGTCTTCTTGCTATCGAGACAGACCCTCATGAGGATTCTTAACTGTCTAAACATCTGTATAACACATCCCCCAACCAATGGAGAGATTCATTACTTACATTGTACTCTAGCTCCAGATTTGACATGATTTTCTCATGTACATGAGCTTGTGTAACAGGAACCTTTATATCATTCTGACTTGTATCCTACCCAGATGTATGTCCCCTACTCGAGCAATATTTGCTAAGTATTTACTATGATATGGGACCCTTTGTGTGGGATCCTGCCCTCTATACACTTACACATACCATCATTAATCTAATGTTCTTGTTGTCTCAAAACAAAAGGTGGAGTGCTTATCTATATTTGGTAAGGGTTTTCCCCTAGCATAGTTTGTAAATCTTCTATATTAATATTCATTTTTTTTTGTTCTCTAAAAAAAAAAGACCATGGCTCAGTTCAGTTGGATTGTCTCTTTGCCCCTTGAGGTGGGGGTGGGGGTTCAATCCTTGGCTATGGCAAGACACTATGTAACTCGTCTAACCCTTGCTTTTGTGGGATGGGGGGTCCCATGGGTACTATGCCCGTTCACTTGTTCATATGCAATTTCAAAATTAAAGTCTAGGGGAGTAGGCTTCGGTTGAGCCTCCATTTCAAAAGAAAAAAAAGTGTGGCAGCTTACCCCCCTCAAAACAAAACACGCACCCCTAAAAGAGATGAATTGATATGAGGGTGGAAGCATGATCTTGGAAGGAAATTCCATTTATGTACCATCGGAATAGTTTGAATCCACCCATAGACTTAAAAGTTTTTTTTTTAATGGAAAACAAAGATTAAATTAAATTTAGGAAATATTGTACAACTGTGCAGGGGGTAGGCCCTCTTGGGACAATGCATCTTAGAGAGTGACTCTCCACTGTTGGTATCTAACATTACATATGATTTTTGAATACATGGATTGATGCATTAGAGCCTCAGAGATACTAGAACGGTAGGCCTGTCTAGCAAACTTCATTTCTTTCCAACCGTTGTAAATTTGATTCCTACTACCATCTCCAAAGGATCTTTTATTTCTTCCAACCTAGATGTTCCATAATATTTGTGCTCTCCATGTGTGCCAAAGCAAGGGATACAACCCATTATTGGTCTGCCAAGGGTGAGGCAAAGATTATTAAGAGGGGACTAGAATGTCTGAGCATGAAAGCATTCCATGAACAAGTGAGAAAGATCCTCCAACCTGCCACAACTGTTACAATTGCCATTCCCCAAATTTAATTTAAGAGCTCTGCTCCCTGTCCATAGGCCTTGGTGAATGATAAGCCACAATAAGATCGAGTGCTTATTCATAGGAGGAAGGGCCCAAATGTCTTGAAATCTCTAGGATCATTGATGAGCAGTCCACTAGAGATTCCACTTTTAATTAAGCATCCTCACCAACTTGGCAAAGGAACCTCTTTTTTTCTTGAAATTCTGGAACATATCCATAGCAATCGTATGTAGCTCAAGCTCTTTGTAGTGGTTGCACTTCTCTGTGGCTTTCAGGAGCAACTCCCTCTGATCCATAAGCACTTGTTTACAACCAAGAGATGAATTAGCAATGTCATTTATGAAGAAAGGATCCACAATATCTTGCCCAGACATAAGGCTATTCCTTGCGTTAAAGACTTTTTTCCTACACTTATTCATCTTAACAGGCAAAGGAGAAGCTTCTTCAACATTCATCCGTCCAGTCCATAATGAGTCTTGTGACAAAAACTAGAGATTAGAAGCAAACACTGGATTTAAGGTATAACCCTCTTTAAGTTTCATCCAGGCATAGAAATACCTCTAATAATTCCTTGTTCAATTTTATCTTTCACTAACCATGTCGGAGCATCATTAGAAATACAAAACAGAAGCGGAGCATTGGGACAACCTTGTTTGATAGATCTATAAAGATTGATGGTTTCAGAAACAGAACCATTCATAGCCACCTTAGAGTTGGCATTATTTAGTTTTTTTGTCTATAATCTCGATTATGTCTGTAATCTCGATTATAGTCTCGATGTATTCCATGATATATAGACAAACTCTCTTCATCAAGAGGAATTAATATGGAAATAATATCTGCATACTCAATACGATTTGGGGCTATTAACCATTTCCAAAGTTGATCACAAAGAGTTCTTGACAGATAGTTAAGTCTTTCATTGATTGTCATCTTTGGTAACGTCAGACAACATCTTTTAATGTTGTAAAATAACATGTAAGCAATAGTATCAATTATCAATGTATTGTCAGGCCCGTAATCCACATTCTTGCCCCAAAAATGAGCTTGTTTCTTGAAATAGATTGAAAAATTCCAAAAACATTGATCCCCCCCCAAATATCCATAAATTTCCTCCTAAACTTCGAGAAGATTGTATCAATACATTTGTTGACTCGTCTAGATCATAGGCACTCCAAATCCAGACATTGAAATGTTCAAGGCACCATTGAAGACAAGCATTACTGTCATGAAATGCTTACTTACTTCAGATATTCATAAATACTTCAACTTCCAGAATAAGAGCCCTAGGTTGTAAATCCTTGTGAATATGTTTCAATTCCTGTATCTCCTCCTCTGTCAAGCCACGTTGAATCTTTGGAGGGTCCCTTTCTATCTCAATGAATTCTAGTTCCATTATCACATGATCCAACCTCTTTCATTTTTTTTTTGACTTGCCTAGTATTTCTTTAGGTTCTTGATTGCCTTTTGGTGTAAACACTAGTACATGATTATTTTGAGTTGAAACTGATACTTTTTGCTCAACTGTTGTTGAAATAAGATTAGCTTGAGATGAAATAGGACATGTTTGTTTTGAATTGAAACTGATACTTTATTTAGTTTTTTTCTTTTTGGGCATCTTTGTGCTCAACTTCTATTGTAGCGTGACATTGAATTGCTGAGGATGTAAGACTATCTTTTGCGGCAGTTGTGGATGGACCTTTGTTCTTTATCTGACCTATAAGCCAAACATCATTACCACTTACAATCAATGACACTGTTAGTCTATCAAAAATTTTACAGAATAGGATATATACAATCAATAACATCGTTACAAAATGGGCTAAATACAAAATCCTACAAGAGCTAATCGATTTGGACAATGTCACGTGTGGATAGTAACCATTACAAAGAGGTGTTGTAAGAAGGTGGACAGTAGAACGTAATAGTGAAATCAGTCTCCTCACTTTGAAACTATTTACTACTATCCAAATCATATCATTGTGAAAAGGCATCATGAGATGAATGATTTTAAAATTCATACAAATGCATTCCTAATGTTTATGATGGCATTAAGACTTCAAATTATTTCCAAATTGGTGCTTAAGTTATGGAAAAATGCCATTTTGCCCATATAATACCAAAAGAAGAATTGTTTACATCATTACAATCAATGACACGATTGAGCTATCAAATATGTACATGGTATATAATACGAGGTAGAGACAACAAAATATTTTTATAACTATCACGAGGAAGGAGATAAGGAAGAGAGATCACACACACACTCTCACTCTGAAGGAGAAGCACACACACAAATTGAGGCAAGGAAGAATGATCTTCTTCTTCTTCTTCTTCTATTACATAAAAAGGAATGTACAAGAATGACCTAAAACAAGAATACAACTACTGCAATATATAAAGGCCAGTACATAAGGAAAAACCTAATGTCCACGAATGAGTGAGATGGAAAGAAACAAATGTGCCATCACTCTCGGTAGATAAATCTAATAGAGCTCAATGAAGTGTCCCTGACATATACCTGCGTGACCACTATACATGTCAGAGAAACAAAAAATTGATATGTGTCATCCTCGATCATCACATGTGAACTTGATATCTCAACACTCCTACTCAAGATCAACGTCATGTCCTCTAATCCGAGCATCTTCCGAAACTTCTCCAACTTCTCTTCTCCAAGTGCTTTAGTGAAAGTATCAGCAACCTACTCATCCGTTCTTACATAAACAAGATCAAAATCACCTGCTAATACCTTCTCTGTGATGAAGTGATAATGTACCTAGAAATATAAGACTTCCCACAATTTTCCTGTACATAGTAGTATTTTCCAATGCTTCACTTGATGTAGTATCCAACTTCAAATTTTGATCTAATGGCATAGAAATTGTCTTACAATCAGTCGTACAATACTTTTGTAGCATATTCAAGGCATATTGCCTTTGCGACATCCATATAGCTGTTTCTGTATGTATAAACTCAATGCCCAAGAAGTAGCACATCACACCAAGATCTTTCATGTCCAATTCCTGCATAAGAAGATGCTTTACCTCTTTGAGGCCTTCTTCATTATCACCACCTACAATCAAGTCATCAACATAGATAGCCAAAATTGTGATGCCATCATCACCTTTCCTTGCATATAGTGAATGATCTGCATCACACATAGAAAACCCAATGGTGGTTAAGTAATCAAAAATCCTTGCATGCCATGCACGAGGAGATTGCTTCAGCCCATACAAAGCCTTTTGCAACCTGCAAACATATTTTGGATGCGTTGAATCTTCATATCCTTGTGGTTGGTCCATATATACTTCTTCATGTAACTCACCATGTAGGAAAGCATTCTTTACATCCATCTGATGCAAAGACCATCCTTTTGCTATAGCTAGTACAACAAGTGTTCTGACAGTAGACATTTTAGCTACAGGGATGAATGTTTCCTCATAATCAATGTCATATGTTTGTGCATATCCTTTAGCTACCAATTGTTCTTTATACCTGCTTATGCTACCATCAGCATTATGCTTTACCTTGTAAACCCATTTGTAGCCTATGGGTTTCTTTCCTTGTAGAAATGGAATGAGCCTCCATGTATCAATCCCATAAAGTGCAGCCATCTCCTCATCCATAGCTTTTTCCCAATTTGCATTTCCAATTTCATCTTCAAAACAAGAAGGATCAACATCTTGTATTACCTTGGTCATGTAGGCACAATGACAAACCAAATAACTGTCATACATCAATCTTTGCATTGAATTTCGCATCCTCCCAGATCTTCTTGGTCCTGGGTCACTTCTCCTTGTATCATCTGCATGTACCCTTCTTACTCATGGAGTCTTCATAGAGGGCAATCCAAGTTCCTCATCAAGAGTCTTTTCCGAATCGCTTGAATATCCATCAACGTCTTCAAAACCTGCACATGTTTTACTACCAGAAGAAAGCTTTTCTTTACCTTTCTTTGATGTATTTGAGGAATTTTCTGGACTGAAAGTTCCACACAATCTTCCAATCCATGGATTTGAGTTGGAACTATTGCTTGGTGATGCATCTGGTCCACTCAAAACTTGAGATTCTGCACTTGAGTTTTCAACATTTTCTTTGTCATTTGGTTCAAGCTTCATTCCTTCTTTGGTATCTACATAGAAGCTTGACATTTCATCAAATACCACATCTATGCTCACCTTCACCTGTCGTGTGAGTGGAATATAAGATTTGTACCCCTTTTGCTCAAGGGAGTATCCAATGAAGATACATTTTTCTGCTTTCGGATCAAGCTTCATCCTCAACTCATCTGGAACATGTACATATGCAATACAACCAAAGACTTTCATATGTGATAAGTTTGGCTTTTTACCTGTAAACTTCTCTTCAGGTGTAACTTGATGTACAACAGCAATTGCAGTTCTGTTCATGATGTATACAACAGTATGAATAGCTTCTACCTAGTAACAATGAGACATATTCTTCTCAGCCATCAAGGCTCTAGCTATTTTTGCAATATGTCTATTTTTTCATTCAACAACACCATTCTGTTGTGGTGTGTACCTGCATGAGACCTGACGTCAAATTCCATGGCTTTTAAGAAAAGTTTTGAGCTCATTTGACATGTATTCACCTCCTCCATCAGACCTTACTGTCTGAATATACTTCCCTTTCTACTTTTCCACCATAGCTTTAAAATTCTAGAAGTGAGTGATAACCTCACTCTTCTCTTTCATGAGATATACCCATAGTTTTTGTGTATGGCCATCAATGAAAGTAACATAAAACGTGCAACTACCCATAGATGTGGTCTTTGCAGGACCTCAAACATGTGTATGTACTATTTGTAGCACATTCTCACTAACATGCTTGTCATGCGAAAACGATGATCTTGACTGTTTACCAAATTCACATGCTACACATATCTTTTGCATCTCTGAAACCTTGAAATTTGGTGGTCCATGAACGATGTCCCTTGACTACATCAATTTCAACCTTTGCAAATTTGCATGTCCAACTCGTTTGTGCCAGATCTCTATCCATCAGCATTGAACGTGACTTATAATCCTTGGTCAACCATTTGTCCAACAGAAACCAGCTTCTTTGTTATGTTTGGAACATGCAGCACATCAGCAAAATGTTTTACCATCCCGTCCTCCATAGACAATGCTATGACTGGTCATGTGACTTGAAGCACTTGAATCAACATACCAGACATTATCATTCGATTTTGAAACACTACCAGACATTGTATTCATCATGTGATGTTCGTTGGTGCAAAGTCCAAGCCCATACATTTGGCTTGAAGTTCATAAACATATGAAGCTCCATGGAAACCATTGCTAGAAAGATTTTTTGTCTTTACCATTTGTAAAAGTCATTTCTCTTGACTTGAGAGAATATTTGTAATCACCTACCAAAAGCTTGTGGACTTGTTGGTTAGAAAAGTAACTACTTCATTGAGGGAATGTTTCCTATATTGAAGGACTACTTTTAGAGAGAGACAAAAGTTGAATTCAAATTCCAATTTGAATGAAGCACTTATATAAAGTGACTTTAAAAATTCACGGGAGAGAGTGATCGATTCCCAACTTCTTCATTATCATTTTGTAAAAGTGTGAGGCATACATTCTAGCCTACACTACTCTCCGTCATCAGGCTATGATTATCAAGCCTATGATTTTTTACAACATTGTTCATTAATACAATACATCTACATTGTTAATCTATGATCTCTCTGTTAAAGTCATTCATAATTGTCAACTTGTGCTGCTCATATCTCGATCAATTCTCCATCAGTTTCAATGATCTATAGCTTGTTGGAATCCAATCCAAGTTATCTACATGATGACAAATGTTTAAGGAAATCCATTCAGCCAATTTGGAGAAAACTGCATGGAAGCACTCACTAGTCAAACTCTGCAGAGATCCTAAAAAATCAGGGGTAGTGATTCAATTGCTAAATTGATTGCTCTATGTGTAGTGCATCATTTCAAGTGATTCCACTTGGAATCATTAGCTTATCAAGGTAATTAGATAGCCCTAAAAGGAAATTTTCTAATTCCTATTGTACTGGTAGCACTGAGCATAACAAGCAGTAGGTGTGTGATAAAAAATAGACGTTTTTCATTGAACCTTCAACTTGGAAGTAGCTTGTTTTGATTCAATCTTTTCATACATCACTTCCAAAGTACATAGGCACTTGTATAGTGTCATTGGGAAGCTAAGAGGGCCCAAAACACAACTCTGAAGTTACAAGGGGGCTGCTATTAAGTAGGATTTGGCAGTACCTACTCAACTATTGGAGTGTCCATCCATCTATCCCAATAGTGGTATCAGAGCAAAGATAAGGTAAAATGGGAGATGATTTTCCTTCTTTCATTGATAAATTGGACATGAACAACTATCAAGCATGGTCTTTGAGGATGAAGATATACTTACAAGGAAGGAGCCTCTATGGATACATCTTAGGAGATGAGGAGATGCCCATATTCAAAAGCAAAGGACAACCTACAAGAGAGGAGCATGAAAGACTCAACACATGGTGTGCCAAGGATGCATTAGCAAGTTCCTACTTACTTAACTCAATCTCTGATTTTCTTCTTCCACATATTATCAACTGTAAGACATCCCAAGAGACTTGGGAAATATTGTCTTCTTATTTCTTTTCCAACACAAGGGCTAGGAAGAACCAATTGTGGATTGAGTTTACCACTCAAAGAAAGCAACCTAAGCAAGGGATCTTAGAGTATGTGACCAAAGTCAAAGATGTAGCAGATCAATTTGCAAGCGTAGGTGAAGAAATTGAAGAAGAGGAGATTGTAAGACAAGTAATCAATGGTATTAAAGATGATGACAAATGGGAGAGCTTCACAACTGCCATGGACTTGTATATGGACATGCAGATTCCAGACCTTACCACACTCATGGGGCAACTATTTACCCATGAAGCCAAGCTCAACAAGAATGGAGATTCATCAAGAGGTAATAGCTCTTCTGCCCTATACACTGATAAAAGTAAGTCCAAAGAGAAAGGGAAAAACAAGAAGGTTGAAGATGAAGAAAGTACCTCCCAAGGCAACTATGTAGGGAGAGGTAGAACCTCAAGAAGAAGGGGCAAAGGAGGTAAGAGACCTTATAAATCCTCAACATGCAATATTTGTGGATTATAGCTCTTCTGCCCTATACACTGATAAAAGTAAGTCCAAAGAGAAAGGGAAAAACAAGAAGGTTGAAGATGAAGAAAGTACCTCCCAAGTCAACTATGCATGGAGAGGTAGAACCTCAAGAGGAAGGGGCAAAGGAGGTAAGAGACCTTATAACTCCTCAACATGCAATATTTGTGGATTATCAAATCATACTACAGATGAGTGTTTCAGGAACTTGAAAAATTAGAGAGGTAGAGGATATCAAAGAGGTGGATATACACAATCAAGAGGAAGATTCAATCATCGTCAAGGATACAACAACAACTACAACAACAACTACAATAGCAACTACCAAGGAGGCTACAAGTCAAGGAAGGATTACAACAACTACACAAAGGAGCAAGAAGATTCTCTTCTGATTATGAACATGACTTCAAAACCAGGTATAAATGATAACCATATCTTCTACATTGACTCAAGATGCTCAAACATGTGGCAGGCAATGTAGCTCTTCTCTCTGACCTTGAGGAACCAAAGGGTAAGCATCAGGTACAAACAGGTGATGACACCAAGCACTCAATGATTAAAGTAGGGAATGTTAAGACCTCTAATGGGAACAAGAATCTGTTGAGTAGAGTTTTATATGTACCTACAATTACCAAGAATTTGATGAGTGTTGGACAGATTGTGGAAAAGGGTTTGCAGGTTAGATTCAACCAATATGGAGCATTTATGAAGGATCCCCAACATGGGTTCAAAAGGATAGCCAAAGGAGAAAAAACAGGTAGATTATTCACTTTTGAACTTGAGGATACAAGGAACATTGCACTCTATAGTTATAAAGATAAAAAATTATCAGAGCTTGAATTTTGGCATAAGAGATTAGGGCATGTTGGTGAAAGAACCTTGAAACAAATATGTAGAGACCAATGTGTGCTTGGGATACCTAATGTATTCAAGCAACACATGATTTATAAATGTGGTGCTTGTCAGTTTGGAAAATCTCACATGTTACCCTTCTCAAGGAAAGGCTTCATGCATGAGGACTACCTAGAGCTTGTCCATACAGTTGTATGGGGACCAAGTAAGGATCCCTCAATCTCTGGATCAAGGTATTATATATCTTTCATTGATGATTACAGTAGGTGGACTGTATTGTACTTTATGAAGCACAAAGATGAAGTATTCAGTTGCTTTAAAAAGTATCTTGCACTTGTTGAAAACCAAATAGGGAGAAACCTAAAGAGACTATGATCAGATGGAGGAGGTGAGTACTTCTCAAATGATTTTGATATATTCTTGCAGGAGAGAGGAATCAAGAGAGAAACCACAACAAGGTATACCCATGAGCAAAATGGCGTGACAAAAAGGAGAAATAGATTAATTGTTGAAATAGCTAGGTCAATGTTAAATGAGAAAAAATTATCCAACTACTTGTGGGTAGAGAGTGTATCTACTGCCACTTATCTTGTAAACAAGTTCCCATCCAAATCTCTTGATCGGATAACCCCATATGAAGCATGGCATGGTAGAAGACCTACACTTGACCATTGCAGGATCTTTGGATGTGTAGCTTATGTGCATATCCCTTCTAAGATAAGAGATACGCTAGACCCTAAGGCAGAGAAGTGCATCTTCATAGGGTATGACTTGAATAAGAAAGGATACAGGTTCTACAACTATTCAAATATGGGATTCATGGTCAGTAGAGATATTGTCTTTGATGAGAATGACTCTTGGTTTGATACTGAACGCAGGAAAGTAAAACTACCTTATGACTTGGAAGAGGAGTTTCCAAGCCTCACCAAGGATGAGACTACTCAGAATGGAGTCATCAACTGAGATGATGAGGATGAAGTGTTTCGATGGGGATGCACCACAGTGCGCTCTCTTTCTCGAGAGCTCCACGATGATATGCTCGGAGTAGAAAACCGAGCTCCTGAGGCCGCACACAATACTCCGCACAGAGGCTGTAAAATACGCAGAAAACATAGTACACAGGGAGCACGAAGACAGACTTCTTAGGTCTTACAAATGCAGTCAAACTTATAGTCTGTGACTGACCAAACCACTATATGTTTTATTAAAGAACATATACAAAGAAGTGTCCGGTGGCCATTTGGCCTTTCACATGGACACTAACGGTAACAATCTCCCACTAAAGGCCAATATGGCCAGAGTAACTATGGGAGAAAAAATAAAAAATGATAAAGAATACCTGAGTGTAAGTATACAAACTATACCTCCCACCTGATGGGCATGTTACACAGTATACAAGTGACTGCGTAAGATCAAGAATCAAGTAACCCCCATCAAGTGACAACAGTGTCGAAAGCTATCTTGTGGTAGAGCTTTAGTCAAAGCATCTACAACATTATCTTGACTGTGAACCTTCTCAAGAATAATGCTCTCAGTGGCTAAGCAATCTCTAATGAAGTGATACCTCACCTCAATGTGCTTGGTCTTTGCATGATAGACCGGATTCTTAGCCAAAGCAATGGCACTCTGACTATCACTGAGCAAGTGAGGTACATGCTAAGGTAAACCCATACCACAAGCAAGAGGAGAAAGCCATAATGCTTCCTTACATGCCTCACTTGCTGCAACATACTCTGCTTTTGTGGTGGAAATAGCTGTAATTCTTGAAGACGAGATCTCCAAGAGATAGCACCTCCAGCAAAATGAAAAATGTACCCTGATGTAGACTTACGATTGTCTACACAACCAACATAGTCAGAATCTGTGTAACCAATAATGGATGCTTTCCCTCTACCTAAGCATAGACACTTGTCCTTAGTGCCACTCAGATATCTCAAAATCATTTTGACCGCTTCCCAATATTTCTTGCCAGGATTAGACATATATCTGCTCACAACTCCCACTGCAAATGCAATGTCTGGTCTCATAGCTACCATCGCATACATGAGACTATCAACAACAGACTGATAGGGAATTTTGGTCATGAATTCCTTTTCCTCATCTGATTTGGGGCAGTCATCCTTGCTCAATTTCACATATGTGGGTAAAGGTGTGCTCAATGCCTTTCCACCCTGCATATTGAATCGGTGAAGTACTTTGGATATGTAATCACTTTGAGACAAGTGTATGCATCTTTTACTCCTATCACGGGTAATGCACATGCCAAGAATATGTTTGACATCCCCCAAATCCTTCATATCAAAAGTTGGACTCAACTTCTTTTTGAGAAGTGACAAATCATAAGAGGACTTCCCAGCAATCAACATATCATCGATGTAGAGTATCAAGCATATCAAGCTTCCATCAGAACATCTCTTTGTGTAGAGACAATGATCCTCATTGCTCCGAGAGTAGCCTTGGGACTTCATAAAAGCATCAAACTTTTGGTACCATTGTCTAGGAGACTGTTTAAGTCCATACAAGCTCTTCTTGAGCTTACAAACTAGACTTTCCTTGCGAGGAACTACATAACCCTCTCGTTGTTCCATATAGATCTCATCTGTAAGATCTCCATGCAAGAAAGCTGTTTCCACATCCATTTGAACTAGCTCTAAGTCCTCCATTGCAATGAATCCAAGCAACATGCGCAAAGTAGTCACCTTGACCACTGGAGAGAAGATTTCCTCAAAATCAACACCATGTTGTTGCTTAAAACCCTTTGCAACAAGTCGTGCTTTATATTTTGGAGAAGCACTATCTGATGTGAATTTCAGCTTATATACCCATTTACATTGTAAAGATTTCCTGCCCTTTGGCAAAGGTACTAAATCCCAAGTACCATTCTTGTGAATAGAATCCAACTCACTCTTCATGGCACGCTCCCACTTGACATGATCCTCTGTCTGCATAACCTCTTTGTAGCAAGAAGGTTCACCGACATCTGTTAGCATAACAAAATCTAAACCTAGAACATATCTATCAGGTGGATATGAGACACGTGCAGAACGTCTCAATGGTTGCTGAATAGGAACATGTGCAGACTGATCTGAATGGACATTCTCTTGAACATCCCTATGTGCAACATTTTTATGCATGCTAATTGGAGGACTAGTATCCTCAAACACCACTCTTCTCACTTCAACCTCCTTAATGGGTTGTTCATGCATCTTAGACTCATTAAAAATGACATCACTACTTCTGATCACTGACCGTGTTTCAGGATCCCATAAGCGATATCCAAATTGTCAGTCTCGACCATATCCAAGAAAAATGCATTTCTTTGCCCTATGGTCCAACTTTTGTCTAAGATTCTTGGGTATATGAACATATGCTTCACACCCAAAAACTCAAAGATGATCATAATATGGTGGTTTCCCTGTCCATAACTCTTGTGCCACTTTCAGACCTTTGGCAGTACTAGGTGAAAGGTTAATCACATGAACTGCAATCAATACTGCTTCTGCCCAAAAACCTTGTGAGAGGTTTGCATGATGCAACATAGAGACTACTCTATCTTGAATAGTTCTATTCATCCTCTCAGCTACACCATTCTCCCATTATCTGAACGTAAAGCCTTAAGCTTAGTTCCTTTTTCAGTCTCAACTGAAGCAAGCCATTTTTTGAAAGTAGGGAATACATCATCCTTTGTTTTGATAGGATATACCCAGAATTTTCTAGTAGCATCATCTATGAAAGTGACAAAGTAAAGAGAACCACCTAAGGACCTAGTGGGCATAGGACCCCACACATCTGCATGAACGAGATCTAAAGGCTGAATTGAAGAGTCAATGTGCGTTCTATGCACATTTCTGGTTTGCTTTCCATATTGACAATGCTCACAAAATGAAAAATTAGAGAAAGATAACACAGGTAAGTGGCCAGAACGAGAAAGATTTTCCATTCCACTACGAGATATATGGCCCAAATGACCATGCCAAATACAAGCCATAGGCTGTTCAGTAACAACTAACAATTGTTCTTTCTGTGATACAAATAAAGGATAAAGTGAGCCAACTTTGCTTCCTTTTGCAATAACCATATTGCCGTTTGATATACAAAAGGACTGAGCATAGAAGACCACCTTGTAACCAAGGTCATCAAGTTGATCAACTGACATCAAACTCCGTGATAACTGAGGTACATGGCGTACATTATGCATAGTAAATTTTGAACCATTAATGAACTGCACAACCACATCTCCAATCCCCACAACATCACACTGGTAAGAGTCACCAAGTCTCATGGTACCAAGAGACTTTGCTACATAATTAGAGAACCATTCTCTATGTGGTGTCACATGGAAAGAAGCACCAGAATCTAGCAGCCAGGTGTGGGAAAGAGAATCAGCCATAAGTGCCTCAGATGACAGAGTACTATCAAGTGTCAACACATCAGCATCATCAGAAATAGCATTAATTTCTTCAATCTTCATAGTCAAAGTAGATGGTGCAGGTAACTATTTAACATGCCCATCAACATTCTGTCCTTTACCTTTAGCATTCTTTAATGCATAATAGTCTTTCTTCATGTGTCCTTTCTTATGACAATAATGGCATTTGATATCCCTCTTCCTTGATTTACTTCTACTCTTATTCCGTTGACCATTCTTTTCCTTGTTCTTGCTCCTGCCACGTTGTTGATTCTTTCCTTGGTAAGAATCACAAACATTATATGCATCTCCACTCTGAGTGCCAACCATAGATTTTTTATGAATCTCCTCACTCAAGAGTGCTCCATATATGTTATCATAGACTAGTTTACCACCAGGTGCACTGTTGCTAATAACTGTGCAAAACGTATCCCATGATGATGGCAGGGTGCATAACAACAATAATGCTTTGATTTCATTATCCATATCCATTTTCTAAACCTGTAACTGGGAGAATATAACATCAAACTCATTTAGATGAGCAGCAACACTTGTGTCCTTCATACGAAGGTCATATAATTTTCTCATCAGATACACTTTATTTGATGCCGTCTCTTTTTCATATGTATTGCATAACTTCTTCCAAAGCTCCTCTGCACTTTCACAGTCTAATACTGTAAAGTAAACATTATCTGCCAGGTGCAAGCGAATGGTAGACCTGGCCATTTCATCTAACTCATCCCAATCATCTTCATCCATGTCAGCAGGCTTCTTTGAAATCCCATTTACTGGCTTCCATTGCCTCCTTTGAATCAGCACATCTTTGATCTGATTCTTCCATAGAGAAAAGTTTGTGCCATCAAACTTTCGGATCTCAAAATGGTCTTTGCCCTGCAAGTTATAGCTCCTCCTCGGAACACCAGCACTAGATCTTGATCCACCGGATGCGCCTGAGACCTCTGATGCCATGATTGTAGAGAACTGAATAGATTGATAATGGAGCTAGAAGAGTCCAAACACCAACAAATAAGTGTATCAAGGAGTAAATCGACCACTGTATAGTTGACTAAACCAGAAATCTGGAAAAATTTTGCCAGAGTATCCTCTGCAAAATTAGCATATGACCAGTGTCAAAGTATCATAAAACTGCAAGTACTGACATGTCTATCTGCATAGTGAATCACTGACTCCACTGCATATAATCAGTTACCCAATAGAAGCCAACTAGGCTTATCGAGCATCTATGAACAACTATCATACATCTCCTATGGTGAGGCTGGGTAAGTCTTCCACCTGCATCACCGAAGAGACCCCGACATCTGGGTGTCTCACAGTTAAGAAAACCTCACCACGACCCTCTTTATCAAACGTAAAAGTCTTTATGCAAAGAATGTAACCGGTATATCAATGACCACATGGACGTACATAAGTGGTATCCACAGAAGCGTACATAGTGTGTATGTGCTCAATATATGCAGTAAAATGACACTAAAAGGCTGAATACACAGCCCTAAAACTAGCCAATAACAACTGCAAGTGTCTGTCAACTCTGATGTTTTAGGCTTTAAAAACCTGCATAAATTTGCAGCAACAGCTCCCACCAAAACTGAAAACCCCTCGAGAAATCTGTAGTTTTACGAGTGTGGCTGAAAATACAGCCCCAAAGGTTGATATTTATTGTCTCAGAAGTACAAGGAACACTCTTCTTGATGTTCTTGGACATGTGCGAAGAGAACTATATGCGAAAGTACTCCGAAATGGCTCCAAAAACACCCCAAAATTGCTTCAACAATAGGCTTTGAAAGCAAAAATGAAGCTTTGAGGGACCAAAACTTTTTCAAGGTAATGTCAACCTTAGTCTTTCCCCTTCTTCAAACACCACAAGAGTGTAGCTTAGTGGCAAGAGGTTGCCACGGTTAAGCGAGCTCTGGAGGGAACAGTATTGGGATGGGTGACCTCTTGGGAAGTACCGGGAACCTATATATTCCTTGATCATTGAGGTCCTCCCTCGCGCGCAGCCAACGATGACTTCAATGACTCGGATGACAAGGTATGCCAAGGTCTATGCCTTGGTTGCCGCCTTAGTCGTAAGCCTTGGAGAAAGCCTTTGGGGGGGGGTTGCTCGCTTCGCTCGCACAAAAGGAACAAAGCTTTTGCCTCAAACTGCTCTGATACCAGTGAAGTGTTTCGATGGCGATGCACCACAGTGCGCTCTCTTTCTCGAGAGCTCCACGACAATATGCTCGGAGTAGAAAACCGAGCTCCTGAGGCCGCACACAGTACTCCGCACAGAGGCTTTAAAATACGCAGAAAACACAGTACACAGGGAGCACGAAGACAGACTTCTTAGGTCTTACAAATGCGGTTGAACTTACAATTTGTGACTGACCAGGCCACTATATGTTTTATTAAAGAACATATACAAAGAAGTGTCCGGTGGCCATTTGGCCTTTCACATGGACACTAACATCATCAACCTAGAAGAGTTCAAGGCATGGAAGTCCAAAGGCAAAGTCAAGATGAAGAAGTTGGAGGATATACGTGAATCATCCAACCAAGCAATTAGAAGATCACAAAGGGAGAGCAAGAAGCCTATCATATATGGGTAGGACACTTCCCTAGTTACTAAGCACTTTATTTATCTTGCAAAAGACTTGTCATTTGAAGAACCATCATCATATGAAGAAGCAAAGACCAAGGCAGAATGGAAAGAAGCTATGGATGAGGAAATTGAAGCACTCAAGGAGAGTGATACTTGGGAACTAATACCAAAGAAGGAGTCTATGAAGGTAATTGGTTCTAGATGGATCTATATAATCAAAAGGAATTCTGATGGATCAAGACGTAGGTACAAAGCTAGACTTGTGGCGAAGGGTTTTGCACAAACCCAAGGAAGTGATTATGAAGAAACCTTCTCACCTGTGGCCAAAATGCCAACCATCAGGGTACTCGTAAGTGTGGCTGCATCAAAGAATTGGAATATGTATCTGCTGGATGTAAAAAATGCATTTCTAAATGGCTGGATTTCAGAGAAGGTGTACATGTCTCAACCTCCTCACTAGACCCAAACAAGGTAACATATGTATGTAAATTGAACAAAGCTCTTTATGGATTGAAGCAGGCACCTAGGGCGTGGAATCATCAGTTGACTACATACCTTAAGGTTCAATGTTTTGTCATGAGTAAAGCAAGAGAAGTAATTCAGAGGTAATATACCTATGTGTATATGTTGATGATATCATACTTACAGATAATGATGCTAATGGCATCAAGAAGATCAAGAATCCTATGAGGAAGGAGTTCAAAATTAGTGACCTTGGATCACTAAAATATTTTCTTGGACTTGAGTTAGTATATACTAACTCTGGAATTTATATTACTCAGAGAAAGTATATATAGGATATGTTGAAGAAGTTTCATTTGCAGGATGCCAAAGTTGCTAGTACTCCAATGGAGGTAAACCTAAAGTTAAGTGCTCATGAGGGTGATGTACTTGAGAACATTGCAGGTTACCAAAGCATAGTGAGAAGTTTGAACTATGCTACATTGACAAGGATTGATATTGCTTATGGAGTAAGTGTTCTAAGTCAGTTTATGCACAAGCCTAGGGCACCTCATTTGGAGGCTACCAAAATGATTTTGAAGTACCTTAAGGGCACTTAGAATCATGGGTTGTACTTCCCTTATACATCAGACTTAGACATCAAGATATATTCAGATGCAAATCGGGCAAGATGCAAAGATGATAGAAGGAGTACCTCAGGATACCTATCCTTTGCAAGTAACAAGCCTATATCATGGTCTTCAAAGAAGCAACCTACTGTTGCTTTATCTTCTACAAATGCAGAGTATAGAGTATTGGCCAATGCTACTCAAGAGGCCATATGGATCAGATTACTGTATACAGAAATAGGTTTGCATACTACCTCTCCAATGATTTTTGGAGACAATACCAGCTCACTACATCTTGCAGCTAATCCTATTTATCATGATAGGACAAAGCATATAGAGTTCCACTACCATTATATGAGAGAGAAGCTATTGAGAAAGGATATTCAGTTGGCATATGTATCAACTAATATGCAATGTGCACACTTGTTGACTAAAGCATTAGATGGTACAAAAATTTGCAGGTTTAAATCAATGATTGGATTGGAGGATATTCGTGAAGATTGAAGATGAAGACCAAGCCAAAGTGTTTGGCTTGAGGGGGAGCTGTTGAAGCAAAGTCCAAGCCCATACATTTGACTTGAAGTTCATAAAAATATGAAGCTCCATGGAAACCATTGCTAGGAAGATTTTTCATCTTTACCATTTGCAAAAGTCATTTCTCTTGACTTGAGAGAATATTTTTAATCACCTACCAAAAACTTGTGGACTTGTTAGTTAGAAAAGTAACTACTTCATTGAGGGAATATTTCCTAAATTGAAGGACTACTTTTAGAGAGAGAGCCAAAAGTTGAATTCAAATTCAAATTTGAATGAAGCACTTATATAAAGTACTTGAAAAAGTCACGGGAGAGAGTGATCAATTCCCGAGTTCTTCATTGTCATTTTGTAAGAGTGTGAGGCATACATTCTAGCCTACACTACTCTCTATCATCACGCTATGATTATCAATCCTATGATCATGTACAACATTGTTCATTAATACAATACATCTACATTGTTCATCTATGATCTCTCTCTTATAGTCATTCATAACTGTCAACTTGTGCTGCTCATATCTCAGTCAATTCTCCATCATTTTCAATGATCTATAGCTTGATTGAATCACCTCCAAGTTATCTACATGCTGCAAATTTTGAAGGAAATCCATTTAGCCAATTTGGAGAAAAGTGTGTCGAGCACTCACTGGTCAAACTCTATAGAGGTCCTAAAAAATCGAGAGTAATGATTCAATTGCTAAATTGATTGCTCTATGTGTAGTGCATCATTTCAAGTGATTCCACTTGGAATCATTATCTTACTAAGCTAAATAGATAGCTCGAAAAGGAGTTTTTCTAATTCCTACTATACTAGTAGCACTGAGCATAACAAGCAGCAGGTGTGTGATAAAAAATAAAAGTTTTTCATTGAACCTTCAACTTGGAAGTAGCCTATTTTGATTCAATCCTCTCATACATCACTTCCAAAGTACATAGGCATTTGTATAGTGTCATTGGGAAGCTAAGAGGCCCCACAACTGAACTCTGAAGTTACAAGGGGCTAGTGCTAAGCAAGATTTGGTAGTACCTACTCAACTCTTGGAGTGTCCATCCATCTATCCCAACACTGTTGAACCATGAATAGCTTCTCAGAATCATCTGCACTTGTGGATGCATATTTATTCTACTGCCTTCTATTATTTTGATTCTTCAACCTGCAATCACGTTCAAAGTGTCCAAGTTTACCACAATTCCAACATCCTTTACTATCATTACTTGAATCATTTCTTTGGAAATTTTTGTGGCCTCTTTGGCTCCCCCTGCCTCGAAACTGTCCTCTTCCTCTTGCATGATTTTATTGTTGACTTTGTTCTTGGTTAATATTTACTCTTCCACTTCTGAAACCTCTATCTCTGCCTATTCCTATTCCATAGTAGAATACATACTCAGAACTAGATTTTCCTTGGGAGTTTGAATCCTCACCAAGATTCTTTTCTTGAATAATTGGCATAGATACCAAATCATCAAAATTTGGAATATTTTCCTTATTTTGTATAAAAGTTCTGAACTGCTTATATGCAGCTCCTAAACCACGAAGACACACTTCCACCTTATCATCATCATCTACATTCATGCCAATAGATGCAAGTGACTCACTTACTGACATGCTCTTCTTCTCCAATGTATGCAAGTTGTAGTCACTTACCGACATGCTCTTCTTCTCCAATGTATGCAGCTCGTTCTAGAGTTGCAATTTCTGTGCCTTTGTATTGGTCTCATACAATGTGATCAAATTGTTCCAAGCCTCTTTTGGAGACTTGGCATCCTGTATGTGTCCAATCATGCTATCTGTATGCTAGCAGATAGCCAATACATTATCTTTTGTGCTCCTTGATTCCATTCCTCATATGCTCTTAGCTGATCTGCAGTCCGATTCCTTTCTGATAGCTGCGGAGCATTTTCATTCTCTCCTTTGATGTATTTTTAGTAGCCCTTTCCTATCAAGAAATTCTTCATTCTGAATCTCCAAGCATGGAAGTTTTTCTTGTCGAGCTTATCACTCATAAGCTGACTCATTCCATTTGTGTTTGCCATTTCAACAACAATTCTCAACACTGCAAAACACTATAAGCAGCACTTTTGATTGAACATAGTCGCACTATGATGTGACAATTCGATCTCAGAAAAACACAATTTTCGTGCATCGATAGTAACAGAATTGCTTGAAATTCTGGATGTGGAATATATG
The DNA here is from genome assembly GCA_020310875.1 of Ceratopteris richardii. NCBI lineage: Eukaryota > Viridiplantae > Streptophyta > Polypodiopsida > Polypodiales > Pteridaceae > Ceratopteris > Ceratopteris richardii. The sequence continues at coordinate 27,617,925 of CM035427.1, read as the reverse complement.
AGAACACAAGGCAAGTTATAGTTTCCAAAACTGACCTGGTTTTCCCATGGACCCCACCTTGCGGGCTCAAAATGGAGGTTGAGATGGCTTCGAAACTTCGATGTAAAAAAAAAAAATTGATCCTAAAGGGATAACTCTCGAAAATATTTTGAGGTCTTCTACCTTCACTCCAATTTTCATTGCAATCTGAGGTCATTTGTGAATTGTGCTTTCGCCACGCCTTGCCGCATACTCTTCACCGCCGGCCTTCTCCATGAGGTCTCTATAGCCACGCTGGCTCTGATACCATGTCACGAGGAAGGAGATAAGGAAGAGAGCTCATACACACACTCTCACTCTCAAGGAGAAGCACACACACAGATTGAGGCAAGGAAGAATGATCTTCTTCTTCTTCTATTACATAAAAAGGAATGTACAAGAATGACCTTAAACAAGAATACAACCACTGCCATATATAAAGACCAGTACATAAGGGAAAACCTAATGTCCGCGAATGAGCGAGCTGACAAGAAACAAATGTGCCATCACTCTCAGTAGGTAAATCTAATAAATCTCAATGAAGTGTCCTTGACATATATCGGCATGGCCACTATACATGTCAGAGAAACGAAAAACTGATATGTGTCATCCTCGATCATCACATGTTGAGCTTGATATCTCAACAATAACATCGATACAGAATAGGTTGATCACAAACTGTGATGATTTGGATGATGCCACACATGGGGATAGTAACCATTACAAAGGACAATGATGTAAGATGGTGAACACCGCTACTATTCTTTCAAAAGATCCTCTATATCAAGTACAATGCCTCCGTTCAAGTGTGACCGAGTAGTGTGCCACCTTGTAATTGGGTGCAAATGCCTTGGCTTCTTCTGTCGTTTCACAGGTGCTTGCAAATTTCTTTTTGCATTTGCCATAAACTGCGCTAGAGTGGCATCCTCTTGTACATGAACACCTACAACCTTTGTTGGGGATCCATACATGTCAGAAACTGAGGTTGGATTACAATAGTTTTGCTTGGAGGAGGTTTCATTTGTAGCATTCGTTTGAAGAACATCTTTAGCAACCTAATTAGTAATATGTAGTTACAAACAACTAACGAAGAAGCCACAACCATGGATAAAAAGTAATATTAATCAACATGACAAGCTTACCTCTGTGAAAGTTGAATCCACCATCAAAGAATCCGGAGATTTTTTGCCACACACGTTGTGGTATTTCAGCACCACATTCAGGTCCTAAACAGTTGATTGACACATGACAATGTGTTGAAAAACAAATATAGTGGTATGCATGGCATAAGGTGCACTATAAAACTCACCCTCTCGTCAATATTCAAACCACATGCTATGCACATGGATGAAACACTAAGTAAGAGGGATGATGGTAACTCTGGGGGAGGTAATGGCAATAATGGTGAAAGTTCATTTGAACCCATGATGCTTAACATGTTCTTTACAAAGGATAGATGTCGATTACCACTCTTCAACCGATTCTCATGAAACTTATATTCAGCCTATGTATGTAACAATCCAATTGATCAATATTGAACCTTAGAAATATGTTCCAACCAATATCAATAAAGCTAAATATTACCTCGAATTCAGGCACCTTGTCATTCTCATCTGGCTCAACCCATAACAGCTCTAGATTAACAATATATATCTGAATTTGCATCTCCAACTGAATCCTCCTCTCAAGAGACATTCTCACATCATATTTCAATTCATCTATGGATACCTGTAGCTTTTTTTCTCATCTCAATGATTCCTGTAGTCACTTTAGAATCAGTAGCCTCTGATAGTTTGGCTTGATCCAAATCAAGCTTGAACCTAACCAACTTATTCTCTTCACTATTAATCAACAATTCTAAAGTACATATAAGCTTAGTAACCTCCACTCACCTTATGGCAGCAATTGTTGTACCTTGTCGAGCATATAACTCAACATCTTCTTTCTGTTCCTGCAAGTTCACATCCAAAGGCTCTAAAAGTGGTGAAGCATCATCGTTCAAGCAATTGTAATGCATCTTCGACTGCAGTGTACCCATCTTCCTACATCTAATTTCAATAGAAGCTTCTACAGCTACAGCCCGTGCCACTTGGTACATAGCTCGATTTTTTTATGTTTGAGCAGTGGTATAGTTTTCAAATGCAAAGGCTCTAGCAAATTGTCCAGTCAATTTGTAGTTTGTTGGTACCTCCTAGTAGACTTTCGAATGTAACACCATCAGTGCATGATAGAACTCTTGCTTGACATATTTAACTTCCGTCTTCCCCTTGAGTCGAGTTACCTTGAAGACACAGAACCAATTTGACTCACTAGCTGATTTTTCTGATATGGTACCTAGATCTATACCTACGATAGACAGGCCGTAAACGGTGTGGAAATCCTCTTTTTTCTGGTAGAATATGCTGTGGTCTAATACTTTTGGATATGCTCGATATATACACATGCATCAGCAAGGAAAATTGTTTCATAAATGCATGCCCATTACTCCAATCATAGCACGAAAGATTAAGTGTAGAGTCCCTATATCTTTGTGGTTCATGGATGTAAAAAAGAAGCGTCCTACAGAGGCCCGCAAATAATGCAAAGATACACACAAAGACTTCTGTATGTATTAATGATTCAATATATCAATTACATACATGCGAATGATTACATCATGTGACATATGAGTGAGTCGTGGATGTTAAGCCATTATTTTTGGGACATGGAGTTTGGCCACATGGTTCATACGTGGCACATCCACGTAATCGTAGTTAAGCTGCTTCAACACTCCCCTATAACTAGAGTACTGGAATGTGACACAGATGTTACTTGATTTCAACAATTCCAAGATGTTTCTTGCAGAGGATGAACTTATCTGCTTCCATAGGCTTCATAAGCATATCAGCCCAAATTAGATGAGTTCATACATATGCAAGATGAAGTTTTTCTACTCTACAAGATCACGTATAAAATGAAACTTTAAATCAACATGTTTTGTTTTCTCTGAGTGTTTGGCATTGCTAGCCAAATGTATGCATGATTGGTTATCACACATAATCTGCAAGGGAATTGATGTCATTGATAAGATCTCTTGCACGACCATTTGGATCCGGAAGCCTTCTTTTGCCATGAGAGCTAAGGCTACAAATTCAGCTTCTGCTAATAACAACGCAACTGTTGTCTGCTTCTTGGAGGACTAGGTGCTACTTGCCATTTAACTAGCTGTAAAACTAGCCTATTAAATTACACAATATTAGACACACCAATTGATATCAGATTTGGAAATAACTCTATAAAGTTTGCTCTAGGTATGGGAATAGCCCCCATCAAACTATTTGATGGTCAGATGGCTCCCCACATTCATTAGGTAGGGTGGAATGAGTATGCAAGCTTACTAATGAGCTAAGTAAATCGAATCAATGAGGAGCTTACATGGTCCATTGCTTCTGCTTTAATGATGGACTCTTAATGGACAGTGCCTCTCCTCTGCCAAAAATAGTGGCTCTTACATTAGAACCATAGAAATTACTCCTAGCCATGTGAGCACCTAAATGCTACATGCATGGATGCTAGACCCCATACCTGCTCATACTCATTTTGAGAGATTGCATTTCACCTTCGTCGTGTGATGGAACAACTTCCTTGATGGTAGCTTTCTCTCGTGACTGATAAAGTTGCACGGACTGTCTATGCTCCACTGGTAGAGACTCCATAGATTCGCCACCTTGTGGAGTACGTGAGGAATAATGACATTTACTATCGATGTTCCAGCCATGATACCCAGCGGGCCGCCACATGAGTAATGATCATACGTCTAGCAGATTGATATTATGAATTTATTTTTTCACTATTTAAAAAGCTTTTGAAATAATAAAACTTGATGGGCTTAAAAGCAATAAATAATCCTAAAAAGTTTTCACATTAACATGCTTTTACCCAGCTAGGCTACATTTTGAAGGAGATACCCAACCATATTATTCATCAAACTTAGATCCTATCAGGCAACTCAGGAAGGATTTGGAAGCCTTAAGAATGCATCAAGGTCACCAAGAAGAGAAGTTCATGCCACCACCACAATGCCACAATGATGACTAGATAGCTCAGCTTCGTCATCAGTTAGAAGGTTTGGTGTATACTATGTAGCAATAATGGACATTCCAATGTTAGTTGTCCGAACAAGGTAAGCTGTCAATTTTGTGGCAAGGGTGGCCATGAATCCAGAGACTACGACTACCTCAAAGGAGCATAGCAAAGAGGTAAACCTCAAGCTTTGGATTCACATTGTGCTAGTACTTCAAATGCACCTAATAGAGAAGAGACCCCTCCAACTCGGCTGAGATATAATAGTCCACTTATGTGCTATTGTTGTGGTGAGTATGGCCATATGCACAGTAGGTGTTCCCTAACAGAAGGTGCACTTCCTTTTCAACATTATCCAGATGCTAAGGATCACTATACCACATATTTCCCAAGAAGCTGCCCTGCTCCAATTGACATGATTACAATCTCCCCGCAAGTAGAAGGTATGACCACACAGTCTTATGCTATTTTGTCTTCTTTGATTCCAATTATGACTACAGCCAGGCAAGCGGCAACAACCAGGAGGGAGGAACAATAGGGACTCAAAGACAGAGATGAAGAAAAGAAGACAGGTTGGAAGGACCAAGCTGACATTGAAGGAGCTTATGAGAGGGTGACTACTTCTCTAAAGGACCAACCAACAAGTTCTCAGGAAGACACACAAGAGGTGAAAGGAAATATTGAGAGGCATTTGGCATGCATCGGTGAATTTTTTGTGGATCAATTCATCACCTTTGTTTTACTCATTATGTTGATTAGCGCTCTTGTACCGCTTCTGGTTAGTTTGTGGAATGGCATGCTAACCCTCTTTTACATCCTTTGGTAGCATTGTGGCCTTCTATAACAGTCTTTGAGCTAAGAAGTTGGGATTCCTCTCTTATGAGCACTTTTCAAGGTTCCTTTCCTCACGACTATACATTTTCTCTTTTGTCGATGTCTCTATTGTCGATGAATGTACTTGCACACAAGAATGTTACATGGTATACTTCCCTAAGGAGAACCCCTCTTGAGTAGACGGAGTACTAGAAGTGTATACTATTTGATATTGTTGGAAGTGTTGGAACATCAAGCTTAGAATATGCTTGAGGTGGATTTGATCTACATCAAAAGTTGTCGCTTGGATTACGTTGAAAGAATATCCGTTGGAGAGTTCTTTTACTTATGTTCACTTATTGTATTTTTAAAACAGCTTTTTCATGGATCTTTTACCATTGTAAAAGCCTGGAGGTATACACATGTAAAAGTACAAAGAGAGAGCCCAAATTCCACGAATCTGTGGTAGTTATTTTGCAATCAATCAAGCACTCAATCATCCAAAAGTAGATCAAACTAGATCTTCACTTTTCCTAGATTGTAGGAAAGTGAACTGATTCCCTCCAACAACTCTTACCACCTTCATTTGAATTCAAAATCCACTTGTAGAAGTTGTGGATCAATTCTAGAGTCTAAATAAAGACTTCAAATCACTTGTACGATACATCAAAGCAATATACATACACTTGTGGCCATCATTGTCTTGCTCCTTCATTTTTCTACATCATCTTCTTCTATAACAATAAGTGTGGAGAGGCTTCTCCTCTCCCTACAGAGCTCCAAGTCTCTAGAAAGATGATTCTTTTCTGCTAGTATCAAAGCAAGAAAGAATCATCTTTGGAATGAGCTCAACCAAATGAAGATGACACCTAAAGAAACCATCACAGAGTTTGTTACCAAGGTCAAGGAGGTTGCAAATTAGTTAGCATCCATTCGAGACGTGATTAAAGAAGAGTTCATCATGAGGCAAATTCTCAATGGGATTCGAAATTATAAGCAATGGTAATCCTTCATGAAGGCGTTTGATCTCATCATGGATGTGCAAACTCTAGACTTCAACATATTTCTTGGAAAACTCTTCAATCAAGAGGCCAAAAATAGCCTAAATGAAGGTAACTCTTGTCATTGTAATTCAACTAGTGCTCTATATGGAGATAAGAAGGATAAGAATCTGAAAGGCAAGAAAAAGGAAGAAGATGAAGAGGAGACTTCCCAAGCCAACTTTGCAAGCAAGAGCAAGTGGAAAGGGAAGAAGAAAGGACTAAAGCATGACAAAGCCAAAGATCAAAATGTTCAACCTTGTACCGTCTATGATACAACCAACCACACCACTCTGAATTGTTGGTTCAATGGGAAGACCCCAAAAGGAAGTAGAAGAGGTGGATATGGCAGCAATAGAGGTAGAGGTGGACACAATTTCAACAATAACCATAGAGGCTATAATAGAAGGGACTTCAACAATTATTGAAAAGATCAACCACATGAAGAATCATTGCTTCGTATGAATCTAAGCCACAAAGAAGGTAAAGAATATGATCATTTGTTCTACATAGATTCATGATGTTCAAATCATATTGCAGAAAACATTGCTCTTCTATCTGATTTGGAAAGTCCAAAGCATAAACATGAAGTTCAAATAGGGGATGATACAAAGCACAATGTGGAGACGATTGGTAATGTCAAAGCTTCCAATGGTAGTACGAACATTGTAAGTAAGGTTCTCTACATATCCACTATCACTAAAAACCTAATAAGTGTAGGCCAAATAGTTGCAAAAGGCTTGCAAGTTAGGTTCACCCAACATGGAGCTTTTGTGGAAGATCCATGTTAAGGCTTCAAGAAGATAGCCAGAGGTGAGAAACATGGTAGGCTCTTTACTTCTGAAGTAGGAGAAGCCAGGAACATTGCTTTATTCACTTTTGGGTTGCAAACCCTAAGTGCGCTTGAAGTGTGGCATAAGCGACTTGCTCAAGTGAATGAAAGAACCTTGAAGGATATATGTAGGGATCAAAGTGTTCTAGGACTCCCAAACATATCAAAGCAACACATGATCAATAGGTGTGATGCATGCCAGATTGGAAAGGCACAAAGACAACCATTCAACCACAAAGGCTACATCCACAACAACTTATTCGACTTAGTACATACAGATGTATCAGGACCAAGTCAAGAACCTTCATTGGCAGGATCAAGGTACTATGTCTCATTTATTGACAACCATAGTAGATGGACTATTCTATACTTTATCAAGAGTAAGAATGAAGTGTTTGATTGCTTCAAGATGTATCTAGCATATGTGGAGAATCATATAGGTAGATCACTGAAGAAGCGTAGATTTGATGGAGGGGGAGAATACTTCTCCAAAGAGTTTGATGTGTTCTTGCAGGATAAAGGTATCGAAAGGGAAGTGACTACTAGGTACTCTCCTCAAATAAATGGAATTGTAGAGAAGAGAAACAAGAGATTGGTTGGATCAGCTAGAACAATGCTTGAAGAAAAGAGGTTGCCATGTTATCTATGGCTAGAGGCTATTTCAACTAATGTGTACCTTTTCAATGGACTACCACCTAAAGCACTTCAAGGCATGAATCCTTATGAAGCATGGTATGGAAGAAAACCTATTCTTGGACATTGCAAGTGTTGGGTGTGTGTAGAAGTGCGAGAGACACACAAGAAGCACACACAAGGAGCACAAATGCAACAAGACACACGGAGAAGACGATGGCTGGAATAACTCTCTCTATTGATCGATGAACTGAACTGAAGTAGGAGCTAAATAATATCCCTAAGTACAAAGTACCACCACATATTAGAGTATCAAGTATGTGGTAACATGGGGAAAAACCTCTAGCCAGCACTAGAGTAAAAAATGCCCATGTATAGGGAAAAGGTTCACATCAAAGCTACTCGAGGAACACATAAGTGTAACAAACCCCCCTGGAGCGAATGATGTGAACACACACAGGGAGTGACAGATCAACCCCCACAAGGTAACAAGCCTAAAGCTTTGCGAAAGCTTCAAACTTTTCCCGTGGAAGAGCTTTGGTGAATATGTCTGCCACATTATCTTGTGTAGGCACATATACCAAATCTATATCTCCTGCATGAAGGCGCTCTCTCACATAGTGATAATGCACCTCAATATGTTTGGTCCATGCATGAAACACTGGGTCTCGTGCAACCGGCAAAGCACTCTGACTATCTGTGAGAATATGCGTAGTAGCATCAATCTCCATGCAAAGATCCATCAATAGGCGTCTCAGCTATATACACTCCACTGTCGTTGTGAAAACTGCCCTGTACTCAGCTTCACAACTCGATGTCGCCACTATAGGTTGCTTCTTACTCAACCAAGATATGCATGAGTCTCCAAGGAAAAAGCAATTACCACTAGTGGACACGCGTGTATCATAACAACCAGCCCAATCACTATCTGTAAAAGCATGCAAGCATGGCTGAACATCTCTGCCATAAAAGAGACCTAAGCTCAAAGTGCCTCGGAGATATCTAAACACACGTCTCACTGCTTGCCAATGCTTAGTGCCAGGGCTATGCATGAATCGACTCAACTGGGAAACTGCATACTATATATCCGGCCTTGTGTTGCATGCATATATAAGACATCCCACAACTTGCTGATAAAGAGAAGTATCAAATGCATCACTGGAATCCTCAACCAAGAACCTGAATCCTGTCTCAACTGGAATGGAAACTGGCTTACAATCCTCAAAGTCAAAACGTTGAAGTAGTTTCTCAACATACTTTGCTTGCTGCATAACAATTCCCCCCTCAACGGATACAAATTGGATGCCAAGATAGTAGCTCAAAAGACCAAGATAAGTGACATCACAAGTATGCTGCAAATCAGCCATACGAATGTCAAGTTTTGCATCACATGACACAGTCAAGAGTATGTCATCGACATAAAGAACAAGCACTATAAGATTAGCCCCTTTTTTGCGTACATAGGGTGTGCTTTCAATCGGACTACATGTGAAGCCAAGAGCAATCAAGTGCTTATGTATTTTGTCATACCATGCACGTGGAGCTTGCTTGAGACCATACAAGGCTTTATGCAAGCGACAAACCATATGCTCTTTCCCTTTCATAGCAAATCCAGGAGGTTGCTTCACATAGACCTCTTCTTGCAAATCTCCATTCAAGAAGGCTGTTTTTATGTCCAATTGATGCACTTTCCAACCTCGATGGGCAGCCAATGCAACCACGGTACGAATGGTAGTCATGCGTGAAGTAGGTGCAAAAGTTTCCTCATAGTCAATGCCATATTGTTGTGCATATCCTTTGGCAACCAATGTAGCTTTGTAGCGATCAATGCTACCATCAGATTTTCTCTTAATCTTATAAACCCACTTTGTACCAATGGCATTTTTTCCTTTTGGCAATTCACATAACTCCCAAGTACCATTCCTATGTATGGAATCCATTTCTGATTGCATAGCACTCATCCATTGTGGATCGTCACATGCATCTGCAAAAGAAAGTGGCTCTTCATTACATGCTGTAGCAATAAGATAATAATCCACAAAATTACTTGATGCATGGTGAGAGCTTGATCTTGTTCTACCAAGTAAAGGTGCACTCAATTTCTTGTCCTGCAAAGTTTGTTTCAGCCACTTTGGCATAGATTATGCACTCTTGATAGACATGCGGTCATTATGTAAAACATCTTCAATATGTACATCATGCGTGGGCTAAATTTCGTGCTCAGTTTCAGCCATATTTGGATGCAAATGTTCAGATATATGTGGCTGAAAATTTCCAATAGTTTTGGCAATTTTTGGCTGAATTTTTTCAGACATGTTTGGCTGGAAATTCTCTGCATTTTCAACCCTATTTGGCTGGAATTTTTCAGCCCTTTGAACCTCAGTTGGCTGGTCTACATGGCCATAGTCAAGCGCACCATTTTGGAACAAAGGCATGAGTGTATCGAACACATCTTGTGAGCTAACTGTTGGTAGTTTTTTGCATTCAAGTAGAGGGAAAACTGAATTTTCAGCAAATACCACATCTCGACTCACAATAATTGTGTTCGTCAATGGATGGTACAACCGATATCCCTTACTTTCAGCACTATAACCAACAAATATACATTTCTTTGCCTTGTCATCAAGTTTGTGACGTTGTTGTGATGGCACAAGAGCATATGCCAAACAATCAAACACACGCATATGACTAACCATAGGCTTATGAACATTCCAAGCCTCATAAGGAGTGATGAATCTCAATGCTTTTGTAGGGTAGCGATTCAACACATAATTTGCACACATGATCGCTTCCATCCAAAACTTATGAGGAAGATGCTTTTCTTTAATCATACATCGTGCCATTTCAAGTAAAGTTCTATTTTTACGCTCGGAAACACCATTTTGTTGATGTGTATATGGCACCGTACATTGGTGTGAAATACCTCTTTCACGAAGAAAAGCATTAAACTCATGTGACATGTATTCACCACCACGATCCGTGCGTAGAGTCAAAAGCTCTTGTGAAGAAAAATTTTCAGCCATAGCTAAAAATGCTTTGAAGCAAGAAAATACCTCATTCTTTGCTTTCATAGGATACACTCATGTATGGCGAGTAGCATCATCAATGAAGGTAACAAAATATACATGCTTCCCAAAAGATGGAGTCTTGACGGGACCACATACATCACTATGAACAAGTTGCAATTTTCTTGTAGTGTGTGTGTGACTATCTTTTGGAAAAGAAGCACAATGCATTTTTCCAAGAATGCAACCTTCACATGCATGCTTTTCAATGGACTCAAGTGTAGGCAAGCCAATAACCATGTCCTTCTTTTGCAAGTAGAGCAAACTATTGAAGTTTAAATGTCCAAAACGAGCATGCCAAAGCTCCATTTCAGCCATGGAAGAAGTATGAGCAACTAAGGCATTCGAGGCAGCCCTTTTGTATGTATCCATGCGATACAAACCATTACATAATGTACCGGACATCACGATAACATCGCCATTGCTGAAATCATGAACCATACACTTATCATCAACAAAGTGTACATGAAGTCCAGCTTTGGCAATCAACGGAACTGAAATTAAGTTCTTCTTGATACTGGGCACATACAATGCATTTTTCAAGAGAATCATAGCTCCATTTGCAGCCGTAAGCTCAATTTCTCCTACTCCAATGATAGGATAAGAGGCATTGTTTGCACACACCACATGTCCTCCTTTAGGTGCATCTTTCAAAGAGGCAAAAAATCTTTTGCATGATGTTATGTGCTTTGAAGCACCACTATCAAAGAACCAATCCGAATCAGCCTCACTCACAACCATACATTTAGAATGTAAAGAAGCATCATAATGACATGTAACAACACATGCCCAAAAATCTTGAGCCATGTTAGCTTCATCATTCTTTGCATTTGCTGAATTTTCAGCAATAGACATGCCGGATTCCTTCTTCTTTTCGTTGCGTTTAGCAAGCATTCTACACTCATTAATAGTATGACCAGCCTTCCGGCAATATTTGCATCTCTTCTTCTTTTGCAAATCACCATCATTAGAGGAATGAGTGGAAGAGGAAGCTTGAGGCTTTGGTTTTGATGAACCAAAAGCTGAACCATACTTGCTTTTCCCCTTTTGTGAGATAGCAAGTGCTTGCGTTCCTTCAATCAAACCACTCCTATTCACTCTAGATTGCTCTTCTTGCAAAAGAAGAGACACAACCTCATCAAATGCATACATATTAGGATTTCCTTTTGCAACCAAACGAAGTGTAGTAGCAAAGCTTTGAAAAGATTCTGGTAATCCTTTCAACAATGTAGAAATGAGTGATGCATCCGGAATGATCTCATCTATGTTTGCCAATTGCTCTTTCAAGTCCTTGATGCGTGTCACATACACATCCACTGACTCATTTTCAGCCATACATACATCCTCAAGTTGCTTCCTCAAGTATGCAACACGTGCTTCATTACGCACGGCATACAAAGAAGCAAGAGTGTCCCATGCCTGTTGTGATGTAGAACATGACCGAATGTGTGGAACTATATGACGCTTCACTGAAAGCGCAATCAAAGCATGAGCTTGAGCATCTTTTCCATCCCATCTAAGCTGCTCCTATGTAGGTGGAGAAGGAGAAACCACTCTACTTGAAGAAGATGATGGAGAGTGTTAATCTCCAAAAGAACAAGTTGACCTTGAATTTAGACCACCTCTATATCAAGAGCAACTTCAGACTCCACCAAATTTAGAGAACATTTACCAACTTATCAGAAAATCAACTATTCTGAAAAATTCAACTTCTCAGGAAAATCTGCTGCAGATTAATCCCTGATTGACTAACCATTTGTGTAAAGTTTTTGATAAAACTTTGTAGGTTGCTTCACCTTAAGGTTGCGCAGCTTTTGCAACTTGAATCTCTTCAAATGATTCAGTATACTCTGAGAAATAACACAAGCAATTTACCCATGTGTAAATCTCCTTCTCTGCAGTAGCGACTTTGACACCTGCAACTTCTTAGCTTTGGTTCTCCCAATGTCGAACCCGTTTGGTAAAATCCTTTTAGCTATAGATAGCTTATCTCTCAACTTAGATTTTGAGCTATCACATGTGTAAAACTTTACACTGTGCACTGAGCACTACTCATTTTCCTGAATTCAAAATCTGCGCCTGTTTTAGAAGTCACTCAAACTTTTCTACATACAAATGTTCCTAACCAAAATTCTCTCAGCTTAAACACAATTGGAAGCTAAAACTTTGTACAGTAGTCGATCAACTCTAGACTTAGACTTGTACAAAAGCATTCCACAAAAGCTTTACCACAGAAGGAGAAAACATGAAAACTTTGGGCGTAATTTTTCTGATATTTCTGAAGAAGACTACAAATCTATGAGAGAGAGATCTCAACTAACTTTCATGTGTCCAATGACACTACAACTGCTCATTCCTCTATTCCTATCTTCTCATTTCATCTCCTCACGATGTCTTCTTACTGTCTCCTTACAAACCCAATATTTTTCCAAAATATTTATAGGCAAATATGTACAAGTTTATGACTAATCAAAAGTCTAAGTGATCTATGTCTTCACTAATGTACATATGTGTAGATATCCTTCATCCTGTGAATGTAACCACCTTCTTTGCTTCAAGACTTGATCTTGTCTCCATCTCTTGTCTCTCAAATCTTCAATTGGTGATTGGTTTGCACCAACAGCTCCCCCTCAATCATCAATTGAGGTTTCTCTTATTTTCTTTATACCTGCCATGTCTTTGAACTTCTGTAACTTTGGTCCATCCAAACTCTTTGTAAGCATATCAGCTATCTGATCTTTTGTTGAAGTATGTATAACTTCAATCTCCTTATCCATCACCTTCTCTCTTAGAAAATGATACTGTATCTCAATGTGTTTAGTCCTGGCATGAAAAACAGGATTAGCAGCTAGATATAATGAACTCATGTTATCTCCATAAATGATAGGTATGCTCTGTATAGTTTCAAAACTCTTCATGGGAGTCTTAAGCCAAATCACTTCTTTTGCAGCTTCAACCATGCCTTTGTACTCTGCTTCTATAGATGACAAAGCAACTGTATGTTGCTTCTTTGAGCACCAGGAGACTAACTTATCTCCCACATAACACATGTATCCATAGGTTGACCTTCTATCATCTGGATTACCTGCCCAATATGCATCACTATATATTTTGATATTTGTATCTGATGTAAAACCATAATACAAACCCTCTTTGAGTGTACCCTTAATATACCTCAACACTCTTTGACCTGCAATCCAATGCTCTTTCCTAGGACAATGCATAAATTGAGACAACACTCCAACTGCATATGATAAATCATGCCTAGTTAATGTAGCATAGATAAGACTACCAACCAAACTCTGATATTGCTTCATGTCCTTGAACTCTTCACCTCCAAATCTGCTTAATTTGTGATTCACCTCCATTGGAGTAGGTGCTACTCTGAAATCATTCATTTTAAACTTGGTTAGCAAGTTCTTCAAGTACCTCTCTTGAGTCACATACACTCCATGTTGAGTGTATGAAATCTCCATGCCCAAGAAGTATGACAAGTCTCCCAAATCACTGATTTTGAACTCTTTCTCCATTTGCTTCTTTAGACTTTGTATGCCTTTCTCATCTGTACCTGTAAGAATTATATCATCAACATATATGCATATGTAAATGAACCCATCATCACTTGCTTTAACAAGCAAAGCTACTATCTGCTTTAGATACTTGAAATCCAAGTTCTTTTAAGAACTTTACAAGCCTATAGTTCCATGCCCTTGGGGCCTGCTTCAAGCCATATAAAGCTCTCTTGAGCTTACACACATGATCTGGATATCTTCCATCTTTGAATCCTTGAGGTTGTTCCATGAAAACATCATCTAAAATATAACCATTCAAAAAAGCATTCTTCACATCTAATTGACACAATTTCCAACCTTTGCATGCAGCAATTGCTATGAATCTTCTGATGGTTGTCATTTTTGCCACTGGACTATAAGTCTCATCATAGTCAATACCATATGTCTGAGCAAACCCTTTAACAACAAGTCTAGCTTTGTACCTAGACCCACTTCCATCTGCAAATCTCTTTGTCTTATAGACCCACTTGCATCCAATGATCTTCTGGCTATTTGGCTTTGGAACCAAATCCCATGTTTGATTCTCCATTAATGCATCATATTCTTCCTGCATAGCTTTCTCCCAAATCTCTTTATCTTTTGCCTCTTCATATGTAGAAGGGTCTTCATCTGCTTTAATCATGTATGCATAATCCTTAGTAGTCAAAAATGAAGTATCATAGCTATACCTTGTAGGTTGCCATTTGTGCCTTGTAGACCTCCTAAGTTCTCCACTTCTTGAGGTTTCTGGTTCTTCATATTTAGGATCAAATCTTGGTGTCTCTTCCACTTCAACCTGCACTTCATTATTCTCTTGCTCATCAAATATCTGAACCTTTGATTTACCTTTCCTTTGGCTCACAATTTCTTCATCATCTGTATTAATATTGATAGTACCTGCATACCAAGTACCTTGCTCATCAAATGTAACATCTTTTGATACAAGAAAATGTTTTATGGATGGATTCCACAACCTGTATCGCATCTGCTTATCATCATAACCAATAAACACATATTTTTCAGCTTTAGGTTCCAATTTGTGCCTTAATTGTGATGGCACATATGCATAGGCCAAACATCCAAATACTTTGCAATGGTCTAGTGTAGGTCTCTTACCCCACCATGCCTCATATGGTGTCATATCCTGCAAGGCTTTACATGGTAGCCTATTGACCAAATAAGTAGCTGTATTTACAGCCTCAGCCCACAAATAATTTGGGCAATTTTTCTCCTTTAACATGGATCTTGCAAACTCAACAAGAGTTCTATTCCTCCTCTCTGCTACACCATTTTGTTGAGGAGAGTACCTACAAGTAACTTCCCTTTTTATACCTACATTCCACAAGTAATCACTGAACTCATTAGAGAAATACTCTCCCCCTCCATCTGACCTTAGTCTCTTCAATTTATGTCCTGTAATTCTCTCTGCATACACATGATAATGTTTGAATGTATTGAATACCTCTGACTTATCTTTGATCACATAGATAGTGATCCATCTGGTAGCATCATCAACATAAATCACATAATACCTTGAACCATTGATACTGAAATCCTTTGATGGTCCCCACACATCTGTGTGTACCAAATCAAGTTTCTCTGAATACATAAACCCATGCTTAGAATAGGATTGCTTATGAGCCTTACCTAATTGACATGCCTCACATCTGTATGTCATATGTTGACCTGCAACATTAGGCAATCCAAGCATTGAACCATTATTAATCATGTCTTTAATACCTCTTTCATTGAAAAGTCCAAGCCTCTTGTGCCAAAGATCTAACTCAGAGATCTTATGTCCTCCATAAGTGAACAAGGCATGACCAACATTACCTTGAATCTTCAATGTGAACAATCTTCCTTCTTTCTTCCCTGAAACAATTTGTTTATACCCATTGCTAGGGTCTTCCACAAACACTCCTTCATTAGTGAACCTTACTTAACCTTTCTCCACAATGTGTCCTACACTTATCAAATTCTTAGGAATTGTAGGAACATACAAGACCTTACTCAATAAGGTGCTACCATCCTTGGCCTTCACTGATCCAATTGACTTCACATTGTGCTTTGTATTATCACCTGTTTGAACAACATGATTAGATACCTTATTCTCCAAATCAGTCATCAAGGCTATGTTACCACTCAAGTGATTGCTACACCCTGAGTCAATGTAGAAGACTCTTTGATCTTCACTCTGCCTTTCACATGTTGCATTCATTATCAATGTTGAATCTTCCTTCTGATCTGAAGCATAATTGTAGTAGGTATTGTTATATTGTTGACTTTGGAAACTTCTACCTGCATTTCTTCCAAAGTAACCCATACTACCTCTACCTCTGAAATTACCTCTTTGATTTCTGCCACCTCTTCCTCTTGAATTATAGTTCTGATTGTATCCTCCATTACTTTGAGTGTTATGCCAACAATCATTGGCTAAATGATTTGTCTTACCACAAATCCAGCAAGCTTTCGATCCATCTTTGTTACTCCTGCCTCTTCCTCTACCTTTGCCACCTCCTCTTCCTCTTAGGAAGTTGGCTTGACTAGTTGTGCCTTCTTCTTCATTTGCTTGTTGCTTTCCTTTGTTAGCTTTCTTCTTGTCTTTAGAGTACATTGCATGTCCTGCACTCTTGTCAACATCTCCTTTGATATCATTCTCAAAAGTTAGCATATGTCCTAACAATTGATTCAAATCAGGAGTGAAATGATCCAAAGAAAGTTCTGTGGACAAAATAAAAGGTTTCCACTTCTCATCACCTCTTAGTTCTGTGAGAATTTGCCTTACCAATTTATCCTCTTCAATGTCTTCATCCACTGCTCCTAATGCATCTGCAATGTCCTTTATCTTTGTCACATAATCAGATATTGACTGTGAGGCCTTCTTCTTGAAAGTAGTAAACTCTGCCCATAGGGATGCCTTCCTTGACTTTGTAGTGTTTTGGAAATGCTCCTCCAAAGCATTCCATATTTCACTTGCACTTTCAAGACCTCTAATGTGAGGTAGCAAGTAGTCATTGACTGCCATATAAATGATACTCCTAGCTTGAGCATCTCTTTTCATCCAATTCTTCAAATCTGATAACTCCTCTCTGGTTGGAACACTAGAATCTCTGAACTATGGCTTTTCTTCTTCTCCTGTAATGTAAGCTATCAAATCTTTGCTCATTAGATGAGCTTCCATCCTCATTGACCATGCAAGATAGTTTTCTCTATCCAATTTCTCTATCTGAAGAGAATCTCCCATCTTCCTTCACCTGTATTAACAGATCTTTAAACTTTATGAGGAATAAATGTACCTTGACTTTGAATATTACTCCTTCTGATCCTTTTGGCAACTTCAATGTGTCTTCCTTCAAGCTTTCTTCAATCTTTATCCTTTTGATCTTCCAAGATGTAAAGTTTGTATGTCTGCAGCAATTGGAGTCTCCTTTTCCTCGATTCTGATGCTTCCTGCTCTGATACCACTGATGGAGAGTGTTAATCTCCAAAAGAACAAGTTGACCTTGAATTTAGACCACCTCTATATCAAGAACAACTTCAGACTCCACCAAATTTAGAGAACATTTACCAACTTATCAGAAAATCAACTATTCTGAAAAATTCAACTTCTCAGGAAAATCTGCTGCAGATTAATCCCTGATTGACTAACCATTTGTGTAAAGTTTTTGATAAAACTTTGTAGGTTGCTTCGCCTTAAGGTTGCGCACCTTTTGCAACTTGAATCTCTTCAAATGATTCAGTATACTCTGAGAAATAACACAAGCAATTTACCTATGTGTAAATCTCCTTCTCTGCAGTAGCGACTTTGACACCTGCAACTTCTTAGCTTTGGTTCTCCCAATGTCGAACCCGTTTGGTAAAATCCTTTTAGCTATAGATAGCTTATCTCTCAACTTAGATTTTGAGCTATCACATGTGTAAAACTTTACACTGTGCACTGAGCACTACTCATTTTCCTGAATTCAAAATCTGCGCCTGTTTTAGAAGTCACTCAAACTTTTCTACATCCAAATGTTCCTAACCAAAATTCTCTCAGCTTAAACACAATTGGAAGCTAAAACTTTGTACAGTAGTCGATCAACTCTAGACTTAGACTTGTACAAAAGAATTCCACAAAATCTTTACCACAGAAGGAGAAAACATGAAAACTTCGGGCGCAATTTTTCTGATATTTCTGAAGAAGACTACAAATCTATGAGAGAGAGATCTCAACTAACTTTCATGTGTCCAATGACACTACAACTGCTCATTCCTCTATTCCTATCTTCTCATTTCATCTCCTCACGACGTCTTCTTACTGTCTCCTTACAAATCCGACATTTTTCCAAAATATTTATAGGCAAATATGTACAAGTTTATGACTAATCAAAAGTCTAAGTGATCTATGTCTTCACTAATGTACATATGTGTACATATCCTTCATCCTGTGAATGTAACCACCTTCTTTGCTTCAAGACTTGATCTTGTCTCCATCTCTTGTCTCTCAAATCTTCAATTGGTGATTGGTCTGCACCAATAGAAGAAGCTCCATCTGTGACAGTAGACTATAAAGTAGAAGCACCTGCCGGTCTTCGATTTACATCTGCCACTATGTTCCAAAGTCGTTTTGCAACAAGAACGTGCTTCATCATGTAAGACCACATCGGATAGTTGGTCCCATCAAGCTTATCTTCAGCTTGAAGCATGCCAAACAAGTCATTGCTGCCCGCCATTTCACTAAGGAACAAGAATGTGACAAAATCTTCACTTCGACGAAAACTGAAATGAGTGCTGAAATTTCAGCTCACAAACCGTCACTCTGATGGCGATTCTGACTGCACGAATGGCTTTGAAATGGGGGTAAAACCCTAGTGCACCTGGAGGAAATGTTTCCCGGCTGCTGAAATCCACACTTCTATGCTCCGAAGTTGATTTGCACTGTTAAAGTGCGCGCGCCGTGACGCGAAAAACCGAAACTTGAGAAGGAGCTGAACCTGCTGTGATACCACTGTTGGGTGTGTGTAGAAGTGCGAGAGACACACAAAAAGCACACACAAGGAGCACAAACGCAACAAGACACACGGAGAAGACGATGGCTGGAATAGCTCTCTCTATTGATCGATGAACTGAACTGAAGTAGGAGCTGAATAATATCCCTAAGTACAAAGTACCACCACATATGAGAGTATCAAGTATGTGGTAACATGGGGAAAAAACCTCTAGCCAGCACTAGAGTAAAAGTGCCCATGTATAGGGAAAAGGTTCACATCAAAGCTACTCAAGGAACACATAAGTGTAACAACAAGTACTTTGGTTTTTTAGCTTATGTTCATGTACCATCACAAATAAGAGGTAAGCTAGATGAAAGTGAAAATCTCAAGATTTACTGAATCGTTTGGAGAGATTTAACTTGGAGAAGGTGTGCAAAATTTAGGAGACACATTGTATAAAGTTTCATTGAAAACTTTACATATTTGATCAGTCAATGAGTGAATTATTTTTAGTAGACTTTTCTAAATAATCAGTCTCTTCACAGTTAGTTCAAAGTCTGATAACTTGGCATTGGTCTTCCAAAATTGGTCAAAGTTTTGTGTTGTTCTTGATATAGATCTGCTCTAACATCAATGATAACTTGTTCTTTTGGAGATTAACACTCTCGATCAATGGTATCAGAGCACGAGTCATCAAATTTGAAGAAAGGAGGACCCCGACTACTGCTTATATACAAAAATCAATCTTTGAAGATTCAAAAGGTGGAAGTTTGAAGTGAAAGCTAGAGAAGGAGGCCTGAAGCTATCAAGAAGACCAAAAGGAACTACATTCGAAGTAAAGGTACATTCATTATTCACAAAGCTTGAAGAATTTATTGCACAGGTGAAGAAAGGATGGGAGATTCTCTTTAGATAGAGAAATTGGATAGAGAAAACTATCCTGCTTGGTCTATGAGGATGGAAGATCATCTCATGAGCAAAGATCTGATAGGATACATCACAGGAGAAAAAGAAAAACCAGAATTTAGGGATGGTGGTGTTCCAACTAGGGAAGAGCTCTTAGATTTGAAGACATGGATGAAGAAGACTACTCAAGCAAGGAGCATTATCTACATGGGAGTCAATGATTACTTGCTACCTCACATTAGAGGACTTGAAAGTGCAAGTGACATATGGAATGCTTTGGAGGAGCAACACTACAAAGTCAAGGAAGGCATCTTTATGGGCAAAGTTCACCACATTCAAGAAGAAGGCTTCTCAATCAATTTCTGATTATGTAGCGAGGATGAAGGACATTGCAGATGCATTAGGAGCAGTTGATGAAGATATTGAAGAGGACAAATTGCTAAGACAAGTTCTCATAGGTTTGAGAGGAGATGCAAAGTGGAAGCCTTTCATTCTATCGGCTGAGTTGTCACTAGATCATTTCACTATTGATTTGAATCAATTGCTAGGACATATGCTAACCTTTGAGCAGGATGTCAAAGGTGATGTTGATAAAAGTACATGTCAAGAAATGTATTCAGAGGACAAGAAGAAAACTAACAAAGGCAAGCAACAATTGAATGAAGATGAAGACACTACTAGTCAAGCTAACTTCCTAAGAGGAAGAGGAGGTGGCAAAGGAAGAGGAAGAGGCATAATAATCAGAATGGTGGAGGATATAATCAGAACTTTAATCCAAGAGGAAGAGGTGGTAGAAATTAGAGGCAATTTTAGAGGTAGAGGTTTCTTTGGAAGAAATGCATGTGGAGGCTTTCAAAATCAATTCTACAATAATACCTACTACAACTATGCTTCAAATCAGAAAGAGTATTCAACCTTAATTATGAATGCAACTTGTGAAAGACAAAGTTAAGATCAAAGAGCCTTTTACATTGACTTAGGGTGTAGCAATCACCTGAGTGGCAACATAGCTTTGATGACTGATTTGGAGGATAAGGTGAGGAATCATGTAGTTCAAACTGGTGATAACACAAAGCACAATGTGAAGTCCATTGGATCAGTAAAGGCCAAGGATGGAAGCACTCTTCTGAGTAAGATTTTGTATGTTCCTACAATTCCAAAGAATCTGATAAGTGTAGGACAAATTGTAGAGAAAGGCTATGAAGTAAGGTTCACTAATGATGGAGTTTTTGTGGAAGAACCTAGCAATGGGTATAAAAAAATTGTTTCCAAAAGAAAGAAGGAAGGCTATTCACATTGAAGATTCAAGGCAATGTTGGCCATGCCTTGTTCACTTATGGAGGACATAAGATCTCAGAGTTAGATCTTTGGCATAAAAGGCTTGGTCATTTCAATGAAAGAGGTATTAAGGATATGATTAACAATGGTTCAGTGCTTGGATTTCCTAATGTTGCAGGTCAATACATGACATATAGGTGTGAAGCATGTCAATTAGATGTATGGGGACCATCAAAGGACTTTAGCATTAATGGTTCAAGATATTATGTGATTTATGTTGATGATGCTACCATGTGGATCACTATATATGTGATCAAAGATAAATCAGAGGTGTTCAATACATTTAAAATTATCATGTGTATGCAAAAAGAGCTTTAGGACAAAAATTGAAGAGACTAAGGTGAGATGGAGAGGAAGGGTATTTCTCTAATGAGTTTAGTGATTACTTGTGGAATGCAGGTATAAAAAGGGAAGTTACTTGCAGGTACTCTCCTAAAACAAATGGTGTGGTAGAAAGGAGAAATAGAACTCTTGTTGAGTTTGCAAGGTCAATGATGAAGGAGAAAAATTGTCCTAATTACTTGTGGGCTGAGGCTGTAAATACAGCCACATACTTGGTTAATAGACTACCAAAGCTTTGCAGGGTATGACACCATATGAGGCATGGTGGGGTAAGAGACCTACCTTAGATCATTGCAAAATATTTGGATGTTTGGCTTATGTATATGTACCATCTCAATTAAGGCATAAATTGGAACCTAAAGCTAAAACGTATGTGTTCATTGGTTATGTTGATAAGTAGATGGGTTATAGATTATGGAGTCCATCCACAGAGCAATTCCTTGTGTCAAAGGATGTTACATTTGATGAGCAAGGTACTTGGTATGCAGGTACAATTAATGTTCATGCAGGTGATGAAGAAGTCATGACCCAAAGAAAGGGGAAATCAAAGATTCAAATTTATGATGATGATGAGATTGTTGATGATCAGATTGATAATGAAGAGGTGCCAAGGTTTGATCCAGAATATGAAGAACCAGAGACTTCAAAAAGTAGAGAAGCTAGAAGGTCAACAAGGAATAAAAAGCAACCCATAAGGTACAATTATGATACTTCATTTTTGACCACTAAAGATTATGCTTATATGGTGAAAGCAGAGGAAGACTTTACATATGAAGAGGCAAAAGGTAAGGAAAATTGGGAGAAAGCTATGCAGGAGGAGTATGATGCATTGATGGAGAATGAGACATGGGATTTGGTTCCTAAACCAAATAGTCAGAAGATCATTGGATGCAAATGGGTCTATAAACAGACAAAGTGGTACGCATATGGAAGTGTGTCTAGATATAAAGCTAGACTTCTTGTGAAAGGGTATGCTCAGACATATGGTATAGATTATGATGAGACTTATAGTCATGTGGCAAAGATGACAAATATAAGGACTCTCATAGCTATTGCTACATGTAAAGGTTGGAAGCTATGTCAATTAGATGTGAAGAATGCTTTTCTAAATGGTTACATTTTAGATAATGTTTTCATGTAGCAACCAGAAGGTTTCAAGGATAAAAGGTATCCAGAGTATGTATGTAAGCTCAAGAGAGCTTTGTGTGGTTTGAAGCAGGCCCCAAGGGCATGTAACTATAGACTTGTGAAGTTCTTGAAAGAGCTTCGTTTCCAAGTGTCTAAGGCAAATAGTAGCTTGTTTATTAAAGCAAGTGATGATGGGTTCATTTACATGTGCATATATGTTGATGACATAATTCTTACACGTACATATGAGAAGGGCATACAGAGTCTTAAGAAGCAAATGGAGAAAGAGTTCAAGATCAGTGACTTGGGAGACTTGTCATATTTCTTGGGCATGGAGATTTCATATACTCAACATGGAGTATATGTAACTCAAGAAAGGTATTTGAAGAATTTGCTAATCAAGTTTAGAATGGAAGATTGCAGGGTAGCAGTTATTCCAATGGAGGTGAATCATAAAGATATGGAGGAGAAGAATTTAAGGACATGAAGTTGTATCAAAGTCTCGTTGGTAGTCTAATCTATGCTACATTAACTAGGCCTGATTTGTCATATGTAGTTGAAGTGTTGTCTCAATTCATGCATTGTCCTAGAAAAGAACATCGGATTGCAAGACAAAGGGTGCTAAGATACATTAAGGGTACACTCAAAGAAGGTTTGTATTATGGATTCACATCAGACACAAACATCAAGATATATAGTGATATAGATTGGGCAGGTAATCGTGATGATAGGAGTTCAACCTATGGGTATCTATGTTATGTGGGAGATAAGTTAATCTCTTGGTGTTCTAAGAAGCAACATATAGTTGCTTTGTCATCCATAGAAGTAGAGTATAAAGGTATGGTTGAAGCTGCAAAGGAGGTTATATGGTTGAAGACTCTCATGAAGAATTTTGACATTATTCAGAGTACACCCACTAGTCATGGAGATAATATGAGTTCATTGTATCTAGCTGCTAACCCTGTGTTTCATGCCAGGACTAAACATATTGAGATTCAATATCACTTTTTGAGAGAGAAGGTAATTGATAAAGAAATTTAAGTGATACATACTTCAAAAAAAGATCATATTGCAGATATGTTAACCAAAAGCTTGGATGGACCTAAGTTATAGAGGTTCAAAGATATGGCAAGTATAAAGAAGATGGAGAAAATCACAATTCATGATTGAGGGGAGCTGTTGGTGCAAGAAAATCATCAATTGATGATTGGGACAAAGATTTGAAGTCAAATAATGAAGAAAAGATCAACATATGAAGCTTGAAGTTTAGTACATGATCAAAAGATGAAGACTTGTATGTCATGTATACTAATCTTGTAATTAGCTCATAAAAATGTTTTATCTATGATGACTTGGGATGTAAAGATCTATATATACTTAATATAGATGTACTACTAGTATGAAGGATGATGAATGACAAGTTTTAGAAGTCATTATAGACTTTAGAGTGTGGTAAGAACTTGATGTATTAATCAGATGTAAGATTTCTCTGCATAGAAGAAAGTTGCAACTCGATTTTTTGCTCAATGCTCCCTCGGTGTTTATCTTCTTGATGAATGCTTTTGTAAAAGTCTAAATATATAGTTGAGTGACCCCTCTAAAATTTTTGAGAGGTTAATTATAATCAGGTTGAGAGAATTTTAAGTAGGAACATTTACATGTGTAAATGTGAAGAAGTGAAGATAGAAATAGGTGCAATCCCGATGATCAATGTTTTAACCACATCTCCCTCCGCAGTGTAAAGTTTTGAACAACTAAGCACTCATTCTTTAAATTGAAAGGTAAGCTACTTGTGGTTAAAAACATTTGAATAAATGGGGTCTAGTTTGGGAGAACCATGCATTAGAAGTTGTAGTTGTCAAAGTCGACTACATAGAAAAATAGTTTCTGACATAGGTACATTGTTTGGATCAAATCTCAAGATCTACTGAATCTTTTGGAGAGATGTAACTTGGAGAATGTGTGCAAACTTTAGGACACCTTGTATAAAGTTTCATTGAGAACATTACAAAATTGATTAGACAATGAGTGAATTAAGTGTAGCAGACCTTTCTCAATAATCAGTCTCTTCACAGTTAGTTCAAAGTTTGAGCATTTGGCATTGATCTTCAAAAATTGGTTGAAGTTTTGAGTTTTTCTTGATATAGAGGTGCCCTAACATCAAGGATAATATGTTGGAGATTAACACTCTCCATCAGGATTCTCACAAACTCATGGTATAGACTATGAGGAAACATTCTCATCAGTTGCAAAGATGACTACAATCAAAACATTGATAAGTGTAGCTATTGCAAGGAATTGGAGACTCCTCCAACTTGATATGAAAAATGAATTCTTAAATGGTTGGATAAGTGAAGAGGTATACATGTCACAACCGCCAGGTTTTGAAAACCTAGATGATCCATCTTATGTTTGCAGACTTAAGAAAGCATTGCATGAATTGAAACAAGCTCCTAAAGCTTGGAATTATAGGTTGGTTACATACCTTCAAGATCAAGGGTCAAACCTATCAACTCAGATCCTTCTCTATTCATCAAAAGGGATCACAATGAGGTTATCTATCTATGTGTGTATGTAGATGATATTATTGTGACAGGTAATGATCTGAATGGCATTCAAAGGATCAAGAGACACATGCGAGAGGAGTTCAAAATCAGTGACTTAGGTGAGCTCACATATTTCCTAGGTATGCAGGTGATATACACAGATGAAGGAATGTATTTGAATGAGAGATGATACATTCAAGATCTACTTCTCAAGTTCAAAATGGAGAATGCTAAACCTGTAGGTACACCTTTGGAGATGAATCATAAACTTGGTGTTTATGAAGGCAAGAAAATTGAAGACATGAAAGAATATCAAAGCTTGGTAGGTAGCTTGATATATGCTACTCGTGCAAGGGCAGACATCTCATATAGTGTGGGAGTGCTAAGCCAATTCATGTACATATCAAGAAGACCACACATGTATGAAACTAAGAGAGTACTTAATTATCTCAAAGGTACAATAAATGAAGGTATATTCTATCCTCACTCTTTAGATTTGGATATCGAAATCTATTAAGATGCAGATTGGGCAAGAGATACGGATGATAGAAGAAGTACCTCTAGTTACTTAGCATTTGCAGGTTCAAAGTTAGTGTCATGGAGTTCCAAGAAGCAACCAATAGTTGCTTTATCCTCAACTAAAGCAAAGTATAGAGATTTGTCTCAAGATGCAATATTGTTAAAATCATTGTTTATAGATTTGGGATTTGTGATTTCCAAACCTCACATATTTGGAGATAATGTAAGTTCCATGCATCTAGTAGCACAAACCATATTTTCCATGCAAGAACCAAACACATAGAGGTTTATTACCACTTCATCAAGGCGAACTCATAGCAAAGGAGATGGACATTTCTTTTGTTCCAACTCAAAAGCAAGTAGCAGATATGATGACAAAGGCACTTGATGGAATAAAGCTTTGTAGATTCAAAGATATGGCAGGTATTCAACCTATTAGAGAATGAAGAATCAAGCATACTTTAGCTTGAGGGGGGGCTGTTCTTTTACTTATGCTCACTTATTGTAACTTTTTTGAAAGATTTTTCATTCTTTTACGATTGTCAAATCCTTGAGGTTTACA
>CM035427.1:27341600-27589100 GCA_020310875.1 Ceratopteris richardii | reverse complement strand
CTTTTCTATACTTTTCTAACTTGCATGAACATTTCAGAGCATCAAAAGCATGAGTGTTGTTATTATATTAAGAGAACACAGGACATAAGAACACAACTAGCAAGGACATGAGATTCCACTTCAACTATATGTTGATGATATTATACTAATTTTTGAATCCTAAAAGGGCATGCAAAAAGTACAAGAATAGTATTGCATTGAATCTTCATCGTTGACTTAGCATGCTTTGTATGTTCTACTATGGAACACAAAAGGTTCTTCACAAATTGGCATGTGCTCATATTTCCAATAAATATCTAGAAGCAAAAAGAGGCAAAAAGGGATAGCTTCCAATAATGGTTGCAGACTGTTGCTTGCATCTGGAATGGGTATCTTATGAAGTTAACTAAACCAAGCATTAAAATCAACATAAAAAAATAGCCTCTACTCCAACAATGTAGCTCAAAACAGCTCATTCAATGCTAATGTTAGAACTAGTCCAAAAAAAGGCTATAAATCACAACCTTGATAGCTTGAAAAATATACATATCTATGTTGAGCTCTTTAGATGGTGGTAAATTCAAGATTGGGCCATAAGAAAGGGAAAAGAACATATCCCTTCCATGGATGTCGCTGTCTTCCACTATATCAAAGAAGCCACTAGCCAATGGGAGGTGAAAAAGATCTTGAGGATTGCAACAATTAGATGCATATTGTTGATTACAAAAGTACATATCCTTCCACGGTAGGCCGCTCCCTCCAATCATTGAACCCTCAATGAAAAATGCCCACCCTCGTACAAAAACTCCTCATCTCACCAATCTGATACAAAAACATTTACATGATTACTACGAGTTCAAATACAATAGGAATAGTTTGTGTGGATGAATTATGTATGCCCCTTTTATTTAGTGGAAAATTGAAGCTAACAAGTAACTCCAACAGGAATAAAATGGAATAGAATGATGACCTCTTAACATCAATGAAAACTAACTAAAAGCATGACGTCTAAGACATGAGCTTAAGCTAGATAGGGTTGTACTTAAGCTAGCAGGAAACTATCATAGATGACTTTCCAATATAGTCACTCCACCTCCAAAAAAATATCTAATCTATCAACAAAGATGCATATGTGATAGATCTCACAAAGAATTCTTCCTTTGATATCTCATTCAATGCAGTGCATCTTCATAGTATATTTGAGTTTTGTCTTCCCACACAAGTTACAATAAGCTTTGGGGCACCCTCCAAGAAGTGTAAAGCAATATAAGGAATGCATGACATACATACATATACATGTACATGTACATGCAAACATGCATAAATACATAAATACATGGAAACATACATACATTTACCATTAGGGGAAAAAGTGAAACTTGCATGGGCCTTGTAAGGATCCCTAATTTTTAGGGATTAAAATTAATCTTGTGGGAGTTTAAGGGGACACAATAAACCACTAGTGGTATTCCTAAATTAAAAAAACATTTCATTCAATTCCCTTTTTGAATAGACAATAAAAACAAATTCTAGCCATTGGATGTTGCAGATCTACAGTAGCGATGGATTTTCATGGGAGTGGGGACAAAATGTCGTATTCTTCTCTGTGCCACATTTATGCAAAAATCTCCACCATAAGATGCATACAAAATCGAAGCGCGTACCAAAAATGGCGCTGATCTTATTTCTACAAGAAAATGAGCCCTTGGATCGTGCCTCCATCCAACGGATCACATGGATAGGTGCATTCACCTTTTGGGGGAGCTCTTTGAGCCTTTAGATTATGAGAAAGATCTATGGCTGAGAACGAATGGTACCAAATTCAAATTTGGGATCGTATTAGCCATTCGATGAAAATCCAATCTAATGGTCAATATTCTTGAGCGCATTCTTGCAATGACATTCTTTGTGAGCCACACGATTCATGAGGAATCCAAGGGCCAAGAATGATTCCCTCCTTGACTTTTTCAAAAAGAGATGAACCGTTGGATCTTTCAAGACATCTAATGGTAACAATTGATTTTCTTGCACTCTCATACCACCCACGCCTAGAAAACCATGATCTCATAGCAGTTTTGGAGGGTTTGACCACTAAGAAACAAGGGAAGCCTAGGCCTAGTCTATGTTATTGAGGAACTAGAGTGTGGCCACCATGCTCATCTCATTGGTCCATCACTAATCACTCCTTAATCTAAAAGGCCCATGCAGGGTTCATTTTTTCCCCTAATGCTATATACATTCAACATACATACAAATAACATACTCTAAAGGAAGAAACAATGTAGAACGTATTGAAATCCTATTGATGTGCATAGTAGAAACGACAAGATTCCTTTAACATACATGAACCAAAATATTTTATGAATCCATTGGAAATACAAACATGTATGCATTGCAATTTTTTACAAGGAAAGGATGTTTGGGACTCCTCGATATGTGAGGCCTTCTCTTGATGGTTGCACCAATAGAGTATTGGATGGCTAAGCACGACCAAGGTGTTGGTGGAGCTTAGGATCGACATCATGAGTTACAATATCTAGCTCCACTTTGAAAAAAAATCATGGATGATACTAAATATCAACAATGATCGAGTATCTAATGTTCACTTAATGTCCGTTCATTCACAAGGTATTTCTTATCATTTGAGTGTGGCCTATAAGCTCTAGTATTACCAGAAATTTTATGGTATCTCCAATAGGTGGTAGTATCTGCAAGTAAAAGTTCTCTACATCTACCTCCATATCATCATATTCAAGAGTTTGTTTTCTGGCATTATAAGCATTAACATGCATATAGATTGTTTGGAAAATAAGCAAGATATGCATACTGTAAAAAGTTCACGATAGCATGGAACACCAATGCTTGAAAAATATTAGGTATCACTGCTTCCACAAGATGCTTTACCTCTCGCATCTCCACCCACCAATCTTCATGTGCAAAATGTGCATATGATATATTTTTTACCTCAGTCTGCATGTGCAAAATGTACATGTCATACATTCTTTATGTCAATTTTCATGTGCAAAATGTACATGGGATACATTTTTTATCTCATCCCACCATGCTTTCAACACTATATCTTCATGTAATACCTTTTTATTTGTGTAGCAGAGGCTTGCGTAGTCATGAATGCATTCTCTTATTGATCCCCAAATGTTGAGGCCATAATTTGTAAAGAATAGTCTCGGATCATCGACTATTATCAACTCTAGCTCATATTTATCTTTTATTGTAATCATGGTGAAGAAGTTCTACAAAATTCTCAAAAAAATATGATCGAATCATTTGTGTATCTTGTAGATAAAAAAAGGAACCATTCGATGTGAATGCAAAAATGGTCTTCATATAAATGGAAAAACCATCCAAGAAATGAGCACCAAGAGAAGGCATATAATAGTATTAAGACACGCATTTGATCATGTTCTTATCATCCTCATGTGCATGAAAATTATCATGAGTAAAACTATACACAATGTGATCTAAAACCATACTTCTAATTAGAACTTAGGTAACCATACATGTTGCATCCATTGTTAGTAAAGCTTTGAGGTTGATTTCTATCTAACTTGGAATTTAGGTTTTTACAAATGTCCAAGCTCTCACAATGGCTTCTCCTCATAATGGGGGCTTTACAACTTAGAGCACCATGGATCCTTTGTGGTCACTTGAGGTGGATTATTGAGTATATCTAAAAATTCCTACATCAAGCAACAAAGTGATGGAAGGAACAAAGGCAAAGGTAAGATCACAAAGATCAAAGAATATGAAGAATTATAGATAGAACACAATGAAGAACATCATGCAAAGAAGGGGGACCTCAAAAAAGCACTCAGATGGTAGCATTTCTAGGTATAAAGCAAGAATTTCAGCTAAAGGGTTTACTTAGAGCTATGTTATAGATTATGAAGAAAAGTTTAGTCTTATAGAAAATATGAATACCATCACATCAATCATTCGAATTGTAGCTAGGAAGCAATGGAAGATGTAAAATGTGATGTGAAGAATGCTTTCCTAAATGGAGAGCTAGACAATGGAGTCTACATATACCAACCATTAGGATTCGAAGATAAAAACAAAATTGATTATGGTTGGAGGTTGAAGAAGGAACTCTATAGTCTCAAAAAATCCCCAAGGGCATGGAATTAAAGGCTTGTGGGCTACTTGATCAGTCGTGGATATAAGAAAATCATTGTCGATCCTTCATTATTCTATAAAAAAGAATAGATGAAGCATTTTTATGTGTATGTGCATATGTAGATGACTTGAGCATTATAGGTAATCATGAAGAAGGAATCAAAGACATCAAAGAATACTTGGGAAATAGTTTAAGATATGAGACCTTAGAGATCTTGGGATTTTCTTAGGCATTGAATCCATATAATAATACAATGATATTTGGATCATGCAAAGAAAATATATTTTGGATGTATTAAAGAAGTATGGACTTACATGTTGTAAACCATAGAGAAATCCAATGGATATCAATATGAAATTTACTTCAAGTATAGGATGCACTCCTATACAGATTTGTAGTGGGTGCTTTGAATTATGCCGCTGTCATAAGACCTGACCTAGCATATACACTTGGTGCACTAGCTCAATCATGCACAAACCTAGACTCCCTCGCTTATAAGTAGTTAAGAGAATGCTTAAATATCTTAAAGGAACTTTAAATTAATGTGATTCTATCTTTTTGAAGATGAGTTGCAAGTGAACACATATACACATGTTGATTGTGCTATCTTCAAAGAAGGTAGGAAATGTACAAGTGGATATGGAGAAATGCTATGCAAGAAAATCATTTCATGGATGCCTAAGAAGCAACCAATGGTTACTCTATCCTCAATATAAGCTAGATATGGAGCATTAAGGGCAGAAGTAACATGTGAGCTTTTGCGGATGAAGAAGCTTATGGATGAAATGAATTTGCATGTGAATCAATTTTCAATCATCTTTAAGATCATGAGTAGTGTGTATGTATCTCCCAATCCTATGTTCCATGTTCGGAGTAAGTGTATAGATGTACATTACCACTAAATTAGAGAAAATGTGTTGGCTAAGGAAGTGCAAGTCCAACACATAAGTATCAAACATCAGTGTGCTGGCATGCTCACCAAAGCATTGAATGCAACCAAGGAGCCAAAGTTCAAAAGAGGAAGTGAAATGATGGAACTTGGATGAAGACTTGAAGGTTGAAGCTTAAGCAAGAGTGTTGGAAATAAAGCTCCAACCTTAGGAACATATGAGCCACTTCTCTTCTTGAAACTTGGACCATTATGACCAAGGCACCAATCAAGAAACGTTTTGCATTGAAATTGAATTTGAATACCCGGCATATCTCTCAACCAACCACCTATCACACCTAAGTGCGATGGATCCTATTTTCTAGGAAAACAACATCCTACCTTTTACAAAATCTTTCTAAGTAACATAAACAGATCATGTACTTTGAATTAAAGTTATCCCGGATGTGTACAACTTAAGGAATCTAGATGAGCTAGTTTGCCCCTTTCTAAGCAAGACCCGTGCTTGCTTGAGTGGTTTCTTCCATCTTTAGCTAGCCATATCTCACTCCCTATTTTGGCAGTCAAGGAGCTAGGTAGGTTTAACGATAGATCGTAGTTTCCTCTTCATATAATATCCATTTCTTATACATTTTGGCTTATTACAAAGATCATATGGTCTTTTAGGATTTCCATAGAGCTCTACTCCTTTCTCTACATATTGTGAGAGAAAGCATGTTTGGAGTGAACAATGGTCACTATGTTTGTGTCTAGTGAAGGCAATGCATAGCATGTCTTGGAATCATTGGTTCTATATGTAGAAGCAAGTATCTTGAGTGAGATAACTTACATTAACAAGTTCTTATAGTCTTGTTTGAGTGAACAAAAGATCTTGGATTTATTATATAGGAATGTAGAGAAATGGTGATTTAAGTGAATATCCACAAAGCAAAAGGAAGCTTTCTCATATGCCACTATGCCTGCATCTTTCCCCATAATCGAGATGTATCCAATATCAGGAACTTCGTAATCTTGTTTACAGCCATTAACTCAAGTACTTCAACTCTTTGCTAGCATTGAATGGTTCAGAGGTTACCTTTTATATATATATATATATATATATATATATATATATATATATATATATATATATATATATATATATATATATAAAGGAAGTTCGATCATGCGACCTAATCTCTCAAATGCCTTGCAATGAATTGAAAATACAGAATGAAGGAGAGCTTCTTATCTATGAGACCCCTCTATCTCAGAAAGAAAATGTATGTTAAATAACTGACAAGTTGAAGATTACAAAGCCCGAAACCCCAATAAAAAAGAGCGAAAACCCAATAAAAAAGAACGAAAGGCCAATAAAAAAGAGATAGAGAAAAAAGCTGATCTAAAGTTGAAGTAATAACTGCTTTTAGCAGACATGAACGCCTGAATCAGAAAGAAGATCAACTAAGCTGGAAGCTTTACATATACTTGAGGATGCCGAGGGCCGAAGTCAACATTGTGCCCGAAGGCGATCATCCCAACCCAAATGCATGGGGAGCGCCCCTCTGCCCAAGGGCGGTCAAACATTCGCCCCGCACCCGAGAGGCGAAGGCCCGACCAGACTGCTTAACGAATGCGAGAGGTTGCGCTACATGTGTGCTTTCAAGGCGAAGGCGTGGACGGTTCAGAGACTACTCGAGCTGCTTATTACATTAGAAGCCATGGTTCTTCTTACCCGCAACTGCGCATGTTCTCGTATACTACTTAAAAAAAGGTAATGATGGCATTCAAGCATCTAACGCTTGTAAAGAACGTTAAAGCTTTTTATACAGATTGTTGCTTTTCTAATTCATCACGGCGGAACAGGACGTTGGGGATTGAGAAGCGATATGATGGAAACTATTCTGACCAAATATATGAACATATATTGGCGACTCTCTCTCTCTCTCTCTCTCTGAAGCGCGCGGAAGTCGGAGATGGTCGTCAAAAGTAACGGAGATACTGCCTATGCAATGGAGTGCGTGTCGCTTTTCTTTGAACAAAAGGAATGTACTGATACAGCTTGGAGAGCTCGTCATCTCTCAGAATAAGCGGCAGCTTTCTCTAATTCAAAATCTCTCTCTCTCTCTCTCTCTCTCTCTCTCTCTCCACAGATTGCCTTCAAAGCCTACGGAAATATTTCGTTAATAATCTGTCAGTTGTCCGTTTCGTTTGAACGATATCGAATGTCGTATTGCAGCGCGTCACTCTCTCTCTCTCTCTCTCTGAGACTGCAGTCGAGGGACATCTACTGTTGCGCCCACGTACATGAATATGGGCCGCTTTCATGACAAGCCGCAGAGTATCGCCTGAAGTGCTCACTTTGCCTACGAACATGGGGAATAGAAGAAATGATAAGAGAATCCTGAAATACAGAAGAAAGCTACAGATAGAACAAGTGACGTCCATGTAAAGGGACAAAAAGAGGAGTGCGACGAGGGAGAGTGGATATGCAGTATGCATGTCATTTTTGTCACTTTTTGTTAAACTCTGAGCAGCGCAGCAAGATGTACGCTAGAGGATCTCTCTCCTTTAAACACACATACGCAAACACACAGACCCCGAGATGGAAACTTGGGTTCTGTTCAAAACAATTATGCATGAGACAAGACCATTGTTGTTTTCTATAAGGAAGTTGGATCTGTGAGATCTCTAGTCTTTACAGCTTGAGTTAATTGAGAGGTTGAGTTAATTGAGATAAGACAATTGTTGTTCTTTTAAGGAAATTCGATCTTTGAAATTTACTCTTTATGGCTTGAGTTAACTGAAAGTACAATGAAAATTATGTCTAAGAACTTCTACCATATACAGCTCGAAGGTTCGCTAAGAACTTCTACCCTAGCAGTGAAACAAATTTCATAGTCACCAATCAAAGCTTGACTGAGCATAAAAGGATGTCTACTCATTAACCTAGGGCATCTTTAGGGATGCCTGTAAATAAGGTGAGGGAATTCCTAATTTAATGTATGTATTTCTGGAGTGCTCGGAGGTTGAAAACGCATATTTCCATTGTTCATTGTGAAGAAAACTAACAAAAGTCAAGCGCAGCTTATCTAATCCTAAAGTTCAAAAGTTCAAGTTTAAAAGTTCTTGATATTTGGTCCTTAAAAACCACATGCATATGTGGTTAGTTGGCATTAACTATACTATACCTTACGTTTCGCATGTTTTATCCATGAGAGACACAGAACTTATAATCCATTCACCTTTGTTCTTTGATAATATCAAACCAAGAAGAGAACTTTTCCCACGGATATATATCTATACCATTTATTACCAAAACTTCCATCAATACAAAATAGGTTAGTTTATCTATATGTAGTTGATTCTGGTATTGATAATATATCATAGTGACATTAAAGGTTGGAAATTCTTTTTTTCATTGTTCAAAGATAAGAATACCTGCATGATTCGTTGCACTTTATGTAGTACACATGAGAAGAAACATGTAGGAGCCAAGCTGGTATGCTAGCATTATTAAGATTTGATCTAACATCCACCTCGAGATTGACAATATACAATGTTCATGGCCATAGAGAATACCAAATGCCTCGTTCTGGATTTTCCATCACTCACTACAACATATGAGGGGCATAGCGATGCTGCTTATACCGACGGTCACTCTCGGCGTCGGTATAAATGGGGAAAAGCTCACTTAAAGATAATGACGGTCAAGTGACCATCGGTATGACCGTTTTAAACGGATTGTCGGTGTGCACCGCATCCGTCGGTATAAGCGTCAGTTATGGGTGTCAGTATGAGCGTCGGTATAAGCATTGATAATTTATTGGAAGTTACCAACGCATATATCGACGCCCATACCGAGGCGGAGTTTTAATCATACTGGGAACCCGAGAGCAAAACTTCACTTTTTTGCACGTGTTTGAGTACTGTTTGTCTTCTGTCGAACTTGCCCGCGCGAACCGAATTGGGAACTGCATTGTCTTGTGCACACACACACATAGATCTCTCTGTCTACACACACACACACACTCTCCCTCGATTTAGATCTGATATCTTGGTAAGTGGTGTGTGTACTGTTAGCCTTTGTCTTTCTGTATGCTTTAGGTATTATAATTTCCCTTCTCTTTGATTTTGCAGAAGTTCTTTGGCGTCGATTGTTTGGAATTCGATGATAGACGACATACATTACGCTTTGACGACAACGATCCAAAAGAGGGACATAATTGTAAGTGATTGTTTTATTGTCTATTGATAGAGAGAGAAAGAGAGAGAGAGATGAGAGAGAGAGATAGAGAGGGAAAGAAAAGAGAGAGAGAGAGAGAGAGAGAGAGAGAGAGAGAGAGAGAGAGAGAGAGAGAGAGAGAGAGAGAGAGAGAGAGAGATGAGAGACAGAGAAAGAGAGAGAGAGAGAGATAAAGAGAGAGAGTGAGAGATAAAGAATGATGAAAGAAAGGAAGATAGAGATAGGAAAATAGAGCATACACACACACATACATGCATACATACACACATACATGTACACATATGCATGCTTACATACACACACATATACACACATGCATGCTTACATACACACACATATACACACATGCATGCATACACACACATACAAATATACATACATGCATACATATACACACACATGCATACACACATACATACACACACATATATACACATATGCATACATACACATACACACACATACACACATACATACATACACATACAAACACACATATACACACATGCATGCATACATACACACACATATACACACATGCATGCATACACACATATACACATATACACACATGCATACATACACACACACATGCATACACACACACATATACACATATGCATACACACATACATACACACATATACACACATGCATGCATACATAAAGCTATTGTAACCATTGATTCACATCTATATATCAGAATTCTTCCTTCTCTGCGTCATATTTGTTCTACTCTTCCGCATCAGATTTTCTTTTACCTTATGCAATCTCTGCGTTCTTCTCTCCACTGTTATTTCTGAGTAATCGAAAGATTGTGATTGGGGATAGATTGTGATTGAGGAAATGCTACAAGTGGTATCAGAGCAGAATCAATCCGCGGGAACGATGGAAGGTCTAACACAAAAGGTTCGTGAACAAGAGGAGCTTATTCAGAAGCTTCTTGGTGAATTGTGCAAAGAACGAGGGGGAAAGCAACCAGAAGGAGCAACAAATTTGTTTGTGGAGCTGAACGATGAAATAGATGAAGGTGCGGGAACATCTAGTGTACCTTGCGAAAAACAAAAACGCAATTCTGAAGATATGGAACCAGGTGAGTTTGCCCTTAACCAAGTCTTCAAGAAGGCAAAGTTAAATGATTTTGATGGCGAGAAGAAGAGTGGCAAAGATCTTGAGGCATGGATTGAAGAACTAGAGGATTTCTTTGACCTTCGACAATTTAGTGAAGAGTCCAAGGCAAAAGTTGGGATCCTGCATCTGCGTGGGATCGGGAAGCTATGGTGGAAGTCATATATGCAGACTCGAACGCGTTCTGGTCCTGTTCTATGGAAGGAATTTAGAGAACAAGCTGAAAAACGCTATTGTTCTCCACACTACCATATGGAGAAAAAGATGGAGTTCTACAATTTCTGACAACACGAAAGTGACAAGCATAGCTTATCTGTTGATGAGTACAAAGAGAAGTTCCTACGATTTCATAAATATGCATTAGAGGTTAGTGGTAATGCTCTAAAGAGTAAATTTATTGAAGGGCTTCGTGAGGAACTTCGCTATCAAGTCAAGGGATCTGGATGCATTGATTTTCTTGATGTTGTTGCGATGACTGAGAACTTTGAGAAGATGGAGAAGTTCAATTTGCAGAAGGCAAATAGAAGCAGATTCATTGCAACGGGACATAGGCCACAAAGACCTGTTGCAATGAACATGAACAATTCAAAGAAAACTCCATCTTCTAACGACCAAGGTAAGAACCCTGCTCGGCCGGTGGAAAATCAAAGGAGGCGTCAACCAATTGAGTGGCAACAAGACCCTAATTTTATTGAGAGGGCAAAAAGACTTGGTCTGTGTTTTCGTTGCGGGGAGCAAGGGCATCGGACATATGAGTGCCCGAACAAGGCAGTCTTTCGACCCGCACAATCAAAAGCGATAAACATCATCGAGGAGGGTACAATGATTGAGGAAGCACATGATGGCGGTAAGTGCGCTAACTCTACTTTACGTTGCATGGTGGTTAGTTCTTTCCCAAAGGCTTCTGTAATCACGATTCCGGGTATGATTTCTGTGCATAAAACCAGATTTTTGATCGATTCAGGTAGTACCCATTGTTTTCTATCTTTCAAATTGGTACAGAATCTAGGGATAGCCCTAAATATGCAGATAACCAGACCTGTAGAGATGGCCAATGGACGATTACACTACACGAAAGGATATGTTGAAAACCTTGAATTTACTCTTTCTAATAGACGCTTTTCTGGAAGCTTCCATGTAATTGAGATGAAATAGAGTGATGTAATCATAGGCATGGATTGGTTAGTTAAAAATTCTGCGACAATTAATTGTGAACAAAGAACGATCACTGTGAAGCTAAATGATGAATCTATTCATATTCTAGGTGATGTCTTTAATCCTAAGCCTACTCTTATTTCTGCTATGCAGATAATTAGAGGTATAGGTGATGGCTGCAAAACATTTGTAGTGCATGTGAACAATCTGCATCAGGAAGGTAATGACGAAGATATTCCAGATTACGTAGGAAATCTCTTGAAAGAATATGCCGATGTATTTCCAGAAGACTTGCCTGGTATACCCCCACCTAGGCAGATTGACCATGCCATTGACCTATATCCAGGGAGTGAACCATATTCTAGAGCACCCTATAGATTTAACATTGATGAACTAAAGGAGCTTAAGATTCAATTAGATGATCTTTTGAAGAAAGGCTTAATAAAATCGAGTGTCTCACCTTGGGGTGCGCCTGTTTTATTTCAGAAGAAGAAAGATGGCTCTTACAGATTATGCATTGACTATAGGGGGTTGAATAAAAGAACAATTAAGAATAA
Source organism: Ceratopteris richardii (assembly GCA_020310875.1). Taxonomy (NCBI): domain Eukaryota; kingdom Viridiplantae; phylum Streptophyta; class Polypodiopsida; order Polypodiales; family Pteridaceae; genus Ceratopteris; species Ceratopteris richardii. The sequence continues at coordinate 27,577,032 of CM035427.1, read as the reverse complement.
GTATCCACTCCCTCACATAGATGACTTATTAGGTCAATTAAGTGGAGCGACCGTATTCACAAAGATTGACTTAAGATCTGGATATCACCAAATTAGGATCAAAACAGAGGATATTCCTAAGACGGCTTTTCGAACACGATATGGTCACTATGAGTTTACGGTTCTACCTTTTGGTTTAACAAACGCTCCTGCCACATTTATGTGCTTGATGAATAATATTTTTCACGATTACCTAGATGAATTCATCTTAGTCTTCCTTGATGATATATTTGTATACTCTAAAGATGATTCGTAGCATGCGGTACATCTCAAGAAGACTTTGCAAAGTCTTAGAGAACACAAATTGTATGGGAAAAAGAGTAAGTGTTTCTTTGCTAAGGATAAACTTGTGTATCTAGGAAGATTAATATCAAAAGAAGGAATCCTTATTGATGAAGATAAAGTAAAAACAATAGTTGATTGGCCGATTCCTAAGACTGTAAGGGATGTTAGAAGTTTTCTTGGGTTGGCACAATATGAAAGAGCACATATTAAGGATTTCTCTAAGATAGCTACTCCCCTCACCGAATTAACTAAACAGAATGTAGGATTTGTGTGGAGTGATGCCTGTCAGAAATCATTTGAAACATTGAAACAAAAAGTCGTTGAGAATTGTGTTTTGAAAATACCAGAAATGGGAAAGCCTTTTGTGGTTGCATGTGATGCAAGTGGTAGTCAGATAGGATGTGTTATTTCACAGGATGGCAGGGTGGTCGCATATGAGTCCAGAAAACTAAGAAAACATGAACTTAACTATCCTACTCATGATTTAGAAATGCTTGCTGTTGTGCATGCACTTAAGCATTGGAGACATCTATTGTTAGGAGTTAAGTTTGAATTGAAAACAGATCATCAAAGTCTAAAATACATCTTCACTCAACCATTGCTTAACAACAGGCAGAAGCGTTGGATTGAATTATTAAGCGAGTATGATTTTGACATTAAGTATCTTGCTGGTAAGGAAAATAAGGTTGCTGATGCATTGAGTCGGAGACCTTTGTGTAATCTTGTTTCTGTAATAAATTCTGATTTTCTCAATCAAATTCAAGAAGAGATAAAACAGGATCCTTTTTATGCACCTATTTTGAATGCTTTGAATGCGAACATGGGATCGACCTATGAGGAAAAATTTCATTTGCAGAATGGAACACTAGATTGTAACAATCGGCTATGCTTATCTTCTGAATCTCCACTAAAAGTTAAAATACTGCATGATTGTCATGATGCACCTTTTTCTGCACATCCAGGTTATTCAAGGACATATGTTAAAACAAAGTATTCTTACTTTTGGCCGTGTATGAAGCGGGATATTAGAAAATATGTAAATGAATGTTTGAAGTGCCAACAGGTGAAATCTGAGTTTAAGAGGATGCCAGGAATGCTTCAACCTTTGGATGTTCCAAATCAGAAGTGGGAGTCTATTTCTATGGACTTTATCACTAAGCTACCTATGACCAGAAGTAAGCATGATACCATATTTGTTGTAGTCGATCGTCTTACCAAGATGGCACACTTCTTTCCTATGAAAAAGACTGATACTGCTTTGAATGTTGCAAGAATCTTTGTAAAAGAAATATTTCGATTGCATGGAATGCCTAAAAGCATAATTTCTGATAGAGATTCTAGATTTACGTCAAACTTCTGGAAAACGACATTTGAATCCATTGGAACTCAACTTCGTATGAGTACAGCTTTCCATCCACAAACTAATGGGGAAACCGAGAGGGTTAACAGGGTAGTTGAGGATATGTTGCGTATGTATGTGAATGAAAAGCAGGATAATTGGAGTGAATATTTACCCTTGGTTGAGTTTGCATACAATAGTGCATGGCATGCATCTATAAAAATAACTCCGTTTGAAGCTATGTATGGTTATAATTGTTTGACTCCACCTTCGTTTTTGGGTTTTCCAAATAAAGTAGAAGTATCCAAAGAAATGCTTGATAAGATGAATGAAGAACTTGGAAAAATTAAGAAACATATAAGAGAAGCTCAGAAAAGACAAAAGAAGTTCTATGATTTAAAGAGAAGACCACTTGAATTCCAAGTTAATGATATGGTATTTCTTAAAGTTAATCCTCACCGATCTAACTTGTTGCTAGGGAAGGATCATAGACTTTCTCCTCGATATGCAGGCTCTTTTAAAGTTTTGAAAAAGATCGGATCTCTTGCTTATTTGCTGGAATTACCTAAATATCTAAATGTGCATCCTGTATTTCATGTCAGCTTACTTAAAAGATATGTGTCTATTGTTGCTCATGTTTTGCAGGACAATTATAAGCTGAAAGATGATGGCTCTTTTGAGCTTCAACCGGAAATAATATTAGATAGGAAGGAAAGATTTCTTAGAAATAGATCTATAGTAGAAATTTTGGTGAAATGGCATTCATACCCAGTAGAAGATTCGAGTTGGGTGAATTTAGATGACTTTCTAACACATTATCCTTCTTTCCAACTCTGAGGACAGAGTTCTTAAAGGGGGGAAGAATTGTAATAGGCCTCTTTTCTAATGAAATAATTCATTTTGACCTTTCTGAATTTCATTGTGGGGATAATGCTTAGAACGAATAGTTAGGTCATTTTATGCATGTAGGAAAAATTTTGGGTTGACAAGTTTCATATTCTCTCTCTAGACCTTAATTGCATCATGTTTTACAGTGGGATTTTGAAGGTGAAGATGAAAGAATTAAGGAAAACTCTGTATGAGGGAAAGGTAGAGCAAGTATAAGAGAATAAAAGTGCCTGTGTGAGATTTTTGTGAATCATGTTCTAAGTACCTCGTTCAGGGTCCTACGTTTAGTTCATTGTAAGAAAATGCCTTGATTTTACTCTCTCTCTAGAACTTTAAACCTTGCAGGGCTCAAAAGTGGCATTTGGAGGTGGATTTGGACCTCGAACGTCTCTAACACTATTGTGCAGATCGAAAAATTGAATAAAAGTGTCTCTCACAAGCTTAACCTAATTCATCATTGTTTTTGAGTTACAGGGCTTTGAAAAGTGCCGTTTTTTCCAACACGTGAAAAAAAAAAGAAAGAGGGCTTGTCTAATTCTATTCGAATCCGTGATTCTCATGCTCACGTGTCACCATGTCTAATCATGTATGTTTTCGGATATGTCTTCTTGGTGTTTTCTGCTATTTTTGACAGGTATGCTAAAGAAAGGAAGTACACTACGATTGCATGGCGTTTTGCGAAAGTTTCGGAGAAACTCAACTTTTTCTAAATTTGGTGGATCGCACACTTCTTTGGGGAGCACGGCTGCTATCGAACAGAAAAAAGATAAGAAGGCCTGCGCATCAACACGGAGGACACACAGAAATCTGAGAATTACCTTGTGATTGAGAGTGTGATTGAGAGTGAGAGTGAGAGTGAGAGTGAGAGTGTGATTGAGAGTGCGAGTGAGAATGCGATTGTGATAGCTCGGGGGTGGTCGGGAGGTAGAGGCTTCGTCAAGAAGCTATTGTCCAAAGCTATTGTAACCATTGATTCACATCTATAATATCAGAATTCTTCCTTCTCTGCGTCATATTTGTTCTACTTTTCCGCATCATATTTTCTTTTACCTTGTGCAATCTCTGCGTTCTTCTCTCCACTGTTATTTCTGAGTAATCGAAAGATTGTGATTGGGGATAGATTGTGATTGAGGAAACGCTACATACACACACATATATACACATATGCGTACATACACATACACACACACATATACACACATACATATACACACACATAAGCTAATGTTTTAATTAAATATATAAATTTTTGATTTTGAAGTTTTCTTTACATCAAATATATAAAAATAGGATTAGGGTTTTTACGCTATTTACACATACATACACATACACATATAATACATATATACATGTATATACACATGCGTACAGAAATATACATATTTTAGGTCTAGATATAGCTCAATTACATATATATTAAGAAAAAATATAGAAAAAAATAAGAAAAAAATCTGAATATATAAATAAACATATATATAAAATAGGATTAGGGGTTTAGGTTTTAGTATTTTAGGTTTAAGTCTAAGTCCTTTTTATTAGGCTTTTAGGGTTTTAACACCTACATAACATATATACACACATACACATACACATATAATACATATATACATGTATATACACATGCATACAGAAATATACATATTTTAGGTTTAGATTTTTAAGATTAGGGTTTTAGGGTTTTAACAACTACATAACATATATACACACATACACATACACACATAATACATATATACATGTATATACACATGCATACAAAAATATACATATTTTAGGTCTAGATCTTTACTATTAGGGTTTTAGGGTTTAGGCATAGATATAAGTCAATTAAATTTATATAAAGAGAAAATATAGAAAAAAATTAAAGAAAAAATATGAATATATAAATAAATATATACATAAAATAGGATAATTATGTAGATAAATAAATATAAAAAGAACTAGTGTTTTAAGTAATTTAATTAAATATATATAATTAAATATATAGGATTAATTAAGGAAAAAATTTGAATATATAAATGAATATATATATACATATATATATATATATATATATATATATATATATATATATATATATATATATATATATATATATATATATATATATATATATATATATATATATATATATATATATATATATATATATATATATATATATATATATATATATATATATATATATATATATATATATATATATATATATATAATAGGGTTTTAAGTTTTTAGGATTAGGATTAGGGTTTAAGGAAAAAATCTGAATAAATAAATATATATATATATATATATATAATAGGATAATTATATAGATAAATAAATATAAAAAGAACTAGTTGTTTTAAAGAATTTAATTAAATATATATAATTAAATATACATAATTAAGTATAAAAAAATAGGATTAATTAAGAAAAAATCTGAATATAAAAATAAATATATATATAAAATAGGATTTTAGGTTTTTAGGATTAGGATTAGGTTTTTAGGGTTTTAGGGTTTAAGGAAAAAATCTGAATAAATAAATAAATAAATAAATATATAAAATAGAATACTTAAAATGATAAATAAATATAAAAAGAACTAGTGTTTTAAATAATTTAATTAAATATATAAAAATAGGATTAATTAAGAAAAAATCTGAATATATAAATAAATATATATATACAATAGGGTTTTAGGTTTTTAGGATTAGGATTAGGGTTTAAGGAAAAAATCTGAATAAATAAATAAATATATATATAAAATAGGATAAGTATAAAAAGTACTAGTGTTTTAAATAATTTAATTAAATATATATAATTAAATATATAAAAATAGGATTAATTAAGAAAAGATCTGAATATATAAATGAATATATATATAAAATAGGGTTTTAGGTTTTTAGGATTAGGATTAGGATTTTAGGGTTTAAGGGAAAAATCTGAATAAATAAATAAATATATATGTAAAATAGGATAATTATATAGATAAATAAATATAAAAAGTACTAGCGTTTTAAATAATTTAATTAAATATATATAATTAAATATATAAAAATAGGATTAATTAAAAGAAAATTTGAATATATAGATAAAATAGGATAATTATATAGATTAGGGTTTTAAGATTAGGGTTTTAGGTTTTTTAGGTGTTTAAGTATTTAAGTTTCAGTATTTCTGGTTTAAGTCTTTAGGAGAAAGATTTTTAGGTTTAATAAAAAGAAAATGATCTAAAATGTCCATATTGTAGTAGATGGCTTCTTTGGATCCGGAGGAGAGAACGGCATGTCCTTGCACTCAGTGCAAGTATCAAATTTATCAAAAACGATGGATTTGTATTGCACATGTTAGAGAGTATGGATCCTTTGATAGGAGTCGAATAGAAAGCCTACGCTATCATTCGCATGGTCCCCCAGGTGAGCAGATGGACCCAAACGACATTGCATAGATAACCTCTCGTAGAAAAAAAAGAACAACGAAGGACTTAGACGTACAAACAATTACTAATAATATTACACAGAATGAACATATGGAAGAGATGCTCGAAGCATTTTATGAGATGGACGAAGATCATGATGGTAGAGAAGATATCGAGAGTTTCATGGACACAACAGAATTTCCACGATCAGAAGTCGATGAAGAATATGAAAACATGAGAAGACTAGCTCGTTTACCACTTTATAATGGAGCAAAGATATATGTACTACGTGCGTCACTCATGATGCTCAATCCGCAATCCATTTATGGATGGTCAGATAGTAGTGTCACTGAATTGGTCAGGTAAGTGGAGAACAAATTGGCTTTCATTGTTGTATCAAAATAAATTTATGTACTAATATCGTTTTAATTGCTTATTGCAGGCTTCTTAAAGATCAATTTTTGCTAGAGGGCAATGACATGCCTCCAACACGTGGAGATGCAAAAAAACTTTTACAATCCATTGGAATGGATTATACTAAAATTCATGCTTGTCTGAATGATTGCATTCTCTTTTGGAATGAATATGAGCATCTCCACGTATGTCCAAAGTGTGGAGCAAATAGATTTAGAGAAGATCTTGTAGGCGAAGCAATCCCCCCAAAGGTTCTTCACCACTTTCCTATCATTCCACGAATTAAGAACATGTTTAGATGCAAATCTATAGCTGAGTTAATGTCATGGCATACAAAGAGCAGGTCTATAGATGGTGTAATGCGAGTGCTTGCTGACTCTGATGCTTGGAGTAAGTGGCCAAAGTTTGCTAGCGAGCCTCGGTCCATACGTATAGGCCTAGCTATGGATGGAGTGAATTCATTTGGTTTATGCAGTTCTTCATGGAGCACATGGCCTGTATGTTTGGTCAATTATAACATCCCACCATGGCTGGCCACAAAGAAAGGTCATTTATTATTAGCTCTTATTGTACCAAGTAAGTATAAGGTAGAAAACATGGATGTATAGCTTGCACCACTTGTGGAAGAACTACACATTTTTATGGGATGGGATTAGTGTGCGTGACATGTTCCAACCTATAAGAAGACGAGACGTGCGAGTGCAAAGCATACTTATGTGGATGATGCATGATTGGCCTGGTTATGGTGAATGTTCATGTTTATTGATTTCGGGTTACCATGCTTGTCCCTTATACGGACCACGACTCGAAGCACGTTATTCCAAAGCACTACGTAAAACTGTCTATGAAGGACACCATAGATATTTGCCTTATGGACATGTTTTACGTGAAGGACAAATTGGTCGACAAGCGCAACGCCAAATGAAAGCTAGCGATTGGAAACAACTGTGGGATTCAGAAAATTCAATCACTGGCATGAAGCGGTTGTCCATTTTTCATGAACTCCCTTATTGGAGTGAATTGTTGATCAATCATTTGGTAGACCCGATGCATATTTTTAAGAATGTGGGAGAGATTCTTTGGAAAACTTTGATCGGAAAGAAAGAAAGCAAAGCACAAAGGGAGGACTTAGAAGAGCGAGGTCATATGCGAGAGTTGTAGGTAATTACTAAGCCTAACGAAACGGTATCGTTACCAAGAGCTCCTTGGGTGCTTCGCACGATGGAAGAGCAACAAGTGAAGAAAAAAATTTCAGAGTTTTTGGACACCTACTAGATGCATGAGGTGTCTAAAGTCTGCTTTCACATGAAACCACGATCTTGGAGGGCTCAAGTCTCATGATTGGCACAAGTTTTTACAGTTTGTGCTCCCTGTAGCCCTAAAAGATTATCTTTCGGAGGATGTCTGAGGAACCATTTATAAAATTAGTTATTTAGTACGGTGGATCTCTTCTAAAGAGATAAATAAAGATAGCATAGAGAGTGCGAAACTCAATGCTATCGAGGTTGTTTGTGTGGTAGAGAAATACTTTCCCACAAGTATTCTCACTATTCAACTTCATTTACTGGTTCATGTGGTAGATGAAGTTGCAATAGCAGGAACTATCCATAGTTGATGGATGTTCTTCTTAGAGCCCTTTATGAAGACATTAAAAGGGTTTGTTCGACAGAGAGCACGTCCAGAGGGTAGCATGGCAAAGGGATGGCTTGTACAAGAGTCTCTTGTATTCATAACTGAGTTTCTACGTATATCAGATCCCAAAATACCTCGCTTATGGAGCGATGATGAAGATTTTGTCTCATAGGCGATGAACCACAAGGTAAAGGATTGCAAAGGAAAATGGATGCAACTTTTAGAGAGAAAGCAATGAAGTTTTGCATAGTTAACTCTGAGCCTATGCAGAAGTGGTTAGAAAGGTATGAGATTTCCAAGGAAACCAACACAAAGGAAAGAGCTCAATTTCGAAGGAATCGTTCCGCTCGATTTTTGCCTCTTCCAGAAAGTCTTCGATCTCTTCCATCTTTTCCAACGAGAAGATGGCTAGATACAACGGTTTCACAAGCAAAGGCTGGAAGAAACGCAACAGTGAGGTGGGATAAAAGCGGTTTGCTTCAAGTCGACTCCACAAAATTATGGATGGATGAAAGGGATACATTTGTAATTCCCGAACATTGTGAGCAAGTTGTTTTTATACCATATTCAAATGAACCAGAGTGGCTATTTGTTTTACAAGTCACCCCACGTAGTAGACAATTTTATGAGAACATAAATATAGAAGATAGTACATCTGTAGTGGACTCAAAGATTCATTCGATAGTCAAGGAGGAAGAGATCATTGTTCGAGAAGAAGAGGTCATTGTTCGAGAAGACGAAGCAATAGATGATGATCAGGAAGAAACTAGCATAGCAAGGGATTTAGAAGCCATCAATATAAAACACTTGTACGTACTAATTTTTATTTTTTTGTTTATTCTCGATATTACCATTATTATCACATGCTAATTATTTGAGTTCTTTTGTTACAGAGCACGATAGGAGACAGTCCTCCAGTCACTCCTCCTTCCATGACAGAGGAGCAGTTTTTAGAGTTCATCTCTTGGGTACCTCTCGCTTATATGGCCGCTGCGTCACAATATTGGATTGCTCGTGGTAGCACTCTTCCCAGCCTCACTCCTAGCAGCCTCACTCCTGTCGGCCTTACTCGTGCCGGCCTCACTCTCGCTAGTGTCACTCTCATCAGTGTCACTCCTGCCGGTGTCACTCCTGCGGGTGGTGCTACTCCCACAGGAGGTATGTCTCCTAGCTTTGTGACTCCACCACGATAATCTTTTCAGCCATCTCCTACTAGGTCTAGTAGTAGACATGTGTGTTCGACACCTCAACGTGATAGAGGCTCTTGCCCATCTCGTAGGTCGAGGTCACGCTATGGAGAAGGAGGTTCTAGGAGTGGATCTACAGGTAGGTCTGGAGGAGGCAGCTGTTGTGGAGGCAGTGTGACAGACATTGTGTGGCCCACTTCTACTCCTAGGACGCGTACCTGAGATGTAGGTACGCCATGCAGTACACCACGTGGAACACCACATACACCTTGGAGTGCTCATGACCATGATGACTCCAAGGTGTATAGTATCTGAGATGGAGCTCCCGTGATGGATGCGGCTGGCAAAGCAATGCGTGCATGTATATGACAACTTTGCTCCAAACAGTTTGAACATTCCATCATGCTGAAATGGAGTGAACAGGATAAAGATCGGAAGAATTATATCACACAAACGATTCATTTCATTAAGAGAAATGTTGATTGGACTAAACAAAACTATCTATGAGTATACTTGTGAGGCCATTCATGCTTTGAAGATGCTAGGGATGGTTTGAACTTCTCCCATCAAATTTCAACAAGTAAAGGAAATTACCAAAAGAAGTTGCCTATGTAAGAAAACTCAAATGACAATGAAAAATCTTTGATCCTTGTTCAAATCTTACGTTTCCATCTTTGTGAAATGAAGAACACTACCTCTTACAAAAATGCAACCATCATAGACATTTTTTAGAGAGATAATCAATTCTAGGTAAAGAGGAAACCATATAATAAATTTTTAGGTGTAAAAAAATGCCAAACTTTAGATCTAAAAATGTTTCAGTCTCCTTTTGGTTTGGAAGTAGACATTTATGATAAAAGATTAGGACCGGAATTTTCTAGCATTAACATGATACATATGCCTCATATTGATTCAAATATTTCTCATTTAGCAAAGTACGGCGTTGTTTGCTCTCAATTCTTTAGATTTTCTCGTCTATGTTCAAGCTTGTCTTCATTTGTAATTCAATGTTGTCAACTAATTTCTTTGCTTGTCCAAAAAGGGTATTTATTCAAGAAAGTTTCAAAGAAGGTAAGGACTTTCTTACTTCGTAACAAGTTCATTTATGGTTCTTCTTCTTTTCATGTGTTCAAATTAATCATTAGTAAATTCAATAGAAAAGGGAAACACTATTTGGGTTAATGATAAGGTATTTTGTGGTTCCTTCCCCCCCCCCCTCCCCCTCCCCCTTCTTTTTCACTCTCTATTTATAGCTTCTTTCTAGTCTTTTGTTCTTTTATGTTTATTATTATTATTATTATTATTACGTTTATTATTATTTTAGTTATTTCTTTAGATTCATTATTATTATTTTTATATATATATATTTTAAGATTATTTTATATTTTATATTTATTTATTATTCATATATTTATTTATTTATCTATATATTTATTAATTTTAATTTTAATTTTTATAATTCTAATTCCTTTCTTCTTATTAATTGTTTGTTCTTTGTGCAAGACTTTATCATGGCTGAGTTTTCCCTTTACTTCTGGAAGTGATAGAAACTCAGTTTGTTGAATTTGTTAGAGATCTTTATTTAGAAAGACTCTTTATTAAAGTCTGCACCTACTCTAGGGCACTGATGACGTGAGTAGGGATGTCATAGCTATTTGTCCAAGCTATGCATGATAAAGTTTAATTCTGATACTTCTTGTTTAGGACAGACATAGAAGTTGACGATGCACATTTTATTTCGTTTTGTTTTTGTTTAATTTGCTTATATACATATATTTATATATATATATAATCATTATTTATTTATTTATTTATGGAATTATTATTTTTTATTTATTTTCTTTTAATTTAAATTCTATTTTTATATATTTTTTATTTTTTATTTTAATTTGTTTCTTTCTTAATTTCTTATTATTATTTTTATTATTTAATTATTTATTATTTATTATTTTTTATTTTTTATTTTATTTTTATTATTTATTTATTATTTTTTGTTTTGTGTGTGTGTGTATGTGTTCGTGTTCATGTGAGTGTATGTGCATCTCTTTTTGTATTGGTTTTCTTTCTTGGTTTTTTCTTTCTTGGTTGTAACTTTCATGTCTTATATTGGTCTTAAGTCTCTTGCTTTTGTTTGTTATTTTTTCCAATGTGTATGTATTTGTGTTCTCTATCTTGAGTTCGTAAGTTTGGATAACTCTGAACTTATGAAGGTATATATTCATTATAGATCCTTTGGAATCTAGGGCATCTCAAAGCTCCTTAACTTTCTAAATGCGATCATTAATATGTAAGAACGAATTAGTGTTCACGAATTCGATATTATCTAGCATCAAATTTCTAATTTGTTGAGAATACAATGAAAAGGAAACTTATATAATTTTCTACATACTATCTTGTAGCTCTACATAGGTTACATTTGGGTTGCCATATGTTATAATATTTTGATAGTGATGTGTGTGAGCATACTTAGAACTTACGAGAAAGTATGACAATGATGTGTGTGAACACACATAGTACTTACCGTGCATTTATCCCTCCTTAGGAGGCTCTTCATTTCACATGATTGAGCATATATATTATTTTTCTTTTATGATGCAAAATGCCACAAATCTTTAAATTTGACCCAAAAAAGGCTCGATGAGATGAAGAAAGGAGGATTGTTCATGCAAAACTTAGATTATAGGTCTTAAGTCACTACAACGGATCGATCATATACCGAGGTTTTTACCAAGAGAAATGAACGCGCCTATTTTTGCCACGACGTCGGTGTAGCTGTCAGTATGCACGTCGGTACTACGGCACTGGTATGGGCGTCGGTATGGGTGTTGGTATAGGCATCGGTATAAACATCGCTATTACCGACGCTGATACCGGCGCCCATATCGATGCCTCTACTTGGTGCACCGTCGCCTATACCGGCGCCCGCTGGGTGTACCGACGCTTATTCTGATGACATTACTAGGAGTACCGTCACGTATACCGATGACCATATCTGCAAAATTTTTTTTGGGCAGAGTGTGTTGTCTTTTTTTATAGCAACATTACCATGATGTTGGTTAACAAAAGACAATACAATCTGCCCAAAAAAACCGAGTACATGTGATGTGTACTCTAATGTCAACCGAAATATGATTTCATAAAACAGGATATTATTGGACACAAAAGAGATAATCAGAATGAACCATGAACCATGTACAAAAAAAGTGATATATTTCATAAATGAAGTATGTACAAGAGTGTGGCAAACCACTGTCATATATGATGCTTTTACAAAATGTGGCAAAGCAATGCATTGCCATATTAATGTGCATCCTATAAATCTGCATAAGAAAAGGAATGATATGCATCCGAAACATGTGAAGGTTCAAAAATTGTCTTACTAGGACCAACACTTGATTATCCACCTATAAAAAGAGGTAAATAAGTGTCATACACAACCTTTGAGCTAACTATTTTCCACAAAAAACAACACGGTGACTTACATGAATGCATTTATATTATCCATAATACAGATGAACAACTTTACCTTCATAACTATACCCAACTAAAAGACATTTATTTTGTACATTTCGTTCATGCGTGTATGCATATTCTAGACACACAAAAACACACAGATGAGTAGTCGCTGGCTTTCATCCATTCCAAGGCTCATATGGAGTGATAGACTGCAATCATTTTGTGGGACTCCCATGAAGTTCATATGTTGCACACGTAATAAGCTCAAGCTAGGAACTATGTGGTAAATCCTGAATTTAGATCATACCCCTGGCCATTTCCATGACAAAAATGTTCTTCCTCTCAACCAATTCATTTTTATGAAGTGTATATAGCACTTTATAGTGATAGTTTTTCCCATGCTTAGCCAAAGACTCATTACACTCAAAAGACATATGCGCCCCCCCCCCCCCCCCCCCCCGATTAGAAAGGAGAGTGCTCAATTTACATGGTGATAGATTTCTAGTCATAAACAAGAGCTATTTAAATCGGATAAACATTTCCCACTTTTCTTTTATTGTATAAAACCATAAATTAAACAATGAACGTAAAAAATTATAGGTAATTCCCAAATAAAGGTGTTTGCATAGGAAAGGAGACATCACTATGAACAAGCTACAATTTATGTGTAGCTCTAATTGAACCATCTTTGGGGAAGTAAGAGTGCTCCAATTTTCACAAATAAAACCATTATAAGCATGTTTATAAGGTGCCTCAAGTTTTGGCAAAGAGGCACCATTTGAAATCTTTTAGGGTGAAGCAAACTAGGAAACCTTAGATGTCGAATTGTGCATGCCAAAACTTTACATATGAAATAGCCTAAGAATTATAAACTATGCATGTTGAATCATTCTTTGATTTCCTATAATCTATGTGCTTGAATATTTGAAAACAATAAATGCAAGAAGCAATGATGATATCATGATACAAGAGATGATGAACTATACATTTGGCATCAACAACCAAGATAATATTTAAAAGTGTTGAAACTAATATTTTTTTTTCTTTATCCATAACAAAAATAAGGTATCTAAAATTCTGAAAGAAGAAATATCATCTCCCATGAAAAGATAAAAGGAATATGTGTAGAGGTCTTTGCAATAGCCATTCCAACCTCTTTCTTCTTTCCCTCTTTTACAATTAGTTTAGGAAAACTCTTAATGACATGATCATTTTCCTTACAATACTTGTTTTTTTTTTCTTTTCTAACTTCTAGTCATCTTTGTCTTCCTTCTTTGGTTGTGTAGCATTACTAGGAAAGAAAGCTTCATTTGCAACACACATAATTGATTTATTCTACACGGACTGGTCTTTCTACAACAAAAGAGAGAAAAATTCATCAAATGTTAACGAATTTGGCTTTCCTTTTATCATCATGCGAAGAATAGAAGCAAAACTATGATAAGAATATAGAAGTCAACTAACAATACTCTGCAAAACTATACTATCTCACAAGATGTCATAAAACAAATGAACGCATCTTTCAAATCCTTGATCCCTAAAAAAATAAAAGTGTTCATTGAGTCTCCATTTGTATGCTCACACTTCAACACTTTTTAGAGGTAAGCAACAAGAGCCTCATTTCTTTCCTAGTATAGTGTTGTAAGAGTATCCCAAGCATCTTCTCTTGTTTTCTCATAAACAAATGTATCAATGTATGTGCCTCTGTAGTTCTCCCATCCCAAAAACGTTGCTCTATTGTAGATGCAACAAGAACCAAAACTCTAACAAGAAATTGAAGATCATTATCTTGAACATTAGCTACATCACCTAAAATCACCATACTTATAGGCATTAAAGGATGTGTTTCAACACCCTATCCAATATTCCATAAGAACTTTGGTACTGATACATGATGCATCATGTATCAACACATCTAACTTATCCTCAACCAATCAAGATACAGAATACATCATTGATTTGAGCCACGGCTAGTGACTAGAGACCCGAATGCAAGAAATCGATTGTATATAAAAATATTGAGGATTAATAGATTTTGATATGCTTGTACTAAAGAACCAAAAATTTACATATGTTTGGTGCAAAAGGATGAAATTTCTTGCACCATGTCTACCATATTGCATTTAGAGGTTGAATGGAGCTGAAATAAAAATTTCACGAGAGCAAAGATGTTATGAAGTCCTAACCACCCCAAGTATGCTCACCACTTTCGATATGATTTTGAGACTGTAACAGAAAGGGTATTCAGGATGCCCTAAATAGAACAACAACCAACTCTGATACTAATTGTTGGAGTTCAAGGATTGTAGAAGCATGTAAACAAGACAAGGAAGAACAAGAAGCTTGGTGAACTATACAACATTCATTACATCATCAAGTGAAAGTACAAAGATCTTCATTACATCAAGGATATATCATCCTTTATGATGGATTAAGCTTTACTAGGATCTTCTCTCTCTTCTTTTACAAACATAGCAAGAGAATATACTTCCCACATAGTCGAAAACCTACATATATGTGAATAAGTAGATGATGTTTTTTGCTTAATTCTCATTTTCAGTATTTGTATACTTAAGAAGACCCATTTTTTAATATTTATGTTAGAAAATGCTTTTTTATACACATCCAAGAAAATGTATTTCCTCTACAATATAAATACTAGTTTTTAGCAAATATTTTCTTGACACCTATTACATACCTCCTATATCTAAAAGTATCTCTACTCATTTGCCTAGAGAGTTTGCACCAAATACACGGTGAAACAATGACACGGACCCTCAAACTGAACATTGTGCATCTACAAAAGAGAGTATTGACCGTTGGACTCAACTTTCACTATATCCTCACGATCCAATGTCTCTTTACCATCCATCATTCTATAACCTCTTACCTTTACTTCAATTTACTAGTGAAGTTAGACTATTGGATTAATGTATGATATTATCTAATCATTCAAATGTAACTACTAAGTATTGAATCCAAAAATCTCAACCACATCATGTGCAAGTGTCCACTTGAGAAAACAAGGTTACATATTTACAAGGAGAAATTGTAGAGCTTTATATGGATATGGAAGGAAAACAAACGCACAATTGAAGAAGTTCAAAATCAAAGGCCAATAGTTGAAAGAGAATCAGCTTGGTATCCGATATCAGAAATTATCATTAGCATCCTTTGACACTCTTTTAGTTGGTGGTGGGGCATGCAAACAATGTATGTTTGCAATCAAGTTTTTCTTTCACTTGTATTTTTTTGAGTTTTTATATTGCGTAGATCATTCATTGAAGATGTTAGTGCTGCATCAACAAGAGAGGGTTCATTCAAGTTAAAAAATTATTTTTTTCAATAAGCATGTGGTTATTATTTTAGAGTCACCAAAAGGAAACTTTATTGGGATGTGAGTGGTAAAAGATTTTATAAGAAAATTACAGTATATTATTACTCCTAGCGACATACATATGGCATATGTTGAAGTCGGTATTAATAATAGAGGACATCGTGAGTTGTAAAATCTTTTCAATTATATTACAAGAAACTATATTTTGTAAAATATATTTCCTAATTCTCTAAATATCGTAAAAAATTGGTTCATCATCTCCTATGGTTGGATCTTGATTTCCAATAGAGGTACCCTCCAAACAAGTATGCAAAGGATGTATTTTGGGTAAAATGTAGCATTTTCCTTCCCAAAACTTCATTAAATTAGATTTCACTACAATAGATCGGCCGTATACCAAGGTTTTTACCGAGGAAAATGAACGCGGCTATTTTTGCAGCGATGTCAGTGTAGCTATCGGTATGCGCGTCGGTACTATAGCGCCGGTATGGGTGCGGGTATAAGCGTCGGTATGGCCATTGGTATAAGTGTCGGTAATACCGACGCTCTTACCGACGCCCATACCGATGCCTCTGCTGGTGCACCATCGCGTATACCGATGCCCGCTGGGTGTATGGACGCTTATTCCGGTGACATTACTGGGAGTATCATCGCGTATACCGACGATCATATCTGCAAATTTTTTTTTGGGCAGAGCGTGTTGTCTTTTGCTACAGCAACATTACCATGACGAATGAATAACATGATCCCTATGGATCAATGTTCGAACATTCATTGGAATTGCACTTCCTTATCCAATAGATTTTATCTAATGTAGTTTTCATGTTCCTCTACATGTTTGCTTCTAGCATGGAACATAGGATTCGCAGATAGATAGACACTAGTGATGTCGTCACATCTAAATTGATTAACGTGCAAAATTAATTCAACCATGATTGTCTTGAGCCACATGAGATCACACATTACTTTGGGAAATGATCTATATTCATATTCTCCTATGGATAGAGCAACTCTTGGTGTCTTCACTGTCATCCATGAACCTTCTTTCTAGTGAAGGTAGTGACTAATCTGTCTCGGAGGAATTCATTCTTTAAGTAGGATCAAGTGTTTTGAGTGAGGAGAATGGTGTTAACAAGACCATATGGTCTTGTTTGAGTGACTAAAAGATTATAGGGATCATTCTATGTGTGAGGGACAAGGGCCACCCAGCCAAGGTCCCAAGCTTGAGGGATACCCTAAGGTATTCTATAGTGATGAGGATGATCACCACTACTCATCTTTAATGACACCTTTAGTTTGTCAAATATAACCTTCTAGAAGTGTCCTATGAATCTTACATCCCTATCTAAAACTATGGATGTGGAAAATCCATGCAATTTGAAGACATGCTAGATAAACAACTCTGCTACCTATGGAGCTTCTATCGTCTCCTGGGTGGGTATGAAATGAGCCATCTTGCTCAATCCGTGTACCACAACTAGGATAGTATCCTGCTTCCTTTGGGTCCATAGTAACCCGACTATGAAGTCCATGGATACACTAGCCTAGTTAGAACTTGGTGACTTCAATTTTTGGGATAGTAATGTAGCAGATTCGTATTCCAAGTAAGGAGTCTTAAGAGATCGCAAAAAAGGAAAACATTAACTTAGTCTCAAGTGAAGCATGAATGTTTTGAGAAAAGAAAGGTAGTGCCATCAACATATACTTTGTGAATCGATACACTGATATTTTGATACAACACCAATACCAATATGTAGTATTTTGATGATGTTTAAAGCTTTAGTCAAAGAATCTATTTGAGAATCTACTTTACGTCTCTTAAAGATGGAAAAAATAACCTTGTTAAAATAGATCTATGAAAAGTCAAAGTCTTGAGTCACATAAAGTTTGAATCACATCAAATTGAAGTATCTTTGAATTTGAATTCGTTACATAGACTTTTGGTTCTGTCTTTCCACTTTCTAAATATTTTGGATTAGAATCAAATAGGGCATCTCATTCCTTTTAGTATAAATCAGGGATAGCCCATTCAAAAGTTAACTAAGTCAAACATCCCAAATAGATGCTCTGTGCAAGATCCGATTCAATCTTCAAAGATGTTAGGTCTAAGTTGACTTATTAATTTGAGTTTTCTTCAAGTTAAGTAGTGTGATTCCCATGAATTTCAAAGATTTTAGTACACTCTTGAAAGGACAAGTTAGGAATTTCTCATGCGCTTGAGAATGCCCAAAAGTGTAAGGCTAAAGTCTTTGGGAAAAGTTTCCTAAGTTAAATATTTGTTTTAATTTGACTTGGTCAACATAAAGAAAGGTTGACCAAAAGAAAATGGAACACTTTCTCCTACATTCTACATAGGACTTTCAAGCCCAGTAGGACAAAGTAATCATTGATTTAGGTCATGAATCACATAAATGTTAGTTGGAAGTGAACCATAGTATAAACATCTAAGTTAGATGCTTGGGTCAACCACAATTTTGGTTTGACTTTATAATCAAATTAGAAAGAAACAAGTCTTCTAAAAAGCTTGATAGGGATAGAAATCCCACTTGAGTTGCTAGGTGCATGCACTAGTGATGCCCAATAATTGAACAATAAAATGACTCCACCCATTTCACATTTTAGAGCCAAGATAAAACATAAGGATTACATTGAATTGGTCATGGATGTTTTTTTATCAACGCTTATTATTCATTCCCTACATTGCATGCATATCAATTCATCATGTGCAAAGAAAGATGATGTCCTGAATCATTTGGGTAGGGATCAGATAGTTGATTCCCCTCTATTCATTTGGAATAAAACTTGAATCCCACCACAAAGATGAAAACATGTTCTTCTAGGTTAGAACATGAGGCTCGATGCAAGTCCTAGCTCATTACAATATGAACCACTTCACTAAATAACACTTTGAGAATCATGAAGCAAGGAGCCAAGCACAAGAACCACTGCTTCGAGTTTGAATTTGAATCGCCCTCACATCAACTATTCAATCACCTATCACAATTATATGTGATGGATCCTATTTTGTACAAAAATATCATCCTACAAGATATATAAACACACCATGTACTTCTAACTTAATCTGATCTCATGTGTGATATGTTGAGATATCAAGCTCAACATGTGATGATCAAGGATGACATGTATCATATTCTCATTTCTCAAAAATGTATAGTGGTCACACTGGTATAAGTCAAGGTTACTTTAGTGAGATTTGCTGGATTTATCTACCAAGAATGTGGCACATTTGTTTCTTGCCATCTCACTCAGTCACAGACATTAGGATTTTACTTATGTACTATTCTCTATATATTACACTAGTTGTATTGTTGTTTTAGGTAATTCTTGTATATTAATTTTTTGTAATGGAAGAAGAAGAAGAAGAAGAAGAAGAAGAAGAAGAAGAAGAAGAAGAAGAAGAAGAAGAAGAAGATCATTCTTCCTGGCCTCAATTTGTGTGTGCTTCTCCTTGAGTGCAAGAGTGTGTGTGAGCTCTCTTCCTTATCTTTCTTCTATTGACATGGTATCAATGCTGATGTGGTTGTAGAGAGATCCTGGAGAAGGTCGATAGTGAAGATTACATGAGAAGGTATGGAGAAAGCGTGCTTCACAAACAACCTCAAATATCTATTTTGCAGGCATCTCCATCTCCATTTCAAGCCCACAAGGTGGGGGACATAGGAAAATCAAATCAGTTTGCAAATCAATAGCTTGCATCTATTTGATAATACCCAAATATTCTAGGTCAAGATTTTCAAGCAATTCCGTATACTATTGATACACAGAAACTATGTTTTTTTGAGATTGAACTATCACCTCAGAGTGTGATAGTGTTCAAGCAGAGGTAATTCTTTTAGTGTTTTTGCAGTGTTATGAATTGCTCTAGAAATGGCAAATGCTAATGGAATGATTCAACTTATGAGCGATAAGTTAGAAAAGAATAACTTTCATGCTTGGAGATTGAAAATGACAAATTTTATGATGTCAAAAAGGCTACCATAAATACATTGAAGGAGATAATTAAGATGCTCCATAATTACAAGAGAGGAATTGGAATGCAGACTAGTTAATAGCATATGAACACTGGAATCAAGGAGCACATAATTTAATGTATTGGCTATCAATTACCATACAAGATAACATGATTGGGCACATATAGGATACCAAAGCATCAAAAAAGGCTTGTAATAGTTTGGTCACATTGTATGAGACCAGTACAAAGGTATGGAAATTGCAACTCAAGGACGAACAACATACACTAGAGAAAAAGAGCATGTCAATAAGTGAATAAACCCTAAAATTCAAATGCATATGATAGTCTTTTGCATCTATTTGCATCAATATAGATGATGATGATAATGTGGAAGTGTACCTTTCTAGTTTAGGAGCTCCACAAAAGTAGTTCAAAACTTCTATTTAGACCAAGGAAAATATTTCAAATTTTATTGACCTGGTATCCATGCTAATAGCTGAAGAAAAGAATCTTGGTGAGGACTCAAACCCCTAAGCAAAACCTAGTTCTGAGTAGGTATTCTAGCTACTATGTTAGAGGAACAGGTAGGGGTAGAGGTTTTTGATGAGTAAGAGGAAACAATAACCAAGGCCAAGGTCAACAATAGAATCATGCAAGAGTAGAGGATAGTTTCAAGGTAGGGGGAGACAAAGAGACCACATAAAATTTCTAAAGAAATGACTTAGCTGTTGGAAGTGAGGTAGGCCCTTAGGCTCATGTCACAAGTCCATGGTTCCATAGTTCCAGTCATGTACAACATTAATTCCAGCAATCTTCCATATTGACAAAACATGAACATACCACAACTTAATCATACAGATGATGAGACAAAGATAGAGAAAGAATAGACGTCATGTGTAAGGTGTTACGTAAGCCATCGCTTACTCATAGTATCATATATACCAATGTTCAATGTACAATGTGGGAGCAAAACTCTCAACCACTCTATGTGATGAGAAATAGATGAATGAGTGAATGTACAATGTAACGAACATATTCAGATGTGTGGGCAGTAATCTGAATATACACGAGATGTGTGACCTTATAGGTTATAGAAGAGTGAATATGAGTGACTGAAAAAGGAAGGATCAGTGTGAATGGAAATCCTCAAACTCATGTGAACACACCTTCTTAAACACCTCATAAAAATATGCATAAAGCATATAAGTACTGATTCTCTTGTACCTATGCCGAATAGGACTCCATATGAACGCCACAGCCTCCATAAACTTCAAGTAGTACCTGTGTGCATAAAGAGAATATGTACCTGAATACTTAACATAAGATGTGAATCTTATGTTAAACTCCATCTAATGTCTTTGAAGTATCTAGATATCTTTTTGTAGAAGACAATCTTCAACCTAACATCTTCTTGTAGAAGATGATCTTCAAAATCATGTAGATGGTCCCATCCAATGTCTTTGAAGTAGCCAGACAACTTCTTGTAGAAGATAATCTTCAACCTAACATCTTCTTGTAGAAGATGATCTTCAAATACATCATGTAGATGGGCGATCCTCACCATCAAGCTGCTAATGACCAAGTCTTCTTGCCATGAACAAGAGATAACCTCCTCTCCATGAGGTAGAGTGTGAGCACACCCTTCATCTTCTCCAAGAAGAATCACCAAGAAGAACTCCATAGCTGCTCCTCAACATGCTTCAAGTTAGCACCATGGCTGCCCCATGTGCTAGAAGAAACACCACCTCTACTGAGGTCCAAGCTTCAGAAAGCTTGTGTTGATCCTAGGTGAAGGATGATTACAAGTGAGCTAAATAGTCTCTTATATAGTAGATTGTTGAGCCTTGAAGAGCACCTTGAATAAAGCAAAAGCCTACGATCGCATAAAGAAAGCATGATCGTAATAAAGCAAGATCGCGTCGCTCATCCGTTAGTGTTTTTTAGTTTCTCCATAAGCTTTTAATAAAGCAAAAGCTCAAAAATCATCCGCTGCGCGATATGCTGCTGACGGGATTTGAACCCGGACCACTGGGATGGGAGGACGACCACGTAGCCAAGTTGCCGCACGCTTTTGGTGTATAAGGATATTAAAAAACCGTACCCATTCTAATTGCGGCCCGTTTGCTTTGTAGAAGGACTCCAAATCAAGACTACATATGCTATATCCTGGAAGTAAGATGGACCAATAGACATTGTTTTCCAACAATCCCGCCTGCAATGTCATATTGGTACAATCTGAACTGAATCTGCAAACTTAATAATCTGTAAACTACCACAAGCTTCAAGCTTGTACTTTCGATACTTCAGAAAAAGTCTTCTTCAAAACTAAAATTGACTTTCCTTCAAAAAACCTGAACTTGCTGAATATGAACCATAATACTTGAGAAAATATGCAAACTAGATATCCAATAGTGTACTCATCAAGCAATCACTGCTTGACAACAAATATAGCATGAACTGTCTTTGCACCTGCTATCTCCTGTCTTCAAAAACCTGAAAACTTACACTAGGATCCATATATTTGCATTTACCTTCCAAAAAAGGTTTCTCAACGTACTTCTGCTGCGTCATGTAAATACACTAAACAAAATCAGGAACTGAATCCTGGAACCTGTGACTGTCAACTCACAACTTAGTGCATTATGAACACTGCTGGTTCATCTCTGACTGTACTCAACTCAATATGAGTCAAAAAATCTATGATGTCATCATGTCTTCATCCTTTAAATCCTTCATACCTCTTTCCTTCAGAACTTGGTATAAACATATATGTGCGCACTTCTGAAATATACCTTTCTGAAATATCAAGCTTCTCTTCAAATAAAACTCTGGAACCTTCTCCTGAACAGGAACATCCTAACAAGAACTTTCTCCAAACATTCTTTTTCTTCCTTCTTCTTTCAAAACTGGAATATAAAGAGAACCTGACAAAGGAAATATAGGAATACCTGAAATAGGAATACCTGTAGGTATGACTCTGCATTCTTTTACATATGGCTGAAAATAAGTCTTCATGTTTCATCACCCCCCTAGATGACTTAACACTAGTATCCAGAATTCTTCAAATATATCAGACTTTATGAAATGTGGAACGTCTTCCTTCATAAATCTGATGTTTAGTGATCAATACCTGTATCTGAAACAAAATCTCTGAACCCTTTTTACTAGCATTGATCAGATGCCAATAGCTTTCCATGTCATTCTTCAGCTTTCCAAAATCTAGAATAAGGTTAGCTGATCCTAACATAATAAAACCTTGCTGAAAGCATTTTAGGATTCATACCCTTCTGCACATAACAAGTATTTATATCTCTCTACAACACAAATCTGATAGAATCTCAATCTTTGACTTACTTCTTCCAATGTTAAGAATCTTTACAAACAAAGGATAGACAATTGAATCATAAATACTCAAGATCATACAAGATCTATCCAAGATCAATGATCTCTCCTGTGTAGAATCTGCTGTCATCAAACCTTCATGACTGAATGTTTGATTTACTTTCTGAATGTCTCCAAGTGTCCATGCTTCTCAAAAAGTTGTAAAACTTTTCTTCAAACAAATCCTTCAAGGAATATGTAATTCCTACTTGAAACATAAGTGGACAAACTTCTCACCTTGAGAAAGTGATAGGATCTAATGGAACACCTTTTTGAATACAAGCATGTATCCAAAAAACTTGACAATCATAAAAAGTAGATTCTTCAAATGACCTGTACATCAGCAAATCTGAATTTTCTGAAGTTTCTGAAAATACTGAGTATGAGGTAACCTTTTCCAAACATAAAACCTCAACCCAAGTCTTCAACATCTGCTACAGAAAACTCTTTTACCTCAAGAGTTAGATAAAGAAGAAATATACTTCTCTGCAACTTGTCATATACCAAGTAGCTCTGTATTGACACTCCAAGAATTCTTTGAGGGAACATATAAGCTGCTTGCTTAAAAGCTTCAACTAAAACATAACTCATACATATATGAGTTAAAACATATATCTGCTGCTTTTCTTTCTCTCAATGCAATTCTTTGTCAAATCTACTAAATCATGACCAAGTGTAATGCAAAACAAGAAACTGCTTCTTCTTTAAACAAGATGTTCTCGTAGACTTGTCTTTGGATGTAGAGGGTAAAATAGGAAAAGTATATGGAAAATATATGAGAAAAGGAAGCCTTACTTTTCTTTTGGAAATGATGGACTTTCTTCTTCTGCATCTTTCTTCCACCTGATGATGTTAACATCTTCAAACTTCACTTCCATACCTTTTGTTCTCTTCATTTTGAAGTAGCAAACACTGTTGACCTCTTCAAATGAACTTTTCTCTTCCTCTAATGCTTAGAGTAAGAGATAAAACAAACATGGTATATAAATGGAAGTTGAATATAGAAACATGTTTTATCATCTCCTCATATCTCTGAATCAAAATTCTGCTTCAAATGTCCGAAACGACTAAATTCACCAATCGTTGTCTGAATGATGAATTGCCCTTCTAGAGTTACCTTCTCTAGATACATTTGTACCTTGATATCCAACCAACTCACAACAGAAAATTGGCTGAAAAAACTCATCTCATCTCTGCGCTTGTCTTCTTAGATGAACTTTCTTGCCATGAAAGAGATCTCTCAAAACTCTCTAGAAAAACCTCTAGATGCCTGTTTTGATGTAGCCTTTAACTTTCAAATGATGAAAGCGTATAGAAGCATTCCTTGAATTTCTTTAAATCTCTTCATAACTGCTCTTCTAAGATATGACCTGCAAATGATAATCTGATAGTAGAAACTGATACCTATGATTTGATGTTGATCTGATTTCTTCATCTTCTCTAAACCATTGTTCTTCCTTGAATTTGAAGTAGTCTTCTCTTCATCAAGTCTGGGTCTTCAAACAATACTTTTGTAAAGTATTTGCATACTCTTCCAAAAATATTCGGCTGCTAACAGATCATCAACTTCATACTCCACACTGATGAGTGTAAGTGAAGTGTCTAATTCTCAAATCTCTACTCATCTAGATTAAGTGTGTATGTCAAATGTCAAATGTTAGAAGATGCTTTCAAATCATATGTTGGAAATCTGGAAGTCTAGGAACCTGGGATTATGAATGAGCCTTAATGCATTGATGCCAAAGATCTAAAGTTTTGAAACCAAAACCTTAGTGCTCTGATACCAAATGTTGGAAGTGAGGTAGGCCCTTAGGCTCATGTCACAGGTCCATGGTTCCATAGTTCCAGTCATGTACAACATTAATTCCAACAATCTTCCATATTGACAAAACATGAACATACCACAACTTAATCATACAGATGATGAGACAAAGATAGAGAAAGAATAGACGTCATGTGTAAGGTGTTACGTAAGCCATCGCTTACTCATAGTATCATATATACCAATGTTCAATGTACAATGTGGGAGCAAAACTCTCAACCACTCTATGTGATGAGAAATAGATGAATGAGTGAATGTACAATGTAACAAACATATTCAGATGTGTGGGCAGTAATCTGAATATACACGAGATGTGTGACCTTATAGGTTATAGAAGAGTGAATATGAGTGACTGAAAAAGGAAGGATTAGTGTGAATGGAAATCCTCAAACTCATGTGAACACACCTTCTTAAACACCTCATAAAAATATGCATAAAGCATATAAGTACTGATTCTCTTGTACCTATGCCGAATAGGACTCCTTCTGATATGAACGCCACAGCCTCCATAAACTTCAAGTAGTACCTGTGTGCATAAAGAGAATATGTACCTGAATACTTAACATAAGATGTGAATCTTATGTTAAACTCCATCTAATGTCTTTGAAGTATCTAGATATCTTTTTGTAGAAGACAATCTTCAACCTAACATCTTCTTGTAGAAGATGATCTTCAAAATCATGTAGATGGTCCCATCCAATGTCTTTGAAGTAGCCATACAACTTCTTGTAGAAGATAATCTTCAACCTAACATCTTCTTGTAGAAGATGATCTTCAAATACATCATGTAGATGGGCGATCCTCACCATCAAGCTGCTAATGACCAAGTCTTCTTGCCATGAACAAGAGATAACCTCCTCTCCATGAGGTAGAGTGTGAGCACACCCTTCATCTTCTCCAAGAAGAATCACCAAGAAGAACTCCATAGCTGCTCCTCAACATGCTTCAAGTTAGCACCATGGCTGCCCCATGTGCTAGAAGAAACACCACCTCTACTGAGGTCCAAGCTTCAGAAAGCTTGTGTTGATCCTAGGTGAAGGATGATTACAAGTGAGCTAAATAGTCTCTTATATAGTAGATTGTTGAGCCTTGAAGAGCACCTTGAATAAAGCAAAAGCCTACGATCGCATAAAGAAAGCATGATCGTAATAAAGCAAGATCGCGTCGCTCATCCGTTAGTGTTTTTTAGTTTCTCCATAAGCTTTTAATAAAGCAAAAGCTCAAAAATCATCCGCTGCGCGATATGCTGCTGACGGGATTTGAACCCGGACCACTGGGATGGGAGGACGACCACGTAGCCAAGTTGCCCCATGCTTTTGTTGTACAAGGTTATTAAAAAACCATACCCATTCTAATTGCGGCCCGTTTGCTTTGTAGAAGGACTCCAAATCAAGACTACATATGCTATATCCTGGAAGTAAGATGGACCAATAGACATTGTTTTCCAACATTAGCTAATGACAATAAAGGATGCTAGAATTGTGATAAACCTGGTCACTTTGAATGTGATTGTAGGTTGAAGAACCAAAATAAAAGAAGGCAACAAAACAACTATGCATTCATAAGTGTAGATGATTTAGAGAAGCTATTCGTGGTTCAACATTGCATGATGAATAGAATGTCTGTTGATGTTTCAAAATCGAATGGTCATGTCTCGTATGTTGATTCAGGTGGCTCAAATCACATGTCCAGCCATGAAGAATGGTTAATTAGTTTGCAAAAATTATATGTTCCTAGATTTGATGAAAGAGATGATGACACATAACATCCTATCAAGGATATAGGAAATATAGCACTCTCCATGGAGGATGGGAAGGTATCAGATCTTTCTGATGTGCTACATGTTCCTAACACAACAAAGAGTCTAGTTTCTATTGAACAAATGGTTGACTAGGGAGTACAAGTCAGGTTAAATGCTAGTGGTTTATATATCGAAGAGTACAAATATAATGGAAGGTTGATGGGAAAAGGGAACAAATCTGGTAGGATGTTCACCTTGATATGAACATTCATGAACTAAGTGCAGCCATGTTTGCAAAAGGTGCAAGTGTTACTTCTAATATAGAGGTTTGGAGAAAGCGAATTGGACATGCAAATTTATAGAGCTTGAAGTTGATGGACTCAAAGGAGCTTGTCAATGGACAACCACATTTCAAGGTTGGAGAGATGCAAAAGCTATGTGAAGCATGTCAATTGGTAAAAAATCAAGGGCATCATTTCCACATGACAAGCATGCTAGTGGGAATGTGCTAGAGATAGTACACACAGATGTTTGGGGTCTTACAAAGACCACATCTATGAGCGGTTGTAGGTTTTATGTCACTTTCATTGATGATCATATAGAGAAAGTATGGGTATAGTTTATGAAAGACAAGAATGAGGTGTTTATTCACTTTCAAAATTTTTAAGCTATGGTGGAAAAGCATACAGGAAGTATATTTAAACATTAAGATCTGATGGAGGAGGTGAATACATGACAAAAAATGAGTTCAATAACTTCCTAAAAGGTCATGGAATTCAACAACAATTTTCATGCAGGTACACACCACAACACATTGGTGTTGCTAAATGCAAAAATCAATATAATATAGAAATATTAAGAGCCTTGTTGGTTGAGATTATTTTGCCTCATTGTTATTGGGCAGAAAATGCGCACACTATTGTATATATCATGAACGAAAATCGGGTTGTCGTACATCAAGTTATATTTGAAGATAAGTTTATAGGTAAAAATCCAAACTTATCACATATGAAAGTATTTGGTTGTATTGCATATGTACATGTTCTAGATGATTTGAGGACAAATCTTGATCCAAAAGCAAAAATAAATTATCTTCATTGGGAACTCCCTTTAGAAAAATGGATATAAATGCCTCAACCCACTCAGATGATAGGTGAAGGTAAGTAGAGATGTGGTGTTTGGTGAAATGGCAATCTTCTATGTAGATGCCAAAGAAGGACTTAATCTACTCAAATGACAAAGGAAATGTTGAAAACTCAAGTCCAAAATATCAAGTTTTGAGTCCACCTAATGTGTCACCAAGCAACTGTTCCAACTCAAGTTCATGGAATGGAAGATTGCATGTAAATTTCAATCCATCAAATTCATCGACTACATTCAAGAAAAGAAAAGTACATCTTTCTTCTAGTAGTAAACATCTATAGGTTTTGAAGACATTGATGGAGATTCGAGTGGTTCACAAAAGAGCCTTGATGAGGAACTTGCATTTTCCTCTATGAAAACTCCACGAGTAAGAAAGGCAGATGCATATGATACAAGGAGAATCTAGTGACCCAAGACCAAGAAGATCTTGATGGATGGGAAATTTAGTGCAACAATTGGTGTACGATGGTTACATGGCTTTTCATTTTGCCTACATGACAAAGGTAATAGAAGATGTTGAACCTCCTTGTTTTGAAGATGCATTTGGAAATGAAAATTAGGAGAAAACTATGGATGAGGAGATGGCTGCACTTTATGGAAATTAAACATGGAAGATACTTCCATTGTGGCAAGGAAAGAAACCCATAGGCTACAAGTGGGTTTACAAGGTGAAGCACAATGCGGATGGTAGCATCAACATGTATAAAGCACGATTGGTAGCAGAAGGATATCTACAAAAATATGGCATTGATTTAAAAATTTTTTAGCCCTATGAATAAAATGGTCACTGTTAGAGCACTTATTTCATTAGCTACAACAAAAGAATGGAATTTGCATCAAATGTATGTGAAGACTGCTTTCTTACATGGTAATTTTTAGGAAGAAGTATACATGGACCAACGAGAAGGATATAATTCAAAGCACCTAGATTATGTTTCGGGGTTGTAGAAGGGTTTGTATGGGCTTAAATTAGCCCCTCGTGCTTGGCATGCAAAGATTGTAGATTATTTAACCACCATTGGATTTTCTATGTGTGATGTAGACCATTGACTATATGCAAGGAAGGGTGATGATGGCACCCTGATTGTGGCTATTTCTATTGATAAATTGATTGTAGGTGGTGATAATGAAGAAAGAATTAAAGAGGCAAAGCAGCTCCTTATCCAAGAATTTCACATGAAAGATCTTGGTGTGCTACACTATTTCTTGGGCGTTGAGTTAATACATATAGAAACAGGTATATATATGTGGCCAAGCCAATATTCCTTGAGTATGCTTCAAAAATATGGTATGGCTGATTGTGAGCTGATTTCTATGCCATTAGATCAAATCTGAAGTTGGATACTATATCAGGTGAAGCATTGGAAATTGCTACTATGTACAAGAAAATTGTGGAAAGTTTGATATATCTCACATAAACAAGGCATGATCTAAGCTACACTATTGGACTTGAAAGTCATTTATGCAAGTTCCTTGGAAACCACATTCGGATGCTTTGAGATGCACTCTACGATATGTGAGTGCTACTTTGCATTATGCATTGTTTTATGAAGTTGGTGCAGAAATATAGGTTCATGGATACATTGATGCAGATTGAGTTGGTGGTATTCCAGATACAAGATCTACTAGTGGCTTTCTACTTTCACTTGGGAATGCATATATTAGATGGAGCTGTAAAAAGCAACCCACTGTTGCTTTTTGGAGTAGAGAGGCTAAGTATAGAGGTGCTACAATGGCAAGGTGTGAAGCATCATGGCAACTAAGATTCCATGCTAACTATTTGCTACTAACTCTCTACTATGATAATCTTAGTAGCAGACAGTTAGCAGGGAATCTTGTTTTTCATGCTCGAAAAAAGCTTTTTAAGGGACAGTCTCATTTCATCAAGGAAAAGGTATTAGCAGGTGATATTGATCTTGTTCATGTGAGGGAAGATGAGAAAGTTGTTGATCTTTTCATTAAAGCACTTGGAGTAGAGAAGCTGAAGAAGTTTTGAAAGATGTTTGGATTACATGACATGACAGTGAGCTTGAGGGGGGGTGTTGGCATATCAAGCTCAACATGTGATGATTGGGGATAACATATATCATGTTTTTGTTTCTTTGACATGTATATTGGTCATGTCATTGAGAGGGGCATTAAGGAAATGGCCTCTAACACTTCCTTGATGCTCAACTCATAAACAAAGAATGGAATCGAAGATGAGGGACACCAGGCTCCTACAAAATCACTCACATGAAAAACACACACGAAACTATCAAAGCAGGGGTGGTCGGCGCTACCTTATCACACAAATACAAAGGAACTCTTAGGGTGGGGGTGATCCACACCAGCCTCTTAGTGCACTTAAACACAATCAACACAAAGTTACTCTTAAGGCAGGGGTACCACCCTCTTAGTACCAACACATGAACATCACACAAGTACTCTTAAGGTAGGGGTTTTCCACGTTGCCCTCTTAGTACTAGCACACAAAACACTAAGCACTCACAAGAAAGAGTTTCTCAATGACAAGAGGATCCAAGTGGTACCACAATCTTCAATGGTTTGGGAATTATGGAGAAGAGGGAAGGAAGATGGAAGGAGTAGGAAATGAGATAAGAAGAGAGGGTGTATTAGATAGAATAAGTCGAGGTTAAGGGTAATGGAGATGGGAGGAATTGGGGAAACGAACTTGATTGAAATAGAAAATATTACAAAGACATGGGGGACTTAAAAATTAGGAGCTTGTATAGCTCTCTCAATACAGTGGCATAGGGTAGACTCCTTCTCCTAGGTTTGGAGTGCCCACTACACCCGCAGCATGTACCTGCATACAACTCTTATTGCTTTTGGAGGGCATGCAAGGGGTCCTTTTATAGGCCTTTGGGGAGATATTTGAGAATGATATTTTGGGATGAATCTTCTAGATATTTTACATTTGTGGTGAAATAGGAATTGCTTACAAAGATCTAGAAGATTCTAGACTAAGGAGGGTGTGATATTTGGGCTATCTTTACATATTTCTTGGATACTTTGAGGCTTTATTATAAAAATATGATATTTTCTCTTCAAAATGCATGCAATGGGTCCTATTCGCCGAATTTTGACTTTGGTTCCTCCTATTTTTTACTTTGGGGCCAAGAATATAAGATATAGGCATAAACAAAAGGTCTCCTTTTTGAGAATTCAAAAAGGTGTGGGGCAGCTATGGGGCCTTTGACAAGACTTTTGTTTCATTCTAAAGAGAGTGGGACAAGGTTTCAATACTAAAATACTCTAGATGTTCCATCTCTCTTTTATATTTCCTTTCCATATTGACCAATTCTCTTTTACTGCAGGGAGAGCTAGTCATAACTTCAGTGGTGGGGCCCACTTGACTTCTATCTTTCATATTTTCTTTATAGATATCCATATCATAGGGAAATAAGATAAGTAACATATTACATGTATAGAATAAGATTATTGTTAGAGGAGGTTTCAAAAATATAGCCCTCATAATTAGCCCTCCCCTAAGGCTAGAGGCATTCATGTCTCTAGCTTTCAAATATTTTGTTGATGTCCCAAGGTGGATCGTCTTCTTGTACCACCATCGATATTTCTTTCTCCTTTGATTGATCTTGCTGATCATCAATGTCTTCTATCCTTTGCCAATACTTCTTCAGCCTCCATCCATTGACCTTGGTATTGTGCACTTTCCCTGATAGATCCATAAGTTGGTAGCTTCCATTCTTGAAATTTGTCTTGATAAAAAATGATCCCTCCCATTGTGGTTGGAACTTTGTGTCATGCCTATTATAAAAATGGTTATCATATCTTAGAACAAGAGTTCCTTCCATCAACCTTTTATCTTTGAGTTGTTTGTTAAATTCCTACCTCTGCAAGCTCCCTTTTCATACACATATCTTGTAGATCTGTAAGCCTTCTTTGTATTACCTCTCACTCACTTTGTCCACTTTCCTTTAGTAGTACTCAAAGACTTGGAATTTCTACTTCTATTGGCAGCAAGGCTTCTTTTCCATACTGAGTGAAATGGGTGAACCCTAAAAATGACTTGTAGGATGTGTGATATGTCCATAAGGCGGCGGTGAGGTGCTTATCCCATTCCTTAGGATGCTTCTTTACCTGCTTACTAATGATTTTACAAATAATTCCATTGGTCTTTTCAACAAGACCATTAAATTGAGGATAATAGGGTATGGAGTACCTATGTCTTATGTTTAATCTACTTAATATATCATTCAGAACATTTGATCTAAAACCTCGACCATGATCAGACACTATCTCTAAAGGTATTCCAAATCTACAACATATGAAACCATAAATGAACTTCCCAATGCCTTGTGTTGTTTTCCTTTTTGTGCTAGTTTCTTTTGCCCATCTAGTCATGTAGTCCACTGCCAAAATGATGTATTCCTTTCCTGAGCTTGTCCTTGCTAGGGGTCCAATCACATCAATTCGTCATTTCTCAAATGGACCATAAGATATGATTGGTGTCCTTGGTTCATACATAAGCCTCTTATTCCCTAAAATCTGACATTTATTGCATGTTTTGCACCAATATTGAACATTCTTATGAAGTGTCAGCCATGTATACCCTGTTTGAAGTACCTTGCTTATTGTTATCTCATGTGAGAAGTGTCGTCCACATGCATCGTCATGACAAGACTCCAGAATGCTCTTTATTTCACCATATGAGGGGACCCTTGTGAGGATAAGGTCCTTATCTTTCTCAAAGAGATTATGTCCTATGAGCGGGTACTATAGAGCCTTCTTTACTAGCGGATGCCTTTGTACCTTGTTTAAATGCTTGGGTGGTTCTCGAATTTCAAGAAACTTGATGGTATCTTCTAATCCTTCTTGACCTACAAAAGTGTTGTCTCCCAGCTTCATGGCATTTGATAGTGCATCTACTTTGTTATTTTGGCTCCTTGGTACACGACATATTTGAGTGTTATCAAATTCTTTCAATAACAGTCTAACCTTTTTCAACCATTCAAACAATTTTTTGCTTTTGCAACACCAAACATTTTGCAATTGCTTAATTATCAACATTAAGTCTCCTTTGATAATTAACCTTTTGATACCATGTTGAACATATTCATGCAAGGCCTCACATAGTACTGCATATTCTGCTTCATTATTTGAGTGAGCATTAGGAAGACTAATACCTTTCTTGAAGATGAGCTATTTGTTTTGGCCATATATCAAAAATGCTCTTGCTGCTTTGTCGACCTACTTCTTATATGCACCATCAAAAAATATAGTATGTGCATCTTCAATATCTTCTTCATGCAAGGTTGCTCCCCTGTCCCTCTCATTGGATATTTTCCTCTCCCACTTCCTGTAGGTGAGTATGTCTGCAAGACTAGATCTTGTGCTTTCCTGTAATACAAAAGTATAGTTGCATTCTTGAAGTTCAAGAACCCATTTAGCTATTCTAGATGAGATACTCATATGTTGCACCACATATGGGAATGCATGATGTGTTGTAAGAACATTGAAAGGCCTAGCAAGAAGGTAAGAAAGAAACTTCCTTACTCCAAACATAAGTGCATACATGAGTTTCTCTGCATCTATGTATCTCTTCTCATTTTCTTTCATTATCTTGCTAGCAAAGTAAACATGACACATGTGAGATATTTTTGTATTCTTTTGGAGTAAGACTATTCTCATTGCTTCTTCACCTACATTTGGACACACATAGAAAGTTTCTCCCATATTTGGGGGCATCAATGTGGGTAGAGTGTTGAGTACTCATTTGATTTCTTCAAAACATTCACTATGGATATCCTTCCATACAAAAACACTATCTTATGCAAGCTTTTGTAATGGAGATATGATTTTAGACAGAAGATGGATGAACCATGACATGTAGTGTACCTTTTGTACAAAAGTGAGGGTCTCCTTTCTTGTTGTTGGAGGAGGTAGAGCCAATAAAGCTTCCACTTTGGATGGATCAACTTGAATCCCCTTTTTTGATATGAGATGTCAAAGAAGAACTACTTTTTTCTCGGCAATATGACACTTATCAAGATTCAATTGACCTCTAAGCTCATATAATCTTTTTAAGCCTTCTTTCACCTTTTGACAATGCATAGATCTAGTGCTATATATACAAAAGTCAACCATGTAAACCCTTCTTGATGATCCAAAGAATGGTTGCTAAACATAGTTCATAAACCTTTGAAATGTTACAAGTGCATTGGTTAGGCCAAAAGGCATTACCAGATAAGCAAAGCATCGCCATGGCCTAATGAATGTGGTCCTCCTCAGTTATCCAAATTTTAAAGTACCCTGAGTATCCATCACATACAGTGTACCTTTCATGACCTTCCACTTCATTTAGAATTTCATCTTGGAAGGGTATTGGAAAATGATCTCTAGTTGTTGCTACATTTAAGGGTTTATAGTCTACACACACCCTCCATTTACCATTCTTCTTTGGGCTAACTACTACTAGAGACACCCATTCTAAATTTGATTCAGGATAAATGAAACCAGCCTTTATGAGTCTATTTACCTCATTTAGTAGAGCCTCTTGTTGAAGTGTCCGATCCTTCTGAGCTTTTGCACCACTTTCTTTGATTCTGGCTTGATTTCAATATGATGTTGAATAGCAATTACACCTTGTATCTCATTATAACCTTTAATGAACAATTTAGGATACCTTTTGAGCATGTTGATGTACCTAGTCCTTTCCTCTAGGGTGAGATCTTTTGCTAGCATCTTTTGGAGATCGGCTCCGGGTGTGGAATCCTCACTTTGTGAGGATTCCATCTTCCTTTCCTTGAAATATCATGCCCATGACTTCGAGTGTTGATGAATCATTTTCGGTTGTCGATTCCTCATTGCTAGAATCACTGTCATAACCTGAACTCTCTTCATCTACAATTGTTTCATACCTGTGATCTTCCTTCTTTTGGTCCTTCAAATCATAGATAACTAAGTTTTTTTTATCATTTGGTTTACGAACTAGAAGGCTAGAACCTCATTTTTTTAATCTTGCCTTCACTCGGATTAACCATGGACATCCTAATATGATGGGGTGGCCCTCCCCTTTGATTGCAATTACATACATATCCAAGGCAACCTCTATATCACATATTGTAACTCTTAAATTATTTATTACACCAACACATTTAACAAAACTTTTATTTGCCATTTTAGCTTGGTACGCAGATGGTCCTATCATGTCCAATCCTATCTTATGCATTGTTTTCTCTGTCATTACGCACATTTGTGCTCTGCCATCCACATACACATTTGAAATTCTTTTACCTTTTACATATGCATCCACTATGGGTACCACATCCTCACATGCATTGGCTCTTATAAGGTTAACTTCCTTAGTTTTAGTCCTCCTAGTGCTCACTAGCTTGGACCATTCCCTAGTAGTTTTTGAAGATAGTTGTAATAATTGTGGTCAAGTGATATTTGGTTTCTATGTGGATATATCCTCAATCAAGTCATAAGGTTTGATACCCTTAGCTAGAGGAAATTCTTCCATCGTGATCTTCCTCCTTGGCCTTCTCTTTCTTTTACTAGCTTCTCCTTCTGTAGCTCTTCCTTTCTTTGTTTATGTACACATGCTGGAATCTTCATCTTGAGACCAGTGTCTGTCTTGCAACCTTGTCCTCTTGATTGGCATCATATCCATGGTATCTTGTCTCTCGGTTAGCTTCAAAACATTCACTTGCCTTTGGTCACCATGAGCCATTGGGACAGGTGGAATATTTTCTTTTTGTTGTTGTTGTTGTTCCTGTATGTATTATGGTGGCCTCCTCACATGATACATATCACCTAGGTTCCTACAAGGGTGAGGACAATTATACATACCATAACCATGTTCTTTGCAATTGTAGCATATATATTCTTGTGCTTATCTTCATTCTCCCCAATTTTGTTCCCCTTATGGTCTATCTTTTTGATGCCATGGTTGAACTTGAAGGTGCCTTCCTTACAAAAGAATGAAGATCGAGATGCCAAAGCTAAGGGTATACTCTAGAATGCGAAAGATAAATGGTTCTTGAGATTCAAGGATTTCTTCCAAAGGCTTTGCCCCAAAATGGTAGACTATGCATTGTTGGAAGAATATCTTCCTACTATATGTGATATGGACAGAAAGAAGGGATCTTGGTTGCTAAGGTTGCTTGGGACAAATGGGAAAGTTTTGGTTATTGGGGCTTTGGAAATTCATTAAATTAATTGTGTTCCTTAGTGGGGGCACCACGTAATGAGAGGGGCATTAAGGAAATGGCCTCTAACACTTCCTTGATGCTCAGATCGTAAACAAAGAATGGAATTGAAGATGAGGGACACCAGACACCTACAAAATCATTCATGTGCAAAACACACAGAGCACTGTAAAGGTAGGGGTGGTCCTCACTGCCTTTTCACACAAATACAATGGCACTCTTAGGGTGGGGGTGATCCATGTTGTCCTCTTAGTACTCCTAAACACAATCAACACAAAAGTACTCTTAAGGGGGGGAGTGATCCATGCTGCTCTCTTAATACCAACACATGAACATTACACAAGTACTCTTAAGGCAAGGTTTGTCCACACCGCCCTCTTAGTATCAACACACAAAACACTAAACCCTCACAAGAAGGAGATTGTCAATGACAAGAGGAGCCAGGTGGTATCACAATCTTCAATAGTTTGAGAATTATGGAGAAGAGGGAAGGAAGATGGAAGGAGTAGGAAATGAGAGAAAAAGAGAGGTGTATTTAATAGAATAAGTAAAGGTTAAGGGTAATGGAGATGGGAGGAATTGGGGAAATGAACTTGATTGAGATAGAAAATATTATGAAGACATGGGGGACTTACAAATTAGGAGCTTGTATAGCTCTCTTAATATAGTGACATAGGATAGACTCCTTCTCCTAGGTTTGGAGCACCCACTACACCTGGCGCATGTACTTGCATACAACTCTTCTTGCTTTTGGAGGGCACTGAACGGGTCGGCTGCCATATAGCCTTCACGGACAACACAAGGATGATTTGTCCATACCACCCAACTACTGAGCATCGCATTTCTCATCACGAGACTCTCTTCTAAGTTTCTTCTCTCATACCACATAAACATGAGATAAGTGACACTCATCTCTTCTCTCTTCTACCATATTCTACCAAATGGGCACAATGCCTCTAACGTTGCCATGTGGCATCAGAGCCATCTCACCCAAGAGGGTGTGCATCCATGATATGATACATGTGCATCCTCAATATGACATTTCCTTCCCCTTAAGAACATTTTCGTCCTTGAAAATGTGCATGAAATGTCTGTAATGGTAGAAGAAAGTGCTCAGACTATCCTGAACCCCATGTACTTTATGTACATCGTCATCTCTATGTGTTGTTTCCCCGTATCCTTCCCCTTAAGAACAATCATGAGAGATCATCTTAAAGGTGGGAAACCGTCTGGTGCCTACTATCTCCCATGTACACTAAACTTCCAAACTATCACTCTCATGACATATAATATTATCAAAATGACCTAAGCCCATATGATGTATCCTCTATGGAGTAATAATCTGAAAAGTAAGTGGAAAGTGCCAAGCTCATAAGCTTGAGCATACTATAATGGAGATAATGAACCATCAAATCCTCTAAAATATAGAACAAAGTCCCATAACAAGTGACTCCAAATCCATCTAGGACTAAATGATAGATTGCCTTCATACCACTCTAGGTCTTCCTAACCTTGAGTGTATTCACTAGTATTAGTTTAATCTTAACTATCTTGGTCAATGCAAATCCATCATCTAGCTCATATGCATTTCACTAGCCAAGAAGTCTGTGGTTTGTCATCCTTTACCATTGGACTAAGTTTTATCGAAAGAGCATCTATTGGCACTAGTGCAAACTCAAAAATATTCTCTTCCCTTTAGTTTGCCATGTGAATGCAAAAAGCATTCCCTTTGAGATTCAAATAATCCCTAAGTACCCATCGCCCTAACTGATGTTTACACATCATGCTCATGATGTAATACCAACTAAGAGTTTGGTACCTCCATAGGTTAGATATCTCCATATCTCCTAGAAACCCTAAAGAGAAGAGTCATAACTCTACTCTCAGTCTAACTAATGTTGATAACTAGATCATCTCATCTAGTCAAAGACCATCACTAGAATACCATAATTGCTCCTCTCTAGATTCTCCATGTGGGACTCAATCTAACCATCATGATTAGTTGTTCTCCCTCTTGTCTTTGATAGAAGAGAGCCACTTCTATCTAGACAACCAAAATTAGAAAGTGAAACTCTCCCTATGTCTCTCTCTATAATCTCCTCTAAGAAAAATAGCTCTGGTAGTGGAACCTATTCCACTTTCCTTTCCCTTTGAAAGGGATTCTGTTGAACCTGTTTGCTCTACGCATCCATAACTGAGAACATGCACATAAGTTCTCCATAGTTTTCTCTTCCAAAACAATGGAGAATCAAACTCTCATGTGAAGGAAAATTACATTGAAAAGTAGAGGAAATAAATTCCTTCTAAGATAAACTAAAAGATGTTTTCTAAACATCTCTTCTCTCTAAAGGAAAACATACTCTATTCTTCTCCAAAGAAGAAATCATATTTTCCTTTTCTTTTCCCTTCGAAGGAAGAGGAGCTAAAGTGGGGTTTGTACGGTAGAGTGAGATCACTCTTAGATCTCTAAGGTAATTCCCTCTTTCTCGGTTCCTTAAAAGAGAAACCTATGAATTCATTTGCTTCTCTCTTCCATAAGTAATGCATAATGCCCATTACATACATATGTATGAAGATGGATAATAAATATCCCCTAACTACTAAAGGTGTATGTAGTGACAAATGGAGAGAAT
The DNA here is from genome assembly GCA_020310875.1 of Ceratopteris richardii. NCBI lineage: Eukaryota > Viridiplantae > Streptophyta > Polypodiopsida > Polypodiales > Pteridaceae > Ceratopteris > Ceratopteris richardii. Next base: position 27,538,185 of record CM035427.1, on the reverse strand, counting down.
ACATTCCTTATAAGGGTCAAAGCCCTCTATTAAAATGTTCGGCAAAGATATGAGATGATACCGTAAGTACATGGGTATCCATACTAAAGAACTATCTCTCCCAACCATGCTGTTAAAGGTAAGATCGTTTACTATTAACTTAACTGTTAACTACCTACTGCAGCCGTTAATTACTGGCTTAAAACAACAATCCTTCGGAGACTCCAGAATCTGGTGCCACACCTGCGTACCAGATATTTCCGAGTCTCTCTTTCTCTGTATTCAATCTCACCGTAAGAATAGACTGACTCTAGCCAAGTGGGTCCTTGGGAGTGGTAGGGGTCTGTTAGACAGAGGCCCTATACTATTTTCCCAACTTCTCACTCACCCGTCACTCGGTCCGCGCGTCTTAGCTCAGTAGTTGTTTCTGATCAACCAAGGCTATCAACGTCTTAGAATCCCGTACTCCAAGATATACCTGCTATAACAGTTGAGCAGTAGTCCGGACCGAGAATCAATACACAAAGCGCACTCCTGGTAACTTAACACGAACACACCACGAAATCCTTCTGCACAATCTACAACTTTACCGAGTACCAAATTCAAATCACAAGACCTACTGACCATAACTTGTCGCGCACTTTATCATTATTCTACTCGTATTCAGAACACTACCGGTACTAATCCGAACACAGATTATACTACCTACCCAGTCATTCACAGAGACTCATAACTCACAACTGAACCATGTTAGTTCTCTATGCTTCCGTGCTCCACAGAAGAACGATAAAAAAAAACGCGTTCCTGTTCGAATAACGCTTAGGAAATACTTCAATCATTACCGGGTGAAATCTCTGCAACACAGTATCGATTCGTAACACTGCGTATAACGCACATACGCACACAAGCACATACACAGGAGAGAGAATGGAGCAGACGGAACAGACCAGCGTTACTCTGTTCTATACATACAACACTATACTTGCAATTCCCAAAACACGGGGGACTCCCTCTCTCGTCCCTCTGCCGTTCTTTTCATTGCTTTAAATAGAATTTTATTACAAGGCTGGCGCGAATCTTTCTTTACCGCGTACTTCTAGAAGGGTTCTTTCTACATTAAAGACCTCTGTCTAAGTACAATTGTCCTTTGTTCGGCGGCCGTCTAACACTGGCACGCACGGTGGACTCGAACCCGCAAGTTCCTATGGTTCGGATACTAGACCTTCTAAGTACATACTTCGGGCGAGCCTAAATGTTCGGGTAATTTTCTTTTTGAGGGTTTCTAACATTTGCACTAAGGTGGTAGGTTCTAATAATTGGGCGTCGGTTCTGACTGCACTGAGGGCTATGGCTTGATTTAACAAAATTTTGGCTTGGGTTTGAAGAAAAGCCTCCTGGAGATAAAATTCGTTGGCTAATGCTGCATCGCGGGCTGTCGTTATTTCAGTCAGTTTGGTCTGCATTTCTCTGATGCACTCCTTCTGGTTGCGTATTTGGTTGTCTTGGCGTTCAAATTGCTGTGTTTGGAAATTGAGAGTTTTCTTATACGCATCGTGTTCTCTACGGGCGTTGGCGATATCTTTTTGGTATTGGCCTTCCTTTAGTAATTGTTGTTTGAGAATACGGTTCACCGCGTCGGCACATTCTTCGGCTCGCCGTAATTGCTCTTGAACTTGGTCGGCTTCTTTCTGTTGGTCCTGCATCTTCTGGGTGGTTTCTTGTAGTTGAATCTTCGTGTCTGCGATCAATTCTTCGAGAGATACGTTGATATCTTCTTGTTCTTGAAGGGCGGCCTTCAGTGTTCGAATTTCCTCATGTGCGTCGTGTATGAGTTGGTCTTTGGCAGCTAGCTGGTCCAGGGCTGCATCTCGTTGTTGTACTAGCGTCTGTTCTGTCGAAAATCGTGCTTGGAGTTCTACTAGCTGTGTCCGGAGTTGATGATTCTCGGTCTTTACGACATCAACTTCTTCCTGGAGGGGGGCGATGTCGGCTTCCAGGGTGTCTACCTTGTGCTGGTATTCGAGTTTCAGGTGGTCCGTGGCTGCCGTAAACTGGGCGGGCAGTTGGTGTGATAACTGGATGAGGAACTGCCCCATGGCGGCAAGTTCCGAGAATGCGTTATGTGGCGGTGGTGGTGGAGGATGACGAGGTTGAGAGGATGTGTCGGTGAGTAGTTGCTGGGAGTTTGGCGAAGAGTAGTTAGGGGAGGAAGAGGAAGATGCTGCGGGTTCAGTGATGGGTGGGAGGGGTGGTTCCGGTGGGGGGAGGGGTTTGGCAGGAGGTGGTGTAGGGAGAACGGTATCTGAGGGGTTTACCTTGTCGAGTGTTTGTTGTATGGTTTCTGTCTGGTTGATGGCGTCAATGAGTTGATCCAGTGCTTTGGTGGCCGATTCCTGTTCATCCTGGTGCTGCTCAGATTCTTTTTCTGTGGACACTATTTCTGTCTCTGCTTGATCCTGCTGGTCTGGTTGCTCCGTCGATGTTTCGTGGTGTGTGGCGGTGTCGTGGTATGTTTCCTCTTGGTCGTCTGGCTTGGTCTCCTGATCTTTTCCGGCGGATCCTTGGACTTCACTTTCCGAGGAGCTGATCCGAATTCGCTTGGTACGAAAGAGCTGATTAATCTCTTCGTCTTCTTCTTCAGTGTCCTCGATTGGTTGTGCGGATTCTTCGTGTCGAAGTGCGGGGCCTGCGGGTGGGGGTTGTGCGGCGAGAATGGTTGGGAAGAGGAAGGAGATGATGTGGGGAAGGCGAGAGCGGGGGGTAGAACCCTTTTGGAGCTGTTTTACGATAGCTACACATTCTTTATGGATTCTAAGGAAAAAATAAGAGGCAAAATTTACAGGTTCGCGGGCAGCTAAGTCTAAGGCGGAGTAGAAGGGGCGAGAGATGCCATATGTTCGTTTTTGCAAGTTAAGGATGGCTACAAGGAACTGTAGGGCGGATCGCTCGGGTTCTGGGCGGCATAGAATGGCGTATTCGTTTGATGAGGAGCGGGGAAAGAGTTCGGTCATACGGGCGAAAGGGATGGTAGGGCCATTTTCGCGGCCTTGCGGGGCGAGGCGGTAGGCGTCGGCGAAGGCTTGGAAGGTGATGATGGATCTATGTGGGAGGGAAAGGAAGACCCACTGTCATTTGGTGGCGGGGCTTTGGGCAATGGCTTGGATGATCTGTGCGGAGAAGGGATGGGCTTCCACTGAGTGCCAAGGCAACTCAGCGAAGTTGGCCAACCCTCTGCATCGCACGTATTCGCCTACGTCTGTAGGGATACCGTCGCGGAAAGAAGCATAGTTGGCTAGCGCTTCCATGGCGTTCACAATGCACACTTACAGAAAACACAGAATACTGAGATAACACACACAATCACGAAAACACAATAGCGGTTTTTGGCGCAACTCAGGGGGTTAAATATGGAGAACACGGTGTGGGGGTGAGTATCATTGTGTGGTGCGGGAATGATACGGTTTGCATGCTAGCGTGCGTACTGAGTGACCGGTAGGGAGAGGCGGCTGGTATCATAAAGATTTGTACAAAAGACGGCTAAAAGCAAAACATAAAAATTTATACAAAACGTGGCTCGTCGCCGAATAATTAAGGCGTACTGGTAGTGGGATAATACGGCCGCAACTTCGATCCATTAATTACTTTTGGAAGTGGAATTTCGGTCAACGTAGTCAACCGAAAAGTTGCCGGACCTACTTGTGCTGAGATCTTGAAAGGGCCGAACCATCGTAGTTTGAATTTTCCTGCTGCTCTGTCCGATTTTGCGTTATAGAAGAGTACAAGCTGTCCTACCGAAAAGATTGGCGTCTTCAAATATCGATCGTGTGTCTTAGCTTGCCTTAGTTGAACTTCGCGCATAGTTAAAAAACTGAGCCATCGGTGCTCATCAAGTTCTCTGAGTGCGTCCATTCGTGCTGTCAGTGAAGATTCCGGTAGCATCTTCTGAGTGATTGCTACCCGCAAACTTGGGATGACTACTTCCATGGGAGCAATTGCTTCTAAGCCATAAGCTAGCTTGAAAGGTGTCAAGCCTGTTGTTACTTTATATGTAGTTCGGTATGCCCATAATACTGCAGGTAGTAGTTGATCCCATCTTTCCGGTGTTTCCATGATCAATTTCCGGAGGATGTTTAACAGTGCTTTGTTTGTACTTTCAGCCAATCCATTGGCACGTGGATAATAAGGAGAGCTAAATTTATGTGTGACTTGGAAGGACTGTGTGAGAGCCTTCATTAAATTGTTTATAAAATGAGTGCCTTGATCTGAGACAATTTCTAGTGGTAAACCAAATCGTGGGAAGACATCCGTGAGTAGACATTTTGCTACCGTAACTGCTGTAGCAGACCGCAAAGCCCAAGCTTCTGCCCATCTAGTTGCGTAATCTGTGCAAGTCAGTATGTATCGATTGTTACTAGATACTGCTGGAGGTGTAATTGGCCCGATAAAATCTAAACCCCATTTCTGAAAAGGTTCTAATGGTAAGATGGGTTGCAGGGGAAAAAGATGCCGTTGTAAAGGCTGACCAGTTCTTTGGCAAACATCGCATTGTTTAACAAACTGTGAGATATCTCTGTACATAGTTGGCCACCAGAGTCCTCCTTGCAGAATTTTCCGATGAGTTAAGTTTGCTGCAAAATGGCCACCGGGAGGAATTGAGTGAGCCAAAGTGATAACTGAGTTAACTTCATGTGGTGGAATACAGCGAAGCAGGATTCCGGTATGATCTGTATAATATAGTTCTCCAGCAACTAACCGAAATCGGCGGCTAAAAACTGCGATTTTTCTTCGAACCGCCTTGGCAGTCTCAGCTGGAAAGCGTCCTTCGGTGAGAAAAGTTAGAATCTGATCATAGTATGTAGGTGGTGTTTGTAAGTTGGGCGTCTCATCAGGTAGTGGTTCAGCATTATAAATTGCAGGAGTCGTGTCATCTATTCCTGCCGGAGCTTCACCGGAATCTAGGCGTGATAAGAAATCTGCTAAGGCATGTGCATTTCCGGGTCGGTGAATGACATCATAGTCGAATTCTTGTAAAAGTAGCACCCATCGTGCTAATCGTCCTCCTAAGTGCTGCTATCTTACTAGATAAACAAGGGCAGCATGATCCACATGAAAGGTAAATTTCCGGCCTAGTAGATAATGTCTGAACTTTTTGATTGAGTAGATCAATCCTAGACATTCTCTTTCAGTGGTGGAATAGTTCTTTTCTGCCGGTGCCAGTCTTCTACTGGCGTAATAAACAGGGCGAAACCACTTATCTGTTTGCTGCATCAGAATACTGCCGATTGCAATATCTGAAGCGTCAACAAAAACGTGGAACGGATTGTCCCAGTCCGGTGGTTGTAAAATTGGAGCGTGCGTCAAGAGATACTTGAGTCGATCAAATGTAGTTTGACATTCTTCAGTCCATTCAAACTGTCGGGGAGTTTTTGTGATTAGCTTGTTCAGTGGCACTGCTAGGTGAGCAAGCCACCGTAAGTGTCTGCCATGCCACCGTATTTGACCCATAAAACGCATTACTTCCTTCGGAGTTGTGGGTATGGGGGCTTCTAAAATCGCTGAAATCTTATCCGGGTCCACTCGAATTCCTTGAGCAGATACAATATGCCCAAGTAGTTTGCCACACGAAACTGCAAACACGGATTTGTTGGGATTAAGGCAGAGTCTATATTCTCTACACTTCTGAAAACAGCATCGTAAATGAAACAAATGGGCTATCATCTTCCCAAAGATTGAGAAGTCGTCGAGATATACTTGCATGAATGAAGTGAGATAAGGAGAAAATATCTCCTGCATACATCTTTGAAATGTGCTTGGTGCATTTCTCAATCCGAACCACATTACTGTGCAGGCAAAGACACCCCAATTGGTAATGAAGGCAGTTTTTGGTATATCCTCTTCAACCATTCTAACCTGGTTGTACCCGCTGTATCCATCTAAAAATGAATACATTTCATGTCCTGCGACTCTATCAAGCATGGTATCCAAAAAGGGGATCGGGAAAGGATCTGGTACTGTTGCTGCATTTAATTTCCGGTAATCCACACAGATTCGTAACTGCTTGTTTTTCTTTGGCACGATCACGATGGGTGAGATCCATTCAGCGTGTTCTACTGGTACAATGAATCTGACTTTTAATAGTCTATCAAGTTCGGCTTTTACCTGTGATGCATAATGGGGGTTCATTCTGTAGCTGGGTTGCTTTTTTGGTTTCACTTCCAGTTTCAACATGACCCTGTGTTGATAGATGCGCGGATCTAATCCTTTCATGTCTTTGTAATCCCATGCAAAGACGTCTGCGAATTCGCGAAGAAGTTTAATCAAATCCTCCTTAAATGTTTCCGGTAAGTTCTGCCTCATCTTCACAGGTCGTGGGTGGTCTTTATCTCCTAGATTGTACGTGATCAGCTGGTCTTCTGGAACATAAAATTGTTGAGGTTTCTCTGTATCATCTGTTGGCTTGAACAGTGGTTGTAATTCGTCGTCATGGGTTGAGGAAGTATCTTCCTGGACCGAATTTCCGATGATAGCTACTACTGTACATACTGACGTGTTCCAGTTATCTATGACGGATTGTAGGTCAACAGTTCCTAGAGACATTAAATCGGCATTACTGTTCAGAAATTGCTCTTCTTCATCATCTGACAGTCCATCTAACATATGAACTGGTTCAGCAAAGTATGGTCTAGTGTGAGGTTCGCAAGATTGCATAGCATCTAGTTTCACCACATATTTACGATGGGCATCCTTGAATGTAAGCTCTTGTGCAGACCAGTCCTGTATTACCTTCGCATGCTTCAGCCAAGGTCGGCCGAAAAGAAGATTGTAATCCAAAGTGGATTCGGGTAGATCTAGTATGACAAAAGTCATCTTGAAAGTTGTACCTTGTAGAGTGATGGGTACATTCCGCACAAGTCCTACAGGATGGACTCTCGATTGATCCGCCATTCGAACAAAGAATTGAACTGGTTCAATTTCGGTCCAGCCTAGCTTTTTGCATAACGCGGCGGTCGCAATGTTTACGCCTGAGCCTCCATCAATTAAAACCTGCGTGATCTTCTGATTCTTATACCATACTGTGATCAAGGGCACTGCGTGATCAATCGCAGCATCAGGTTCCGGTTGAACTGCGGCTGTCGTAGGAATGCAAGAAGGTACTGGGCTGAATTGTTGCTGAAACTGTTGTCGGATCCCGGGCACTAAGGCCAGAAGTTGGCCTAGAGGCAGAGTGATGGATGCCTTGGACAAAATTTCCCAGGCCTGTTGAGCTTGACTGTCTTGTTCTTTTGGACTTGAAGTTTCTACTGACGCAGAAGTGTCTGCTGTTGTCTCTACTGATGATGATGGCCCTACTGATGCATCCTTTTGTGTTGTTTCGTCCTTTGACGAAGAAGCCTGAGTCACCGGAATAGGTTCTGGGAACACTGGTGGTTCTGTTGTGGTCCAGTGACTAGCTTTGTTATACATCCTTCGTTGTTCTTGTATCCCTGGTTCAAAGATTTCTGCTGCCGGCTGAAGTTGTTTACCGGAACGGGTCTGGACTGTAGCAGTCTGTGTCTCGATCGGTGTAATTTTTACCATGTTGGCCATTGGATTTTGGCGTTCCTTCTTTCTTTGATCATACTCCATTGCGTCTTTACAAAACCTTCTAATGTGGCCGAATTCGCCACAGAAATGACAGCGTGGAGGTGGTAACTCAGGGTTTTCCGGTGGTGGTCCATTCTGCCATCGGTTGGCATTATAAGTGTTGTTTCTCTGTCCTCGGTAGTTCCGATATCCTTGTTGTTGATTGTTTCTCAGTTGCGGAGGCACATAGTGATTTACTGGTTGGCCATGTTCTTGGATGACTGCATTGACGGTTGCTGTCCCTTGTATTCTAGCGTTGTAGACACAGTTTCCGGTGGTGTGCCCGGTAGTGTTGCAGATAGCGCAAAACACTTGGTTCAGTGCACAGTTGGCACTTGTATGCCCCGAATTTTTGCATGTGGTGCAGTATACTTGCCTGGTGATATCTTCAGCCACATTTTTGTTTGTTTTGAACCATTCCAAGTCTTCTGAAAATCCACCAACCTTGGATTCTAGCTGTAGAGCCATTGCAATGACGGCATCCAAGGTCATAGCTCCGACACATCTTATGATCATGATCTGCTTCAGTTGTGGGGTTAATCCATTGATAAACCATTGAGAGATGACATCATCAGGTAGATTAGCGTGAGCCTGTGGTATCTGCCGTAAATGTGTTCTAAAGAGGGTAGCGTACTCCTGGACGGTCTGATTTACCTTCTGTCTGTTGTTCTGTAGATACTCAAATATTTCAGCCGGATTCTTCTTTAGTCTGAATCGCTGTAAAAAGGCGTCTCGTACTGCATCGTAAGTACCGAAATGATTGATATCATATTCCGTGAGCCATCTCGCCGCTTCATTGATCAGTGTCGATTGAAAAACAATGGCCTTATACGCCTGATCTGGTGGATGGTTAAGAACTGCATAACTTATCTCGAAAGTTCGTACGTGGGCGTCTGGGTCGTCTCCTGGGAATCCACCGAATTTCGTGTAGGTTACTCCTGTTGGAGGTGGCCTTGGCGGTCCTAGTTGTTGTTGTTGATGTTGTTGTTGTTGGTGTTGCCCGCTCATTGTGAAGGGTTCAGGGTTTCCTTCTGTATCTCCGGATTGATCGGGGGAACTATCGGGACTTGTATCACCGGATGGTGCGTTTTCCGGTGTGCTGTTTCGACTTAGGATGCTTCGGATCTCTGTTTCGAACAGCTTTCCTTCCTTCTGGATGTCTAATATTCGAAATCTTTCTTCCAAACACGAAGGTTGAGCTGATGATTCCGCAAAAAAGGCTAAACCTTTGCCAGCGATCGGTGATTCTATCACCGGAATCTCACTGGAATGAACCGAAATTGGGCCAGAATGCCCTGTTTTACTACTTTTGCCGAATTTTCCTAACGTATTTCTGACCGTGGATAACTCTAAATCTTTATCTGATATTGTTAAACTAGGTTCCAACGGCATTTTGATAGAGTCTGGACTTGCTATATCTTCGATAGGCTGGGTCGAAGTAGCATCAAAATGTATCGAAGGCGTTGACCGTTCTACCGGAATATGACCGGAATCAGTTGTAACGTTTCTACTTTTCCTGATCACTTGGTCAGATCTAGTTATGCCTGCTTCTCCCGAGGCTATCTTTTGTGATTTTCGTGCTTCAATCTGACGATTCTTAGGATATGTTTCGCCCGATCGAGTGACCGGCATGTATCATTGCCCAGTGATACTATCTGAGCAGTTTGCAACAATTTGGATCTGTTGCTACTGTCAGTGAAGCAAAATGTTGCTGGATGTTTGCTTCTTATAAACCGTTAGCACTCTAATGCCACTGTCTCACAAGTGACTCGTAATCAAATGCTACTTTACCGCAGAGACTGGTAATCAGTTGCCACTTTCCCACAGGCAACGGGCCAGAGAACTGGCAAGCGGATGCCACTTTCCCACAGACAACGGGCCAGAGAACTGGCAAGCGGATGCCACTTTCCCACAGGCAACGGGCCAGAGAACTGGCAAGCGGATGCCACTTTCCCACAGACGGCGCCAAATGTTAAAGGTAAGATCGTTTACTATTAACTTAACTGTTAACTACCTACTGCAGCCGTTAATTACTGGCTTAAAACAACAATCCTTCGGAGACTCCAGAATCTGGTGCCACACCTGCGTACCAGATATTTCCGAGTCTCTCTTTCTCTGTATTCAATCTCACCGTAAGAATAGACTGACTCTAGCCAAGTGGGTCCTTGGGAGTGGTAGGGGTCTGTTAGACAGAGGCCCTATACTATTTTCCCAACTTCTCACTCACCCGTCACTCGGTCCGCGCGTCTTAGCTCAGTAGTTGTTTCTGATCAACCAAGGCTATCAACGTCTTAGAATCCCGTACTCCAAGATATACCTGCTATAACAGTTGAGCAGTAGTCCGGACCGAGAATCAATACACAAAGCGCACTCCTGGTAACTTAACACGAACACACCACGAAATCCTTCTGCACAATCTACAACTTTACCGAGTACCAAATTCAAATCACAAGACCTACTGACCATAACTTGTCGCGCACTTTATCATTATTCTACTCGTATTCAGAACACTACCGGTACTAATCCGAACACAGATTATACTACCTACCCAGTCATTCACAGAGACTCATAACTCACAACTGAACCATGTTAGTTCTCTATGCTTCCGTGCTCCACAGAAGAACGATAAAAAAAAACGCGTTCCTGTTCGAATAACGCTTAGGAAATACTTCAATCATTACCGGGTGAAATCTCTGCAACACAGTATCGATTCGTAACACTGCGTATAACGCACATACGCACACAAGCACATACACAGGAGAGAGAATGGAGCAGACGGAACAGACCAGCGTTACTCTGTCCTATACATACAACACTATACTTGCAATTCCCAAAACACGGGGGACTCCCTCTCTCGTCCCTCTGCCGTTCTTTTCATTGCTTTAAATAGAATTTTATTACAAGGCTGGCGCGAATCTTTCTTTACCGCGTACTTCCAGAAGGGTTCTTTCTACATTAAAGACCTCAGTCTAAGTACAATTGTCCTTTGTTCGGCGGCCGTCTAACAATGCTCTATGCATCGATCTATATGATCCAATCAAACTGATTGAATTATCCTTCCTGAAAAGCTCAAAATGAGTATGTGATACCAATGGTGATAAAATCACCTATCACAGTCTCTACTCGAAGAATATATCTTCCCTAAACTATGAAGGATAACTCCCAATCCTAGGGCGATGTCTACTAAGAGCTCTCCTCTGATCTGGTGAGACATGACACCATGAATGATGAGTCCTTTTCTCCCTGGTCATAGAAGAAGAGTGCTCAAAGGGAAGTCATTTCCACCATCCCATACCACTGAAAACTTCTTCCGATTCAAGATGTCATACCTACACTAAACCAAATATATATTCCATAGATATGTAATGGAATATGTAGGTGGACTCTAATGAATCCCATATCCTCAACTCATATCTGTGGACTTAAATGAGCCCCATGTCCTCGAACTAGTTAGTTTGGTTCTAGTCAACAAGTGACAATGGATATCCCTTTCTATTTCAAACTAACTTGTTCCTAGGTACCAAGACTGAGCCTAGGTACCTCTCTATAGATCCTGATATACATATATGTATTGGGTACCCCAACTATTTTTACTAACGGATCTATGCTCTAAGTCATAGAGCTAGTGCCATACATGTGGCCTTCCCACTCGAATCATATAAGCACCCGTCGATGTTGTCTCATGAAACCCATCTCTGTGATCCCATGTAATTGGTTTCCTTAGTAGTGAAGCAGAAATGCTTCACTACTTGCTCAAGTGATGTGCATGAGTGAACTAGTCACTCTTTGGGTATTCCTAATAATACTCCATACTCTCATAATCATATTGTGAGACTCTTGTGAAGATAAGTAAATCTTCGCTTCTTTGGAGAGTATCATATATGTATCTCCCGTGCCTATATGCAACTTCCTATAACCTATAGGATTGCTTGTGCACATTCCTAATGGTGAAGGTACATGTTCTTACCCTTAGCAATCCTAGGTCTAAATCCATAAGGATTATGTGTAGGGATCCTGTTACTACTGAAGTTGCCTTATGTATACTACTATGATGGTCCTAAGTCCATCAAATACATTCTTACAAGCATGCTAACACCTTATTGATGTTTGCAGAAAAGGCATGTTACCATGCCATAACATTCTCACCTAAAGAGAAGTTCGTATATAGCACCATGAGGTGGGAAAAATTTCGACAACATTTTCCCAGGAAATGGAGTCCCAAAAAATTTTAGCCATAAACTCAATGGCACAAATGCCATCCAAAACATAAAAACAAATGCTAGCAACAATCTCTTTGTTGCATAACCATGTAGTTCCTGCAACCATCTTTCCTGCAAAAAATAAAAAAGTGTACTTGCATGTTGATCCATACTTTTAAAATTAAAACAATGATCAAATTTGACGTATGCATTTCAATCCATGCATGTACATACAAAAGATGCCATAAAATAAAGTAAGATACCTGAAAATATAAAGCATACGTCCCTAAATGATTTGGTATTGGAATTGCATCATCCAATCCTTCTCGACGAGCTTCGAGACCTCTACACCTTCCTCCTCATATACTAATATAAACTTTGAAGTGTCCGAAAACATCTGATCACTTCCCAAAACATAAAGCATGGTGAGATGATTACCAAAATAATGCAACTTTACCCAAAAAGTGCGTATATAATCCTTCTTCAGACCTGCAAAAACCATTTTAGGACCTGCAAATAATCATAAAATGAGATATATATCATGTGCAAGTGTCTCGAAGTGAAACTACTTCAATCGCCTTCCTAGTTTGTAAAATATGGCTTCCGGAAGGTAGTCACCAAAAACTGTTTGGACTTTTTAGGCATGCTTAGACCTGCAAAGATACTTATTTTCCAAAGTTTCTCTTGTTAAAATGAAATTATACCTTGTGCTTTTTGAAAGCAGCCATAGTACGTCCAATTTGGAGTTTTCTAGCCCAAGATATGGCCTTTCCAAGCAAGACATGTTAAACTAGTGGACTGTTAGAGAGACTGGAAAAAGTGTAAAAATGTGATTTTTAAAGTGCCCAAAATCATTCTTCCATAAAGCAAATATTAGAATTCTCTCCATAACCTCAGAGAGTAGTATATGAAGATGCTTGTGGCTATTTTCATTTTTTCAAATCCTCCCTTAGTGCATGTTAATTTGCTCCCCAAAAGAGGCTTAAATCAAGATTTTTACTTTTATACAAAAACTTAAATGGGAGCTTTGAGCAAGCTTCTAATCCACTCCTAATGAGGATTTCTCTTGGATTTTCTTATTTTCCATGGTAATACCCAAACAATAATCCAGGTATGTATGTAGAATCCATGGGAAGCCTCTTGAAATGATCTCTTTTCTTAGCCCCAAAAATGGAGTTTGACAATGATTTACATCTGAAATTTTTTCAAAAAGTGTGGACAGGGAGTTTTTTGAGGATACAAAATTCCTCGATCCTTAACTTATCCTTTTAATGAATCTAATGATTGCATTATGAAGTCTATACACCATACTCTCAGTATGTATACTTTTTCCCATCCATCCATAGCTATTGAACCTGTTTTTCCCTCTTCCAAAATGGGAATTTCTTAAATTGAGGTGCTGGAATTTTTTTCTCACAGTGATGGAAAGGGGTTTTGTGGAGGTTCAAACTCCCATCATACTTGGGTATATTTTGGATTTCTTAATCTTATATGGAATTCAATACACTAGACTATAGATATGCATGATTTTTCTTACCAAAGTAAGAAAAATACCACTTTGTTGCCTTTTCCCAAAATGGCTACTTACAAAAGATAACCCTTGAAATCATGAAAGTAGAGTATTTTGGAGATACCGTAAACTTGACCTTCTTGTATTTTGACGGAATCCTTGACTCTAGATGAGAGTATATACCTCACACTCTCCGTACATGCGATTTCCCTCCAGGATCTTGGCCCCCTAACAATTCATTGTCCTTCTCAAAAATAAAGATTTTACAGAAATTCAAAAACACTCAAACCTCAAAATGAGACCATAACTCCTCCTCCTTTCTAGGATCACGTAGGATGCCATAAAGGTCCTTATCTTCCATAGAGCCGAGCATCATCTTCTATGCTTGCTCGTTGCCTTAATGATCATCCTGTCTCTTTCACATCCGTGAGTGGAAGAAACCACTAGAAGCTTTCCTGTTTTGCTTCTCGGATAACTAACTCTTCGAAGATCTCTATGGTGGCATGTATGTTCAACAATTTGTACTTCTCGTGTGAGCAACTCTACTTTAAGAAATTGCATATCTTGAAGCTCCATCTCAAGGGTGTCACGAGGAAGGAGATAAGGAAGAGAGCTCACACACACTCTCACTCTCAAGGAGAAGCACACATAGATTGAGGCAAGGAAGAATAATCTTCTTCTTCTTCTTCTTCTTCTTCTTCTATTACATAAAAAGGAATGTACAAGAATGACCTAAAAACAAGAATGCAACAATTACAATGTATAAAGATCACTACATAAGGATAAAACCTAATGTCTGCAAATGGGTGGGCTGACAAAGAATAAATGTGCCATCACTCTTGGTAGATAAATTTTATAAAGCTCAATGAATTATCCCTGACATATACTGGCATGACCACTATACATCTCAGGGAAATGAAAAATTGGTACGTGTCATCCTTGATCCTTACATGTTGAGCTTGATATCTCAACACTCCCCCTCAGGCTCAATGCCATATCCTCTGATCCAAGCATCTCCCGAAACTTCTTCAACTTCTCAGCTCCAAGTGCTTCGGTGAAAATATCAGCAACCTGCTCATCTGTTCTCGCATAAACAAGATGGGAATTCATCATTCTAAATCTCCAAGCATGGAAGTTGTTCTTGTCCAACTAATCGCTCATAAGCTGACTCATTCCAGCTTGTAATGTTTGGCTTGTTAGAAAGATAATATAGTCTTCTACATTTTGCTCAAATTTCTTGTCTAATATTTCCATATGCCAAGAGGAACCATGTCTAGAGCAAAGAATGGTGCTAATGTGTGTTCCTTCTAGCATCATCGTACATCCACTTGTTCTTCTTCTATCAGCTTTGGATCCTACCCAATCAACATCTATATATGATTTCACATCATTTTGAGAAGAGTATAAAAGAGGTTCATTTAGAGTTCCTTTGAGATATGTTAGCACTCTCTTATCTTCTTTTAAGAAAGGAACCATAGGTGTGTGGATGAATGAGATAGCACACCATGTATTTGCTAGATTAGGTCTTCTAATAGTGGCATAGTTGAAAGAGACCACTATGAATCTATATGATCATGAATCATGTACTTCATTACCTTCAATTGAATTCAAATTTATGTTGACTTCTATAGGATGGCTAAATTTTTTATAAGTTTTAAGTCCATACTTCTTTAATTGATGAAAAATGTACTTTTTTTTGCACGAGCAACATATTATTGTCTATATATATGACCTCAATACATAGTAGATACCTTTGATCTCCAAGGTCTAACATCTTAAATTCTTCCTGAGTCTTCTCTTGATGTCCTTGGTTACATCTTGATGATTAACTATAATGATTAAGTCCTCTACACACACATATAAGATGATAGATGCTTCACCTTGTCTTCTGTAGAATATTGAAGGACCATCCTTGTTTTGTTTATGTCCACATTTGATCAAGTAGTTCACAAGCCTTTGATTACATTCCATTAGAAATTACTTGAGATCATAGAGTGCCCTTTCCAGCCAACAAACATAATCACGTCTCGTTTCATCTTAATACCTAATGGTTGGTCCATGTAGACTAGTTCCTCTAGCTCTCCATTTTGGAAAGCATTCTTCACATAAAGTTGATACATCTTCCAATGCTTTCTTCCTCCATTCCCAGTGATGCTTTAATGGTAGTCATCTTTGTTGTAGGATTAAAATTTCTTCATCTTTAGCATAGGTGAGAGAAAACTCTTTAGCTACAAGTCTTGTTCTAAACCTAGTGATACTAGCATTTGAGTACTTATTTACCTTGTACACCCTATTGTAACCAATGATCTTCATGTCTTTCTTCCTTGGAACTAGTTTCCAAGTATTGTATCCCTCCAAAGCTTTAATTGCTTGCTACTTAGCCCCTTTCCATTTCCTACATGTATTTTAAATTCTTCAAAGCATGTAGGTTCTTCAATAAGTTTTCTCATATATGCAAAGTTCCTACCCATGAATGAATAATATGTAAGCCTCTCAATTGGATACCTAAGCTTATTATACCTTCTTACTTCTCCATTCCATTTATTTGGATTCTTATTGTATGTCTTTGAGGTCCCCCTTATTTGAATGATAGTATTTATTTAGTTCTATTCACAAATCTTCATCTTTTTCAATCTTTATGTTCTTACCTTTGCCTTTGTTCCTTGCATCACATTGTTGATTTGATGTCAGACTATCTCTGCTCCATCTTGAGTGCCTTCTAGAGCTTGAATCTTTTGATCCACGAAAATCCATGCTCTCTAGTTCTTCATCTTCAAGCCCTTCCTTCATGATGTTCATTAGCATGAATAGATACACTCAAAGATTACCTAAGTAAAATGTCATCAAATCTGATATCCCCTTGATACCTTTAGGTCCTTGGTTGTTGGTTTATAACATCTATACCCCTTTTGGGAACTTGCATACCCTATGAATACACGTATTTGTGATCTATCATCATGATTACTTTTAACTTCACTTGATATTTAGACATAACCAGTACAAATAAACACTCGATTGTGATACATTTAGTTTTCTATTGTACCAAGGCTCATATGGTGATGATAATCCACATGTAATTTGTCTCTTCACACCATTTGAATCCATGAAATCAGATAAATCATGAAACAAGTATTTTGCTCCCCTCCATTTGACATTAGACATTTGATATAACTATCACATTCCTTCTTTACAAGAGGTTTGAAGTTCTTGAAGTGATAAAAGATATCTTATTTATGCTTCATGCAATACAGCCAAGTCATCCTTGTGCAATGATCAATGAAGGAAAAAAATATCTATAAGCTCCATTTCAATTCTCCTTTTTTGTTCCCCAAACATCTGTATGAACCGTATCAAGTGCATGATAAGATACATAATTATTCTTTGTGAATGATAACCTAGTTTCCTTACCCAATTTGCAAATTTTACACACAATTGTGAGATTTTGATTATGGATATTTGATAGTCCATGGATTAACCTCTTCTTCTCAATTTTTCTAATCTTTTTTGTGCGAACATGAAGAACATCTTTCAAACACTTCGCCTTATAAGAACCATCTAACATGACATCACCTATATGTATAATATGTGTCATGTGATTGTTGCATCCACGATTAGTATACCATATATTTGATCCCTGTGTCTTGTAATCAGTCGTTTGCACCATGGATAACATACTTTAATTTTCATTTGAAGTAGAACCATAACTACTTTTCCCTTTGTATGATGAGCTGCCCTTGTCTCTTTGCTAAGAATATCTTGCATAGTGGCCATTCTTGGCACATACGTAGCCTCCATCTGCTTTATTTTTGTGTCAAGTTTGAGTATACCTTCCTCGTTCCTCTAGATTTCCCTCTTCTTCTTGATGAAGAGGATTTGTTCCCTTTATCTTAATGAAAGACAATATTTTTTCCTCTTCCTTGCGTTCCTCTACACTTTCCTTGATCTCTGTCTGTGGCTCTCCTTCTCCCTATAGAAAATGATTAGGCATCATTACCCTTTGCTGTTAAACCTTCCTCAAGGCCACTAATTGCTCAAAGTCAACAAGATTGTCTTTCAAATATATAAAAGTTGGAAATCCTTCCACTTTGCATCATCCCTTGGTCCATTTAGTGCATACAAAACTAGTTCATGATAATTTATGTGACAACCTATGGATCCCTATGCATCCTTCACCACTTTGATCTTTAAAATGTGTTCATTAATGTTGCTACTAGATGTATTGGGTCCTCCTTGCCTTGGTTGAAGTAGATTATAACCTCTCTAGGGTTCACACACCTTCATTGATGTTCCTAATTCCATAATTTGCCCTATCATTGCATTACTATATGCTGAGATAGGTTAAACTAATTAACCCTCTTTTCTCGCTCATTCCAATCTTTGAAGATTTTGAATTGATGAGGGGTTGGATTATCCTCCAATACAGGTTTGGCAATTGTTCCACTAACAAGTCCCCTTTAACCCCATCCCATGAGAAAGCTAACCATCCTAAACTTCCATGGATAATAGTTGTTTGTAACTAGGTTCTCAATCTAGATGCTATATTCTAACATGGTGCTCTATATGCACTATCCTAAAGTTTCTTTGATGCAATAAAAGAGATATGAATTTAGAAATTTACCTCTATACTTTAAGAATGTCAAATTATATGTGATTGATGCCTAACTTAGTCATTGGGAGGCTTACTTTGGTTGTTTATGTTCCTTTGGACTCAAATCAGTAACTTCTCTTCTTCTAATGTCTTCAATAATTTATTCTAGTCCTCTTTAAGTTTTCTTGATACCACCAATGGGAGAACTCCAAATTTTCTATAACAATTTTGAATCATGAATGGCCTCATAGATATACTCACAGATACCTCTGTTCACTAAGATAAGCATTCCTCTAAGTTCCTATTGGTCACTTAGATAGGACTATATGACCTTGTTAATGCATTTTATCTTACTCAAAATAATTGCTTCTACTTAGAGAAGGAGTGGCTCCAAGACATACTATTCACTACCTTCACGAGAAAAATAGTGACCACTATTCTCTCTAGAAATGATTTCTCTCAAAATGCAGAGATAAGACCAGAGCTATGAGGAAAATTTAGAATGCTATGTGATCCTTCTAACAAGACATAGATTAAAAGAGATAAATAACATATGAAGAGGAAACTCTAATCTACACTTAGAGCTATCTAGTTCCTTGAGTGCCAAAAAGAGATAGAGATATGACTAACTAAAGTTGGACAAAATTACTCAAGCAAGTGGGGGGCTTACTTAGCAAGATGTCTTATAGATTATTATTACTCATAAAGTGTTAATACACATGGATCACTTCAACGTAAAAGTACATTGTGTGTTTATATACCTTCGAAAAGATTCCCTAAATGGTAGGATGCTCTTTTCCTAGAAAATAGGATCCATCACACCTAAGTGTGGTAGGTGATTGATTGACTGATGTGAGAGAGATTCAAGTTCCAATTGAATGTATGAGTTCTTATTTGCCCCTTGCTTCATTATGCTCCAAGTGTCAATAAGAGAAGTTGTTCATAAGCTCCTAAGGTTAAAGATTTATTTCCAAAAAAAAAGTTTTAATACATTTTCTAGGAATGCATGGGGCGAACCGTTGAATTAAAATTTTAAAGTATATATGTGCTTCAAAAAAATCTTGTTAATAGCTAGAATCCTATTTGTATGTAAAAGGGGAACACGCTTCTTTTTGAAAGGTGGAAGGATAGGTGGAGGGGGGGGCACTATATATCTTCTTAATATGGTGCATTTTGGTTGATCATGGGATAAAACACGAGTGTAGAGTGCGACATACATCACAAGGGAATGATGTTGTAAAAGGGAAAATAGGATTCTCATAGAAACAAAATTGTCAAGGTCAATGGTCAAAAATGAGGCTTTTCTCATAGTTTTTGTCTTGAGGATATGTTTGTTGCATATGTACTTAATTTGTACCACAAAATTATTACAATTTGTAAGTCTTTATGAATCTTCTTATGGTTCCAATGCGTTTGTTGCTTATCTATGTGTTTTAGACTGTTGCAATATTACATGCGAATGACCGTAATAAATTGGATTATAAAGTTGTAAAATTTATTTTTTCTGGGTATACTAATGATAAAAGACGTTATCGCCTATATAACCTACAAAGTTAATACATTCTATTTAGTACTGATATCGTATTTGAGGAAGATGCTGTGCAACCTTAACTATCATCCATCCATCAAGGAGACAGCAATAAGCACACACATTCCTACTTTGCACACGGATTTCAAAGCACTTCAATCAAAACCACATTGTAAGTAAAGAGTGGAGTGTAGCAAGGGAGATGATGTCATGTTGTTGCAATAAGAGACACCACACTGTTTCCAAACATTTTTTGAAATCGATATAAGAATCGGTATTGCTAAGAACATACCACCGTCCATACTATCATTATTGCTAGGGACATACCGATGCTTAAATCATCAGTATTCCTAGGTACATACCGACCCATATATGGTTGCCTATATAGAGGCTTATATCAATCATTATACTGGTGACTATATAGAAGCTTATACTGATGTGTATACTAGTGCCTATATAGAGGCTTATACCCATGATGATACCAGCATTATGAAACCGATGCTTATATTGGAGACTATTCAAACTTCATGGGCATTTTCCCCATGTGTAATTTTTTCAATATGAGAGTCAATATGGACCTCATATGTTGTAGTGATACTTATACACATACACATACACATGCACATACACACATATACACACATACACATGCACATACACATACATATGCACACACATATCTACATGCACATGCATGCATGCACATACACATACACATACACACATAAACACATACTTATACACATACAAATACATATGCACATACACACAGATGCACATATAAATACACATGCATATATGCACATGCACATGCATATGCATGCACATACACATGAATGCACATGCATCCACATGCACATGCACATGCATGCTCATACATATACACATGCATATATACACATACACATACACATGCATATACAAACATACACATAAAGTTACACGCATATACACATACACATACACACATATACACATAGACACATATACACATACACATACACACATACACATACACACATACACACACATAGATACACATACATACATGCACATACACACACACACACACACACACACATATATATATATATATATATATATATATATACATATATATATATATATATATATATATATATATATATATATATATATATATATACACCTACATGTCCATACATACATATGCACACACAAACACACATGTAATATTGCAGCATAAGATAAGAGGTGTTTCTTAGAACACTCTCTGTGCACATGAAAATTTGTTTTTGTTAAAATTAGCAAACATTTTTGCGATCACGTGTTCTTTTCATCTTGCACATACATTCTTGCTTTTCATGGTTGAGGGCACAATTGCTACATAAGGAGGCCAAAGCTCATTATTCAAGTATGACTCAAGGAGTTCAAGGCTGTACACTTGGTGATCATGGAGAGACAGGTCATCTACTTAGAGGAAGCGTTATATACTTTTAGAGGGGGTGTGCTCTAGGTCTTGAGTTATTGGAGGATTTCATATCATCCAACCATTAGCTATAGTGTTAATTTACTATCAGTAACAAGTCTATTTTTGTCCTACTTGTTCATTCTTTAGTTTTTTTATTTAGGTAAATCAGAATTAGGGTTTACTGTCAAACAATTCTAGCATCTTTATATTCTCTATATTCTCACACACACACACACGCACACACTCTCTTCATACCTCTTAGAAAATTTGTTCACAATTTCTTGTATCTAGTTCCTATTTCTGCCTAGATTTAGATCTTGTGAATTTGTATCATATTCACATATTGTAATTTGACATTAGAATATGAGTAGGTGAGCGTCATAGCTTATCATTACAATTTGAAAATATGTCTATTCTCTCTCTATCTCTCGTGCATCTGTTTTTTAGTCTTAAGGTGTGCGTGCTAAGGTTCATGTGTTGGAAGATTGTGCAAACCTATTATTAATATTGTAATTAAGTCCCACCCCACTTCCAACTTTTAGTATTAGAGCATAGTTGACATACACTCTTAACAAGATGATAGATTATAGACTTGAGAATGAAGACAAGCTTGAGGGAATGTCAAACTATTCAATGTGGAGTTTTATGATGATGAATCTGTTAGTATCAAAAGACTTATGCAATATTGTCAATGGCACTTATCCAAGACCAGAACAAGTTGGAGAAGATGTTACTTCATCTTCTAGAAGATGTGTTGTTCCTATTTCTACTCAACAAGAGGTTAGTAAAGAAGAAGGAACTACATCATTAAGATTTTGTACTACTATCATTTTATTTCTTGCAGAAGAGCAATCTAGATGGGATTTAAAGGATGCTCTAGCACTTTCATATATTGGTATGGGCGTCAAGAGGCATATTATACCCAAAATCAGATCATGCATAACCTCTAATCAAGCTTGGGTGGACTTAGAGAATATCTAACAAAGCAGAAACCATGCTAGGAAAGTTCGTCTTAGGAGACAACTAGCCAACACAACGGTGAAAGTTGGTGATTTAGTTCAATCAAATATTTTAAAGCTGAGAGTTTGTGATTCAATTAAGTCACAAAGTTCAAAGTTTAGAGACTTACGTATTCAGTTTTCAGTTCAATCTAGGTTCATCCATAGTGCATTTAAGATTCATTGGAAGGGAATAAAGAGAATTTTCAAATAGTTTAAGGCAACTTCCAATTATCCAATGGTGTTTGTGAAATCTTCACTTTTCTTACTTAAAGGTTTTTCAAATTCTGATTGGGTAGGTAATAAAGACTCAAGAAGAAACACATGGCTATTGTTTCTTTCTAGGGGTTTGTCTTGTGTCTTGGTTATCCAAGAAACAACCTACAATTGCTACATCTTTGAGTGAAGTAGAGTATAGAGTTTCATCTATAGCTACACTTGAATTAGTTTGGTTTAAAAAAAACTTTGATTTATCTTGATATTCAAGTTCATCTTCGATTTGAGGTATTTTTAGACAGTCAGAGTGCTATCGCTATTGTAAAGAACCATGTTCATCATTCTAGGACAAAGCATATAAATGTTCATTAGCAATTATTCGAGAATAGGTATCTAAGATGCAGAGCTAGTATACATACCTACAAGTGAGCATATTGCATATATTTTAGAAAAGCATTGACCCAAGAAAGTCATAGGAATGTTTGCAGGTTATTGAACCTTGTACCATTATGACATTGAAGGGGGATTGTTGGAAGCGATGTCCAATAGTCCAATAGTGTAGCATAAGAGGTGTTTCTTGTTGGAGACCTCTTAATCTCCAAAGGTTTGATCTATACTGACTTAAGAACACTTCTATGTCAGTTATAAACCAAACTTTACACAAACAATGTTCTTCTTTACCAAAAACTTCAAGCAACACTTCTCTGAGTGAAGAAGTGTCTACTTCAGAAAGTCTGCTTCAGGAATCCACTTCATTACCTGCATAAAGTTTCAAATTTCTTCAAGTAAATGATGCACAACTATTCGCAATACCTTTGCGCAATCATGTCAATCATTAGTTCTCAAAACTAATCACCAAAAGTTTAATTTGATCATTAAGATCAAAGACATGTCAGAAAATGTCTCTCAGAAGTTGCGCCTTCGACATAGTCAACTTCTTAAGTTGATTTCTCCCAATCTGAAACCCGTTTTGCTAAATGCTTTTAGCCATAGCTTCCTTATCTTCTAACTTAAATTTTAAGTGCTCACTCATCAAAAACTTTACAGTATACACTCAGATCTGATCAAAATACTGAGACGGAAAAGTGCGCTACTCTCAGACTCCAAAGTTCACATATGAATGTTCCTATTGATCATTCTCACAGTAGGAGAGGAATTAGATTCTGAAACTCTAGACATAGCTTCATTAGCTTCTCAATTAGATGTGTACAAAAGGATTTCTGATCCACGTGATCAGATAGAGAGCACTCAGAGAAAAACCCGTCGCTACTTTCTGGGAAAAAACTCTCTACACATCTTTCTGAAGTTTGTCATCTACAAATGACTCTCTTACACTCTCTCTCACATTTCTTGTCATCATTAACTTATATATACATGACTTTAGACTCATCCCGCGTCTATGACATTGCTACTAATCATCCTAAAGACTTAGCTATACTCAGCTTACAAGATTCTTCACTTATATGTACATATGTGTACAAGACATCATCCTGAAATCTTCTTCACTTTCATAAGTGTCTTCCTTCACTTCATTCTGACCATAAGTCTTCTTCAAAATCTCTATAATCACCAATTTGTGATTGGCTTGTTCCAACAGCTCCCCCTCAATCACTAATTGTGATTATTCCATTCTTCTTCACTCCTGCCATCTCCTTGAATCTCTGTAGCTTAGGTCCATCCAAGCTCTTTGTCATCATATCTGCCACTTGTTCTTTTGTTGGAGTGTACATCACTTCAATCTCTTTATCTAGTACCTTTTCCCTCAAGAAATGATACTGAATCTCTATATGCTTAGTCCTGGCATGAAAAACAGGGTTAGCTGCCAAATACAAAGAACTCATATTGTCTCCAAAAATTATTGGAGTACTATGATCAGTCTCAAAACTCTTCATCAAGGTCTTCAACCATATCACTTCTTTTGCAGCTTCTACCATTCCCTTATACTCAGCTTCTGTGGATGATAAAGCAACTGTATGTTGCTTCCTTAAACACCAAGAAACTAGCTTATCTCCAACATAACAGAGATACCCATGAGTAGACCTTCTATCATCTGAGTCACCTGCCCAATCTGCATCACTAAACACTTTGATTCTTGTGTCAGAAGTGAAACCATAATACAAACCTTCACTTAGGGTTCCTTTGATATATCTGAGTACCCTTTGGGCTGCAATCCAATGAGTCTTCTTTGGACAATGCATGAATTGTGACAACACACCTACTGCATATGATAAATCTGGCCTTGTCAAGGTAGCATAGATTAAACTACCTACCAAACTCTGATATTTCTTCATGTCATTGAATTCTTCACCTCCATACCTGCTTAATTTATGATTTACCTCCAATGGTGTAGTTGAGGTCTTGCAATCTTCCATGTTAAACTTGACTAGAAGATTCTTCAAATATCTCTCTTGTGAAACATATACTCCATGTTGAGTATACACAATCTGCATTCCTAGAAAATAAGATAAGTTTCCCAAATCACTTATCTTAAACTCCTTCTCTATTTGCTTTTTGAGTTCATTGATTCCTTGAGCATCTGTTCCTGTAACAATAATATCATCAACATAAATGCACATGTAAATGTATCCATTTTCACTTGCCTTCACTAGCAAGCTACTATCTGCCTTTGATGCTTGAAATCCACATTCATTCAAGAACTTGACCAATCTGTAATTCCAAGCTCTTGGGGCTTGCTTCAACCCATATAAAGCTCTCTTGAGCTTACACACATAATCTGATCCAATTGATTCCATGAAGCCTTCTGGTTGCTCCATATATACTTCATCTGCAATGTATCCATTTAAAAATGCATTTTTCACATCCAATTGTGATAATTTCCATCCCTTGCAAGCAGCAATAGCAATCAATGTCCTAATTGTAGACATCTTAGCAACAGGACTAAAGGTTTCATCATAATCTACCCCATAAGTTTGGGCATAACCTTTGACCACAAGTCTAGCCTTGTATCTAGACACCTTACCATCTGCAAACCTCTTTGTTTTATATACCCACTTGCATCCAATGACCTTCTGATTCTTTGGTCTTGGTACTAATTCCCAAGTTTCATTTTCAAGTAGAGCATCATACTCTTCCTGCATTGCCTTCTCCCAATTCTGTTTACCTTCGGCTTCTTCATAAGTGGTTGGATCTTCTTCTATATTCACAATGTAGGCATAATCTTTTGTTGTTAGGAAAGATGTATCATAACTATACCTTATAGGTTCTTTCCTTTCCCTTGTAGATCTTCTGATTTTTGCACTTCTCGAAGTTTCAGCCTCATTTGATTCTGGATCAAATCTTGGCCCTTCTTCTACATGATCCTGCACTCTACTTCTAGAGTCAACTTCATCAACAATTTCTTCACACACTTTTACTTTTGCCTTTTCTTTCCTTTGTATTTCTTCAACACCTGTATAATCATTTGGTGATCCTGTATACCATGTATTTTGCTCATCAAATGTCACATCTTTGGTAACAAGAAATTGCTTTGTAGATGGATTCCACAACCTGTAACCCATCTGTCTATCATCATATCCAATAAACACATACTTCTCTGCTTTTGGTTCTAGCTTATGTCTTAATTGTGAAGGAACATAAGCATATGCAATACATCCAAATACTTTACAATGATCAAGGGTAGGTTTCTTACCCCACCATGCTTCATAAGGGGTTCCTCCATCCAAAGCTTTGCAAGGCAACCTATTCACATGGTATGTTGCAGTGTTAATGGCTTCTGCCCATAAGTAATTTGGACAATTCTTTTCCTTCATCATGGCTCTTGCAAACTCTACAAGAGTCCTATTCCTCCTTTCTGCTACTCCATTCTATTGAGGGGAGTACCTGCAAGTTACTTCTCTTTTGATACCTGCATTCCATAAATAATCATCAAACTCTTTAGAGAAATACTCTCCCCCTCCATCTGATCTTAACCTCTTAAGCTTTTGCCCTGTGATCCTTTCTGCATAGGCATGAAAATGTTTGAATGTCTTGAAAACTTCTGATTTATCCTTGATTACATACAAAGTAATCCACCTGGTTGCATCATCAACAAACAACACATAATATCTGGATCCATTTATGCTATAGTCCCTTGAGGGACCCCATACATCTGTATGAACCAATTCAAGCATATTTGAATGCTTGTACCCTGATTTGTTATAAGAACTCTTATGTGCTTTACCTAATTGACAAGCTTCACACTTGTACACCATATGTTGCCCTTCAATATTTGGCAATCCAAGCACCACCTGATTTTTCGACATTTCCTTTATAGCTCTCTCATTGAAATGACCTAGCCTTTTATGCCATAGGTCTAATTCAGATACCTTTTGACTTCCATAGGTAAATAATGCATGTCCCACATTACCTTGGACTTTGAGAGTGAACAATCTTCCTTCCTTTTTACCTGCAATTATGTTTCTATATCCCTGATTTGGATCTTGTACATAAACACCATCATTTGTGAATCTTACCTCATATCCTTTCTCCACAATTTGCCCTACACTTATCAAATTTTTAGGAATAGTAGGAACATAAAGTACCTTGCTCAGAAGTGTACTTCCACTCTTTGTCTTCACTGATCCAATGCTCTCCACTTTATGTTTGGTATTGTCACCTGTTTGAACTGTATGTCCATTCACCCTTGCTTCCATATCAGTCATCAAGGATAGATTCCCACTCAGATGGTTGCTACACCCTGAGTCAATATAAAACACTCTTTGATCTTCTCCCATTGATTCATGAGTTGCATTCAAGATAAGAGTCATGTCATCCTTCTGATCTGATGCATAATTGTAATAATTGTTGTTGTAGGACTGAGATTGGAAGTTTCTTCCACCTCCTCTACCATATGATGTCCTACCACCTCTTCCTCTGAAGTTGCCTCTTTGGTTTCTGCCTCCTCTACCTCTTTGATTATAATTCTGATTATTGCTTCCACCATTTTGATTATTATACCAACAATCATTTGCCAAATGATTTGTTCTGCCACAAATCCAACAAGCTTTAGCATTATCTTTGTTCTTACCTCCTCTTCCTTTACCTCTGAAATTCATCTTTCCCTTTGTGAAGTTAGCTTGATTTGAATTCCCTTCATCATCATTCGATTGCTTTCCCTTGCCATTCTTTTTCTTGTCCCTGGAGTACATAGCTTGACTTGTACTTCTATCATTGTCTCCTTTAAGATCCTGCTCAAAGGTTAGCATGTGACCTAGCAATTGATTAAGATCAGGAGTAAAGTGATCAAGTGACAACTCTATGGACAATATGAAGGGTTTCCACTTCTCATCTCCTCTCAAACCTGTAAGTATTTTTCTTACCAACTTTTCCTCTTCAATGTCTTCATCCACTGCTCCCAAGCTATCTGCAATATCCTTCATCCTTGCCACATAATCTGAAATTGATTGTGAGCTCTTCTTCTTGAAGGTTGTGAACTCAGCCCATAGTGAGGACTTCCTTGACTTAGTTGTATTTGGGAAATGCTCTTCCAAGGCATTCCAAACATCTGTAGCACTTTCCAAACCTCTAATGTGAGGTAGAAGGTAATCATTTACAGCCATGTAGATGATACTCCTTGCTTGAGCATCCTTTCTCATCCAAGTCTTCAACATTGCAAGCTCTTCCCTAGTAGGAATACTAGGATCTGCAAATTCAGGTTTTTCTTCATCTCCTATAATAAATGCTATAAGGTCTTTGCTCATGAGGTGTGCTTCCATCCTCATGGACCATGCTGGATAGTTCTCCCTATCTAGCTTATCAATCTGCAAGCTTTCTCCCATCCTTGACCTTCTGTATCTGCAATTACTATGGTTTATGATGAGAAAGTGTACCTTTGATATAGTCTTTGTCCTTCTTGATTCTTTCGAACTCGTGCTCTGAACTTCTGCAAGTTATCTTCAATAATTTGTCCTTGTCCTCCTTTGATTTGGAATATCTTCAATATCTGCACCAGTCGGAACTTCAATTGTCTTTTCTTCTCTTGTATTTCACCTTCAGCTCTGATACCACTGTTGGAGACCTCTTAATCTCCAAAGGTTTGATCTATACTGACTTAAGAACACTTCTATGTCAGTTATAAACCAAACTTTACACAAACAATGTTCTTCTTTACCAAAAACTTCAAGCAACACTTCTCTGAGTGAAGAAGTGTCTACTTCAGAAAGTCTGCTTCAGGAATCCACTTCATTACCTGCATAAAGTTTCAAATTTCTTCAAGTAAATGATGCACAAGTATTCAATACCTTTGCGCAATCATGTCAATCATTAGTTCTCAAAACTAATCACCAAAAGTTTAATTTGATCATTAAGATCAAAGACATGTCAGAAAATGTCTCTCAAAAGTTGCGCCTTCGACATAGTCAACTTCTTAAGTTGATTTCTCCCAATCTGAAACCCGTTTTGCTAAATGCTTTTAGCCATAGCTTCCTTATCTTCTAACTTAAATTTTAAGTGCTCACTCATCAAAAACTTTACAGTATACACTCAGGTCTGATCAAAATACTGAGACGGAAAAGTGCGCTACTCTCAGACTTCAGTTTCCAAAGTTCACATATGAATGTTCCTATTGATCATTCTCACAGTAGGAGAGGAATTAGATTCTGAAACTCTAGACATAGCTTCATTAGCTTCTCAATTAGATGTGTACAAAAGGATTTCTGATCCACGTGATCAGACAGAGAGCACTCAGAGAAAAACCCGTCGCTACTTTCTGGGAAAAAACTCTCGGACACATCTTTCTGAAGTTTGTCATCTACAAATGACTCTCTTACACTCTCTCTCACATTTCTTGTCATTATTAACTTATATATACATGACTTTAGACTCATCCCGCGTCTATGACATTGCTACTAATCATCCTAAAGACTTAGCTATACTCAGCTTACAAGATTCTTCACTTATATGTACATATGTGTACAAGACATCATCCTGAAATCTTCTTCACTTTCATAAGTGTCTTCCTTCACTTCATTCTGACCATAAGTCTTCTTCAAAATCTCTATAATCACCAATTTGTGATTGGCTTGTTCCAACATTTCTTAGACCACTCTATAAGAAAGAAGTGTGTTGTCTTGTTGGCTAAGACAAAGATCTCCTAAATCACCACCCAAGTTCATTTCTTGGGGAGCGTAGTGGTGTAGCATGAAGTATTTGTGCTAATACTTCATTGGAAATGCATGATTTTTGTGAAGGTTTTTATTCGCTAAAATTAGCAAACATTTTTGCGATTGCATGTGCTTTTGGCACAATTGCTATATAAGGAGGACAAAGCTCATTATTCAGGTATCACTCAAGGAGTTCAAGGCTCTACACTTAGTGATCAAGGAGGTCCGGAGGAGGTGTGCTCTACATCTTGAGTTATTGGAGGAGTTTTTTTCAACCAACCATCAACTATCTTGCTACATCACTATGAGTAACAAGTATATTTCTATCCTAGATCACTTGTTGTACTAGCTGCAACCAAAGGATGGACTTTGCATGAGATGCATCTAACGAGTGCTTTCTTTCATGGTGAGTTACAAGAAGAAATATACATGGACCAAGCACAAGGATATGCAGATTTAAAGCACCAAGAATATGTTTATAGGTTGCAAAAGGCTTTGTATGGGTTTAAACAAGCCCCTCATGCTTGACATGCAATGATTTTTTTATTACTTGACCACCATTGGCTTTCTTGTGTGATGGGGATCATTCATTATATGCAAGGAAGGGTGATGATGGCATCAGGATTGTGGCTATTTATGTTGATGACTTGATTGTAGTTGGTGATAATGAAGAAATCATTCAAGAGGTACAACAACTCCTTATGCAAGAATTTGACATGATGTGTTGCACATTTTTTTTTGGGTATTGAGTTTATACATGAAAAAACAGGTATATGGATGTCACAAAGGAAATATGCTTTGAGTGTGCTTCAAAAGTATGGTATGGATGATTTTAAACCAATCTCTATGCCATTAGTTAAGGGCTTTGGTGTGCTAAAAAAGAAGAGTGAGGAGGAGGTGCAGGGAGACATAGGAGAGGAGAGATGTGCACACATACATGGGAGCCTCGAAACCCACATAATGATCTATGAGGCAATGCTATATAGATGATATATGTATATGAACATTAGGGTAAGGTCACATGACCCTTACATCCCCAAAAATCTCCCACTTTAGGTTCAATGTGACCATAAGGTTTAACACATACAAAGAATGATGTAGGAATATACATTCATGTACATGAAAAGTCTGAATCTCAACCCATACCGGTCAGCCTACACCAACTACCTCAAACAAGTTGTATCCATGCACCTCAAATTTCTCTAGACTCATATCGATAAGAGTCGAGCTTATATCTAACTGATGCAAAAATTGATGAAGTTCTTGCAAAGCTCCCACTCCCTCTATGCCTATTTCAATCATTGAACAATTGATGACTCCAAATGGAAATGCTCCGATAGCAACTCCAATCTCTCATCTCAAGCATAACAACTCATACATCAAACTCATGAATGTTGAAGAAACATGTGTAATCCTGGCTAACGTGCGCATGTAAGCCATGCTTGTATCCAAGGCATCCAAAGCACCATCATCAAGACTTGGTCCAACATTTTATGACACATTCCTCATTAGGAAAAAAGTGAACCCTGGATGGGCCTTTTAGCTCAAGGAGTGATTAGTGATGGACCAATCAGAAGAGGGTGGTGGCCACAGTCTATACCCTATAAAATACTAGGCTGAAGGGGGAAGAGGGGACAAGATTCCTCTATGTTCAGGGTTGTCTTCTAGAGAGAGAAGAAATCTCGTAATCAGGCTGGGCCCAAAAATTCAAAATTTTTTAAAAGTTGTAAAACTCATCATAATACCATTAAATGACCTCCATATCACTTTTCAGGGTCAAAAGTGCTATTTTTGACTTCTAATTCAAAATCCGTGCATGTTTGTGGACTAAAAAAGTGACTTTTTTCAAAATGACTCAAAAAACTCTATTTTCCCTCTTCAAACTCCCATTTTCATACCCAAAACCCAAAAAGTCATATTTTTCACCTCTATTCCCTCCATACCATACAACAGAAGCATTGTTTCTCCTCCTACCATTCTCCCAACTTCTGCAGCAATGACAACAACTCTTACTCCCATGGGAAGCTCCAGAGCTCGTAGGAGACCAAAGGACGAAGTTCACACAATGACTGCCACAACATCAAAACAATGGAAGGAAGTTGGCTACCACAAGAGTTTTGCAAAGGTGCATGGGTGTACATGCAGCCATCTGGACTTGGTCCTCATCGTGTTCGAGATCGTGGAAATTTGGATCTTCATTGGAAAGGTAAGCTCTTAGGCTTCAAGCAGCAAACACATGGTGGGATGGTTGCTATTGTACAACATGTCTTCACAATTTCAACCATGAAGTTAGAAAACTCCAATAGAATTAGATATCCAATCCATTGTGAGTATTTCTATTTTCTCAATGCTTCATGGTGTTAAATGTCTTAATTACTCATCTCATATGTTTTTCATTGCTACAGTCATATTTCCTTCTAGTTTAGTGGAAGAGCAACCACTTCATAGTCTCACAGGAACTTTCAAAGCATTACATGCAGACATTGGGGCATTAGTGTTTCCAGATGTACCTCCTGCTAAACTTATTCGTGAAAGGATCTTCTTTTACACTCACAAGTACATTGTTCCTTCCATAGATGGTGAATATGGAAGGTTGGAGATTATCAAAGTTGACTCTCTTCTTAGTTTAGAGTGGCCAAAACCTGATTTTTGGTCCATATCAACTTTCAAGCGTAAGATGGTGATGGACATACATAACTCTTTGAAATTCACACGAGTATCTAGATCAATAGGTCTTCATTGGACTCTACCAATCCATTGCTTTGTTTTCATATTTCAAGGCATTCCTTTTGTAGAAACTCCTACAATGTTCCTATGTAAAGATATTACATACGAAGCAGTAGAAGGATTGTTAGGGGAAAACTGGGGTTATGTAGAAGGATTGTCAAAAGGGGATAGATATCGTTGTAGAATTGGTGACACAGGTATAGGGTTTCGCTATTTAAAACATCGCACCTCATTGTACATCAGATTTTATTATGATCGTTGGATGTGTAAACTAGGAGAGTGGATACCTTTGCAAAGCTCGGAGGGATCTTTAGCTTCATTTGAAATTAATGTGAAGTTACCAAACAATGATATGGAGGTGGTTTTAGTTAATCAACATTGGAACTTGGCCAACTTGAGAGAGCACTTACTTATCATGGGATATGACGATCTTCATGATTTCAAATTTCGAATACGAGGGAACAAGGTAAGAGTTGTATTCCATATATACATATAGATATATATATATATATATATATATATATATATATATATATATATATATATATATATATATATATATATATATATATTATTCTATCACTATTGTTCATGATTTGAAAATGTTTTACTCTTTTATGAAATGTCCACAGATTGGAAAGAGATTGGAAGACAAAATCAAGGTTCTTGCAGATTGGAGCATGGATGGAATTGACATTTCATTGTCATAACTCTTTTTTGCAAAGATACTGTGAAACTTGTAAACAAACCTATTTTTGCAATGAAAAATTTTTCACATTTGCTTCAAGGATATTTTGGCCACATTCTACTTGTATCTGTACATTCTCAAGGTTTTTCTTGAAAGAGCATTCTTATTGTTTATTTCCTTTGATGTGATCTCAAATGTCAAAGTTTTCCTTTTCAAGACTCTTATGTTTTAATTTAAGGAAAAGTCACTTCTATGAAAAAGTGGGACCCATCACTAAAAATTCTAGAAAAGTTATAAATAGGAGTCCTCTCTCCTCATTTCTCACTTTTGCAACCACATTGAGTGTTAGAACAGTCTGCATTTGCAAGCTATGGCTTCCACCTCTGTACCTACTAAGAGTGCACGCCACAAGTTTCTAGATTTTTTGGAGGATTCAGATTATAAAGGTCAACATGACCTATATGATCTTCTCTCCAAGGTTCCTGACCTCCATGGAACCGTGCAAATGAATGCCGATGCTCTGGAGGAGCTACTTCAATATATGCAAGTTCATATATTGCGTTTCTCCATTGAAATACCACCATATGATGGAACTTGGGTTCCATGTGACCTTCTCACCTACATTCACAAAGGTGATGAGGCTTTTGCAAAACGATTGAAACGGTTGCAGGCAATTGCAGAGGAAGCAGGGCACCTTCTTGATGAAACTGTGCCACTTATAAGGAAATTGAATAGGAAACGCAAGATGGGTGCAAAATATCTTTCATTCATTGCTGCCACAATTTTCTTTGTGAATGAGGAACCAGAACCAATTCCTCATGAGATCCCTCATCTTCTTACAGGTGGTTTTGTCGAGGATAAAAAGGAACCACCTCAAGAACCCTTGAATCTCCTATTAGAGAGAGAAGCTATTGAGAAAACTTATCCTCTTGGTGTGGATGATAAGTTGAAAGAAGTGCCTAAGCCATCCACCTCTTCGGAGCCAGAAGCAACTATTCCAGAGGTGGAGATTGAAACTTTTTCAGTGGTTCTTGTCGAGGGACAAGAATATTTGTTTTTACATGATGTAGAGAAGGCATTTGGGCTACGGCTTGATGAATGCCTAAGTTTGTTTTGTACTTTGTCAGAGTGTCCTTTGGATAGTACCTCTGAGTTGTTGGAGAGAAAGTGTTTGCCATTTGGTGACTCAGTGGCCGACACAATAAAATTGGTTTGCAATGACATACTCACAAGTGAACATGAACATATCACAGAAGAACAATTTAATAATGCACAAGAAAGGATATTGGAATCAAAAATTCCCGCCTCACCAGTAATCGAGCAGAGTGGGATGTCCCACTCCAGCATTAATTTACAACTTCAAGAGAGAGGAGAAGAAGAAGATAGAGTTCAGGATGTAAGTATCTTCAATTCATGTCAATCATTCTTACAAACACATGCAGCTACTAATCATAAAACTTTGTGCAGGAGGTGATTGAAGTCGACAAGTTTGCAGCAAGGAGCGGAGGTGATCGAGTGGCTCGTGGAGGTGGCTCATCCCTTGCAAACTACATTGGGAAACTTCCCAAAGACCATTTTGTAATTATCCATAAAGAGTTCAGTCCTCAGGGCCACTTCATGACATGGTGTCTAAAGGCCTTAAGTAAATTGCTTTGTTTATCAACCATTACACAGGGGAGTAATTGTATCTTTTTAGTTAAAAAATCCCTTGTAACTACAACCTTAGGTTCCAACTTCCGTGGAAAGGTCTTAGGCCAAATAGGTATATCTCTAGGTCTAGGTGTTAGAAATGTTGATCAAATAGCAAACTCAATTTTGACTTACACCCTACCCATGGCTTTGGAGCGTCGAAAGAGAGTCATTGAGAAACTCAAAGCCAATTGATGTAAACAATTGAATTAATATCAAATTTTCACTTTGCTTTATTTACATTTGTCTCAAGTATTTCTTTTTCAGTATATTATCTAAAATTCTTTTGGACCTGCATGTGATGTATTGATGTCATGTAGGGCATTGGGAGGACCTTTAGTTTCATTCTTTTGGACTCTTGATCATTGGGTATGGCCTCCATTAGGTCTTCTAGGGCATTGGGAGGCCAAATAAGGCCCTGCCACAGAAACGCGGGAGAAGGCCCTGCAAACGTTTTGCAGGGCCTTCTCCCGCGTTTCTGTGGCAGGGCCTTATTTGGCCTCCCAATGCCCTAGAAACCTTAAACGGGAGAAAGAAGGTCCAAAAGAATGAAACTAAAGATCCTGACATGCCCAAGGTTACCTTACATGAGACTGAACCTTCACTAGATGGATATTTTCAAGAATGCAAATGTTCTAAGTTTCAAAATGCTCTGCTCATGTTTCAAAGGTATAGGGAGGTCAAAATGTGTTCATATTAACTACCCTTGAACTAGCTTTACTAGTCATGATCCCTCTTTCATATTTCAAAGCTTTTGTAGGGCATTAGGAGGCCAAATAAGGCCCTGCCACAGAAACGCGGGAGAAGGCCCTGCAAACGTTTTGCAGGGCCTTCTCCCGCGTTTCTGTGGCAGGGCCTTATTTGGCCTCCCAATGCCCTACAAGACCTACATGACCTTAAATAAAAAAGAAATTTCAGTACAGGGATATTATCACTAGATCAAAATGACAAGATAAGAAAACAACCATTCATATATGAGAGATTATCACAAGAAAACACATGGAAATGTAAAATGACTGCTCATGTTTCATTCTAAATAATAAGATTATAAATGGAATAGAGGAAAAGTGCTAATGTTTCATTGAAAATGGCAATATTTACAAAAAATCTCTTGTCCATAGAGATCAGTTACAAAACTTAGCTACGATCACCCCTAATTCTCCTAGCTAACTGTATGTCCTTCGGTTGTATAGTGACTCGCTTAGCATGGATGGCTCACAGGTTGGAATCCTCTAGCATTGATATCAAAAATGCTTCAGCTGCCTCTTGTAAAGCTTCTAAAGCTAGAGCTTGGATCCTTAACCCTGCACAATACCTTTGTAACTCTTCTTTAACCACCCTTGCAAAGGGTCTTCTAGGTATGAGAAGCTCAGCTGTCTTTTGATAGTGCCTTATCTCTGCAAATGCCTTTGTATATCTTCTTCTTCGTTGCGGTGCTCTAGCTTGTGGTGGTGGTGGTCTTCGTTGGACATTTTCTTGTGGTCTTGGTTGGGGTGGTCTACGACGAGGTTGAAAGAATTTCTTCTTCCGTTGCACGCGTCTTGAGCTTTCTCCTTGTTCAGGATGTTGTTGCTGGCTTTGCTCTCTCTCTTGATCATTGGGTATGACCCCCTGATTTGATGGTAGTGTCTTTCCCGCTACAGTAACCCTATGATTTATAGGTATTTCTTCGTTACCCCATGGTGGCAATGTTTGACTCTCCTCACTTGATTGTGAACGTTGTTGAGACACATCCTCATGCGATTCATCAAAATCATCATCAGAAACTACCTGTCTATGAGCACGCTCCTTCACCCTTGTCTTTGTTGGTCTCTTTGGTGATGGAGGCTCATCATATGATGATGGTGGTGATTGGGGTTGATTTACGGCCTTTTCCTTGGATTGCCCATGTTCCACTTGTTCACGCAACTGTTCACTCCCAGAGGTATGGCCACCACCTGTTTCGCGATGGGATGCAGAGTGCGAGACACTACGTCGCCTTTTGTGGTGATTCATCCATGGTGGCTTCTGAGTGCCTTGCACATAGCTAGGAGAGTTAATGGGATCCTTCCTTGCAGTTTGCTTTGTTCGTGCCATCCTCTATAGTGCTAGAATGTTGAAATGAGACAATGAGTCTCCTTTTATAATGTTTCACTTAAAAAGGTTCTGTTCACATCTGAATGGACAAAAAATAGTTTAAAAATTAAAAATTACCTGAAAAAATTGCAAACAAGAGATTAGTGTGTAGCAAACCTTATGAATTATTCAGAAAATGCCATGAATGTATTAAATGACTTCACTTCCATGATGAACCCTGTCGTGTTCTTGTAGCCCGCCATTGAGCATGATGTAAAGGTCCCAATGATGACTTCCATTTTTCACTAGCTAAGTTGTGTTGATTAAATCTTGCAAGTTTTGCAACTTTCGACTCCTTGGCTCGTTCCATTGCATATGTCCTTGAAAATGCAGTACGATAAAACCAATTAAACATCTCTTCCATATAGTTTGATTGCATTGCACCACCACCATGTCATGTGTTCTTGAAGTAAACACCTCTAGCCTTGTAATGTGACTTCTCCATTCCTTGTGTACTAAAAATCTCCAATGAACCATATCGATGCATAAAAAATGCTCCATGTGCAAATAAAATATGCTGAAATGATATAAGTACATATAACACAATCTTATCAACAAGAAAATTGAAAAAATAAGAAAACTTACAATGTAATGTGTAATATTGCTCTCTCCCCAAGATAGGATGAAACACTTTGCAAACTCCATTAATGTATCTTGAAACAACTGACGGTCATTTTTGTTGGAGCTATTAAGACTCATTAAACCTACCAACTTATCTAAGCATGACCAAACCTTCTTTCGCCTATTACTAAGGTCAATTTGAGAATCATTATCAGTGGTGATCATGCACAAGTCTTTCCATAGCTCCCTGCATTCATTTTTCTTAGGGCTTACACCTTTTCTGAAAAATTTTCTTGCCTTCTTCCCTGTCATTGACACTTGTTGCAAACTATTTTGCGATTCACCAGGTTTTTTGACAACTAGAGTTACATTACCACCATGACAACCAATCGAATTAAGCAACTCTTCCAATTTTTTGATTGCTTGTACAGATTTATAAATTGGCTTCATGGAAAATGCATATTCTATGTGGAGCTTCAATAATCTATCAAAGATTCTCATGAAAGCATGCAATGTGCAAAAGTGAACATTAACTAATGGAAATGGAATAATGGGATTCCAATCTTTATCTAATGTGTCACGGTTAGGTATTTCTAACATTGGAAACCTTAACAAAGGTCTATCCCATTCCATGGAAGTAGGTGCATCTATGTATTCATCTAAGCTAGATAGTACTTTTTGTTGTCCCTTTGTTACTTTGTAGCCTCGAGTACAAAATGGACATGGATAACGAGCAGATGCACCTTGCTTGCAACCTAACATGCATTTGATAGTTTTTAAATCCCCACCCAAGTGCCAATCTATCTCAAAATCACCAAAGTTTTCTATGTGGAGCTTTGCACCATGAATTTGAGAAAGTATTACTTTAGTGATCCACGGGGTCCTACTAAAAATCCATGAAAGAACATCATTGGATTCTTTAGGTACTTCAATAGCACCTAACCACCATATTTCTTTCTCGGATTGAACACTATATGTAGACTTAGAGCTAGAGTTACAACTTTCATCAGATATGGCATTTCTCATAGCTTCATTCATGAGTGTCAAACTCAATCTCTCCATTCGTCGTCCCTTTATAATCTGGCATTCATCTAACTTCAATATAAACTGTAATTTGGTATTACAATCTGCATAAATTAGCAAAATCTTTATAACATCAAAATACAATGTATATCAAGGTAACAATAGTGCACATACCTGGTATAGTAGATTTGTAAAATTGAACCATTGCCTGTTGAAGCCTCTCCAAATCCACGAATATGTTGTTGTACTTTGTGTAAGGAAATCCATTTCCAACTGCACTTTTCAACTCTTTTTTGGATGTAGATAAATGATAAATAGACATAGGCATAATATCCTCTATATATAAGTAGTTTCCAAGAATACTAGTTATATCTTCATTGGACATTGACTTCTTTAGCGATACCTTGTAAGGAGATGGAAACATATTCTGTAAAATACCTTCTCTTTCTAATGAATGCTTCAAAAGGTTGTACAATGCACTGTATCCTTTAGTACTAATTCCTGCTTCATCACATACCATCTGCACGTCTCTAGGAGTGATAATATCTTGTAACTTTTTTGTGAAATCTTTAATCACTTTCTTCTTGATAAGGTTTCCTATCTGTGACTCCAAAATACTAACCACCTGCTTGTTGGTCAAACAAGAATTTAATAACTTGAATTGATCCTCTGTTGTTGATGATGCATTAACATCTTCAACGAATGACCTACATAACAAGAAAAAAATATATATATATATACATATAAAAGTCTTCCAAAAAGAGAAACAAATACAAGCCAAACCTTATTGCAAAAACTCGTCGTTTGCGTGCTCCACCACCAATTGAAAGAGAGTCAAAGGATGTTAATGATCGTCTCCTACGTCGCATCCCAAGTGGAGTCTCTCTCAAGTGTTGGACAGTGTTTTTAAATGTCTCAATTGTTCTCTCCTTTTCTTCCATATGCTTTTCAAGCTCTGCAAGCTTTTCTTGTAAAGATATGATTGTGCTTTCAAAAGTGACCAACCTTGTATGATTTAGTTGATATTGTTGAATCCAATACTTAGTAATGGCAGTTGAATGTGTAGATAATCGTTGACAATAACCTAAGAGCCCAGCTTTACCGGCACCGATGAACTGAAGTAAAGTTGAGAGGTTATGGAATGTTGGATGGTAAGAAGACATTGGATCAGGAGGGTATAATGAACCATGAGTCCAAAGATCAATATTCTTTTCTCCAGCTTCACGACGCTCATTTTGAGAGTTCACATCATTGTTGCATTGTGTATTTGGAGCAGACTCTCTGGGCACACGAACATGGATACTTGTTGATGCTGGGGCATGAGGACGTCCTAATGTGAGGTTTGTAATAGGTGTCAACACCATCTTTTCCAACAATTAAACAATACTGAGAAAGAGATCAGAAATTTGTTTGGAAGAGATGCTAGAGCATGATTTTCTCAAGAAAAGTTTGTTTTCTTGGATGAGGATGGGTCACAATGTGTTTTCCCACTGAGAATAGCCAAAAATGATGAAATTTTGAAAAAGTCATTTTTTGGGTGAAGAGTAGTTACGGATTTGATGATGTGGCGCTCTACTTTTGGAGGGATTTTAAAAATATTGCTTTTTCAAAAGGAAAATTAAAAACTAAACTCAAAAAAGGTCACTTCTGACATATATATTAAAAAATGAGCCCTTTCAAGTAAATAAACACTAAAATTGAGACTTCAAAAAAAAAATCATTTTTTTATTCCCATACATGCTCGAGTTTGATGATGTGGAAAGTAGATTCCCTTTCTCTCTCTCTAAAAGAAGAGAGAGAGGAGCCTAGTAAGCCTTAAAAAAAGCCTACTCCAGCCTACTAAAAAGTGCCCTATTAAATGCACTTTGTCCCCTTAGACAACAGCAGAATGAGGCTTAATCCCTGAAAATTAGGGATCCTTACAAGGCCCATGCAGGGTTCACCCTTTTTCCTAATGTATCAACATGTGGCATGAATGAATCCAATAATATATGCATAACTCCTCACTGCTCAACATCCAAATGAGCCATCCTATCAACCAAGGATGTATTTAGTTGTGCATCATGAGATCTAATATGCTATACCATACACTATGTATCATAAGAGCTATCTTGATCTATCACACTAAGTGTATCATCATGCTCCCCATGAGCTAACTACACAATAGCAATACCTAGATGCACATGATGATCTACCTCTAAGTGACTATCATCACAATGTTCTACATGAGCATCCACATCATGCTCTAAATCATACAAATGATCATGTAAATTATGATCCTTATGAGCATCCACATGATCAACTCTATATAAACATCATGAGCATCTAGAACATGCTCTACATATGCATCCATCTGAGCATCTAAATCCTACCATACATGTGCATCATGAATGTCAATAGACCTATATGTAAGTAGACAAAACGAGACATGAAGAGTCTCACACCCCACATAAGGATGAACTCCCACTGAGACAAGATTGTCTCTCATATGGAGTATCTAAAGTGGATACCTATGCCCAGTCCTAGCACCTCTAACAAGCATAATGTTGGTACATTTAGCAAGCCTAAAAGCTTTGCCAAAGTTTTAGGACTACACACATCATTTGTCTTCTTACACAGAGATATACATATAAACCTATTCTTGTAATTTTAAGTGCTTTATCTTGGATAAATGTAAAAGTAAAGAGAAGATAGAACCTTGTGAAGTTAGGAGAGTAAACACTCAATTCATTTGGTAGAGGAATCAAATCAATTACATTCCTAAAGTCCCGGGCCACTTTTAGGTGAGAAGATTCAAAATTCAAATTCTAGCAATGTCAATAAATACACTTGATTTTAGTAATGGGATAGTAGAGCACTTATGATAGAATTTGAGCCACTTTAGTGAGCATACATTGAGCTCACATCATATATGCGTATTCCACTACACTCCCTCTAGATCATATGTGTTATAGCATTCATATTTTGATACATTTCCTTAAGTACATATCTATCTATCGGCTTGCTCAACATCTTCATCATCGTCGTGAACTTGTTGAATCAATTTCTCTGCATGCACTCATCCAATTCCTATAATTTAGCTTGGAATAGTTAAGTTAGAGTGTCTACTAATCAGATATACTGTTTTATTAAGTTTGATTCAGTAGAACTTGAGCTACAAAAGCACTGAGAGTCATCACTCCTCATGGAGCTTGGAATGGAGATAAGCCTATGGTTAGTCATATACGCATGTTTGGTGGTTTGGCATATGCTCTTGTGTCATCACAACAATGTCACAAACTTGATCACAAGGCAAAGAAATGTATATTTGTTGGTTATAGTGTTGAAAGTAAGGGATATCATTTGTACCATCCATTGATGAACACAATTATTATGAGTCGAGATGTGGTATTTCCTGAAAATTTAGCTTTCCCTCTACTTGAATGCAAAAATAGCCAACAATTAGTTCACAAGACGTGTTCAATACACTCATGCCTTTTTTCCAAAATGGTGTGCTTCACTATAGCCATGTACACCAGCCAAGTAAGGCTCAAAGGGTTGAAAAATTCTGGCAAAATAGAGGTGAAAATGCAAAGAATTTCCAACCAAACATGGATGAAAAGTCTCACCAAAAAATTATCAGAATTGTTAGAAATTTACAGCCACATATGGCTGAACATTTTCATCAAAATATGGCTGAAAATGAGCATGAAATTCATCCCACACATGATATACATGTTGAAGATGTATTACATACTGAAAGCATGTCTATCAAGAGTGCACAAAGTGTTGATATATTTAGGTAGTGATGTGTCTGAACATGATAGGACTGCTAGGGTATGTTTTTCCCTCTTTATGAGGTTTTATCCCCCAAATTTTGAGGTGCATTATCACTATGTGAGAGAGCACATTCATGTAGGAGATATTGATTTGATATATATGCCTACAGAAGATAATGTGGCAAACATATTCACCAAAGCTCTTTCATGGGAAAAGTTTGAAGTTTTTCGCAAAGCTTTAGGCTTTTTACCTTGTGGGGGCTGATCTGTCACTACCTATATGTGTTCACAGCATTCGCTCTAGTGGGGTTTGTTATAGCTGTGTGTTCCTTGAGTAGCTCTAATGTGCACCTTTTCCCTATACATGGGTAACTTTTACTCTTGTGTTGGCTATATGATTTTTCCCCATGTTACCACATACATGACTCATTCATATGTGATGGTACTTTGTATTTAGGGATATTGTTCAACTCTTACTTAAGTTTAGTTCATTATCAATAGAGTGAGCTATTCTAGCCATCCATCTTCTTCGTGTGTCTTACTGGATTTGTGCTCCTTGTGTGTGTTTCTTGTGTGTCTCTCGCACTTCTACACATGCCCAACAACATAGTTATGGATTTGATGATGGGGCACTTACTTTTGGAGGGAGTTTGAAAATTATAATTTTTCTAAAAGAAACTTTAAAAAATGACTCAAAAAGTGACTTCTGACATATGTATTAAGAAATCAGCCCTTTTAAGTAGATATACACTGAAAATTAAACTTCAAAAAATCATTTTTCTATTGAGATACATGCATGAGTTTCATGATGTGGAAAGTAGATTCTCTTCCTCTCTGTCTAGGAGAAAAAAGAGAGAAACCTAGTAAAGCCTACTCCAACCTTCTCAAAAATGCCCGATTAAATGCGCTTTGTCCCTTAAACAAGAATAGAATTAAGGTAAATCCTTAAAAATTAGGGATCCTTACAAGGCCCATGTAGGGTTCAATTTTTCCCCTAATGCGTGCAACCATTTACAATTTTTAAATGTTTATCATTCCTCAAAGCTCAAATAAAATAGAAACTTTTAATGTGTGCTAGTAAAAATCAACTAACAATTGGTTGGTCTTTCCACCTCTCAAGTTGGGGGCGAAGGATCAATCTCCATTGATGGCAACATATGCTCATCACAATATAATGATGGGATGAATGTCTTCAGAATGTCTATTGTGATTGACCTTCGGGTAGCTTTTCCTCATGATATAAAGTTTCAAGCCAATGCAAAACAAATTCTAATGTCTAATCTTAGGGTCGTGCCTTATGTAGCTCTACCTTGATAAGCTTTCAAGATCTCTATCTTGGGTGTGCAAGATGTTGTAACCCCTACTTTGTTAGATTTAAGGGGCGCATGGGTGATATGCTCACCTTTATTTCTATCGTTTGATTGATTCAAACATAACCCAAGAGGTTGGGTCTCATACTGAAATTCCTGATAGAAGCTTATGAAGAAAAAGTGATGTTAAGCAACGAAGCATGTTGCATGAAAATGATCTAATTTTTGTTTTTATTTTTTGAAGCGAGTTTTGTGATAGCTTACTCTCCCAAACTTTAATTAATAGAAAGAACAAGTTTACAAGTGCAGCATGGACCTAGCAAGTCCCCCAGGATCCCACAAATCTCTTGACACTAATGAAAAAGAGAATTTTAAATTTTTGAGCACCACAAGTGTGAGGACCCAAGTTCCAATCTAGGGATCTGTGAGTGTATGTGTGTGTATGTGTGAGAGAGAGATGTAGATGCCCGTCAACTGCAGTTTATAGCACCTCTGTGCTAATGTGTTCACCAGTGTGTCAGTATGCGTGTTAGAGAGAGAGAGAGAGAGAGAGAGAGAGAGAGAGAGAGATTTTGAAATAAACAAAGCTGTCGTTTATTCTGAGAATTTTTTAGCTCCCCGAGCTGCAACACATTACTTTTCGTTCAAAAACAGAAAGCTACACGGAGTCCACTACGTCTGCAGTACATTCTTTACTTCTGAAGACCACCTCCACGCTCCGACTTGCGTGCGTGTGTGCCTACAGAAAGTGATAAACACAGAGAGAGAGAAAGAGAGAGATTGTTGCGTGCGTGTGTGCTTAAACAAAGTGATAAACAGAGAGAGAGAGAGAGATTGTTACGTGCATGCAGAGTTGGGCGAATCTTCCTTTAAAACAATTTTGGGTCATGCAGCATCTGAATTCCCATCAACATGTCTCGCCATGATCAACTACGAAACACAACGACGTTATCCAGAACGTATCTCTTCAGCGTAGATCTCCTTTACCCTCTTTACCCTCTTTTGCAGTGTCACAGACTTGGAAACCATCATAACCCATTGTTGACTTGTTGGAGAGCACAAACGCTGTCTTAGTTTATGAGGCATGCAGAATCCTTGTTTTGCGATTGCACTGGACCGCTCAAGTATCCACTGGGCAATTCAATGCCAATAAGATGATTCCTGCCTCGACTCACAGCCCACGAACAAGATTATGTAGATGGCTATGGAGAGACCTGTCGACCTGATTTGCGTGTTTCTTTTTCAGCGTACATAGCAAATATCGGCGTACGTAACAACAAATAGTTGACTACTATAACACGAGAAACGGTAAACGTAAAAGGAAAATAGTATTACGCACAACAATCAAAAAATAGTATCAAGCTATTGGAGAGTTTAATTGAGGACTGAGCAGAGCTATTGATCAAACAAGATACGAGTCTGTTGGTGCAAATACCAAGCCTACGCACTTGGCTAGATATAAAAATTTTATATGCAAATGTTTGAAGTTTCATGGGAACCATTGCTATGAATTCTTTACTTTTTTACCATTTGTAAAAATCTATTTGACTTGGAGGAATATTTGTAGCTACCACTAAATTCGTGGAGTTTGTTAGATGGAAAAGCCACTACTTTATTTGGAGAGAATATCTCCTATATTAAAGGATCACTTTTCTAGAGAGAGCCAAAGTTGAATTCAAAATTCAAATTT
Source organism: Ceratopteris richardii (assembly GCA_020310875.1). NCBI lineage: Eukaryota > Viridiplantae > Streptophyta > Polypodiopsida > Polypodiales > Pteridaceae > Ceratopteris > Ceratopteris richardii. Next base: position 27,493,433 of record CM035427.1, on the reverse strand, counting down.
TGAATGGAACATCTATAAAAGATGATTGAAAAAAACTCACGGTACAAATCATTCCAATTCCGAGTTCTTGTTGATCACATTGTAAGAGAGTGAGGCTCAATTCATAGCCTACACTACTTATCATCATTGAGCATTGATTATCATGCCAATGATCATGTACAACACTGTCTTATAATACAATAGATCAATTCTTTCATCTATAGTCTCTCTATCATAGTCACTCAGAACTCTTATTTTGTATTGCTCATATCTCAGACATTTGTTCATGATTTTCAATGTTCTAAGCTTGTTGGAATCCACTCTAAGTCCTCTACATGCTGACAAATTTTGAAGATAATCCATTCAGCAGATCTGGAGAAAAGCGCATCGAAGTACCCACTGGTCAAACTCTGCAAAGGTCCTAAAAAATCAGGGGTAATGATTTGATTGCTAAATTGATTGCTCTGTGTATAGTACATCATTTCAAGTGATTCCACTTGGAATCATTATCTCATTAAGCTAATTTAATATCTTCAAAAGGAATTTTTCTAATTCCTACTATACTGGAAGCACTGAGCTTAATAAGCAGCAGGTGTGTGAACAAAAATAGAAGTTTTTATTGATTCTTGAACTTGGAAGTAGTCTCTTTTGAATCAATCATTTTTCATATCATTTACAAAGGACATAGGCACGTTTATAGTGTCATTGGAAATCTAAAAAGACCTACAACTCAACTCTGAAGCAAAGAGGGCTAGTAAGCAGGGATTAGCAGTAACTACTCATTTCTTGGAGTGTCCATCCATCTTTCCCAACAATGGTATCAGAGCAAAGCTAAGGTAAAATGGGAGATGGTTTTCCTTCTTTCATTGATAAATTGGACACGAACAACTAAAAAGCATGGTCGTTGATAATGAAGACATACTTGCAAGGAAGGAGTCTCTATGGATACATATGAGGAGATGCCCATTTTCAGAAGCAAAGGACAACCTACAAGGGAGGAGCATGAAAGACTCAATTCATGGTGTGCCAAGGATGCATTAGTAAGTTCATACTTACTTAACTCAATCTATGATTTTCTTCTTCCACACATTAGGAACTGTAAGACATCCCAAGAGACTTGGGAAACATTGTCTTCATATTTATCTTCCAACACAAGGGCTAGGAAGAACCAATTGTGGATTGAGTTTACCACTCAAAGAAAGCAACCCAAGAAAGGCATCTTAGAGTATGTGACCAAAGTCAAGGGTGTATCTGGTCAATTGTCAAGCATAGGAGAAGAAATTGAAGAGGAGCAGATTGTAAGACAAGTAATCAATGGTATTAAAGCAGATGACAAATGGGAGAGCTTCACAACTGCCATGGACTTGTACATGGACATGCAGATTCTAGATCTTACCACACTCATGGGGAAACTTTTTACCCATGAAGCCAAGCTCAACAAGAATGGAGATTCAACAAGAGGTAATAGCTCTTCTGCCCTATACACAGATAAAAGCAAGTCTAAAGAGAAAGGAAAAAACAAGAAGATTGAGGATGAAGGAGCTACCTCCCAAACCAACCATGCAAGGAGAGGTAGAAACTCAAGAGGAAGGGGTAGAGGAGGTAAGCAAGGTAGGGGGAGACCTTATAACTCCTCACCATGTAATATTTGTGGATTATCAAATCATACTACAGATGAGTGTTACATGAACTTCAAGAATCAAAGAGGTAGAGGATTTCAAAGAGGTGGATATACACAATCAAGAGGAAGATTCAATCACCATCAAGGTTACAATAACAACTACAAAAACAAATATAATAACAACTACCAAGGAGGCTATAAATCAAGGAAAGATTACAACAACTATATAGAGGAGCAAGAGGATTCTCTTCTGATTATGAATATGACTTCAAAACGAGGAATAAATGATGACCATCTCTTCTACATTGACTCAGAATGTTCAAACCATGTGGCAGGCAATGTAGCTCTTCTCTCTTACCTTGAGGAACCAAAGGGTAAGCATCAAGTACAAACAGGTCATGAAACCAAGCACTCAGTGATCAAGGTAGGAAATGTTAAAACCTCTGAATATGGAAATAAAAATCTATTGAGCGGGGTTCTATATGTACCTACAATTACCAAGAACTTGATGAGTGTTGGACAGATTGTGGAAAAGGGTTTTCAGGTCAGGTTCAATAAATATGGAGCATTTGTGGAGGATCCCCAACAAGGATTCAAGAGAATTATCAAAGAAGAAAAGACAGGTAGATTATTCACTTTTGAACTTGAGGATACAAGGAATATTGCACTTTGTAGTTACAAAGAACAAACACTATCAGAGCTTGAAATTTGGCATACGAGATTAAGGAATATTGGTGAGAGAACTTTAAAGCAAATATGTAGAGATCAATGTGTGCTTGGGATACCTAATGTATCCAAGCAACACATGATCTATAAATGTGGTGCTTGTCAGTTTGGAAAATCTCACATGTTACCCTTCTCAAGGAAAGGCTACATGCATGATGACTACCTAGAACTTGTCCATACAGATGTATGGGGACCAAGTAAGGATCCCTCAATTTTTGGATCAAGGTATTATATATCTTTCATTGATGATTTCAGTAGGTGGACTATCTTATATTTTATGAAGCACAAAGATGAAGTATTCAGTTGCTTTAAAAAGTATCTTGCACTTGTTGAGAACCAAACAGGAAGAATTCTAAAGAGACTAAGGTCAGATGGAGGAGGCAAGTACTTCTCAAATGAGTTTGATGCATTCTTGCAGGATAGAGGAATCAAGAGAGAAATTACAACAAGATATACCCCTGAGCAAAATGAGGTGGCAGAGAGGAGAAATAGAATAATTGTTGAAACAGCTAGGTCAATGTTAAATGAGAAAAAATTACCTAATTACTTGTGGGCAGAGAGTGTATCTACTGCCACTTATCTTGTAAACAGGTTGCCATCCAAATCTCTTGATGGGAGGACCCCATATGAAGCATGGCATGGTAGAAGACCTTCACTTGATCATTGCAAGATCTTTGGATGTGAATGTGCATATACCATCTCAAATCGGAGGTAAGCTAGACCCTAAGGCAGAAAAGTATATCTTCATAGGGTATGACTTGAATCAGAAAGGATACAGGTTCTACAATCCTTCCAACAAAGGATTTGTGGTCAGTAGAGATGTTTTCTCTGATGAGAATGACTCTTGGTTTGAAAGTGAATGCAGGAGAGTAAAGCTACCTTATGACTTGGAAGAGGAATTTCCAAGCCTCACTAAGGAGGAACCAAACCAGATTGAAGACATCAACTCACATGATGAAGACATCATCAACTTAGAAGAATTCAAGGCATGGAAGTCCAAAGGCAAAGTCAAGATGAAGAAATAAGAAGATATACCTGAATCATCCAACCAAGCAATCAGAAGGTCACAAAGGGAGAGCAAGAAGCCAATCATATATGGGTATGACACTTCTTTAGTTACTAAGCATTCTGTTTATCTTGCAAAAGGCTTGTCATTTGAAGAACCATCATCATATGAAGAGGCAAATACTAAGGTAGAATGGAAGGAAGCTATGGATGAGGAGATTGAAGCACTCAAGGAGAATGATACTTGGGAGCTAGTGCTAGAGAAAGATTCTATGAAGGTAATTGGTTCTAGATGGATCTATAAAATCAGGAGGAATTCTGATTGATCAATAAGCAGGTAAAAAGCTAGACTTGTGGCTAAGGGTTTTGCATAAACCGAAGGAGTTGATTATGAAGAAACCTTCTCACTTGTGGCCAAAATGCCAACCATCAGGGTATTGGTAAGTGTGGTTGCACCAAAGAATTGGAACATGTATCAATTGGATGTAAAAATTGCATTTCTAAATGGTTGGATTTCAGTGGAGGTGTACATGTCTCAACCTCGTGGCTATGAGGATCCAAGCAAGGTAACATATGTGTGTAAATTGAACAAATCTCTTTATGGATTGAAGCAGGCACCTAGGGCATGGAACCATAGGTTGACTACATACCTTCAAGATCATTCATCATGAATTTACTTGGATTTTAAGTCAACAAAGTTCTCACTATGGCCATGTTTGCTATTGGACTAAATGTTTCTTCATAGTCCAATCCTTAAGTTTGAGAATCTCCTTTTGCTACAAGTCTAGCCTTATATCTTGACACACTGCAATCGCTATTTCTTTTAATCTTACATCCCCATTTGCAACCAATTACCTTTTGTTTTGGTGTTTGTGGAACTAACATCCAAGTCTTGTCATCTTTTAGTGCATCCATTTCTTCTTTTATTGCTTTCTCCCACTTTTCAACTTCTTTTACCTGATCATAACACGTGGTTCACTTTTGTGCTCAACCTTCACGTAAAAGCATAATGATTATTCATATAAGTTTCACAAGTATATATTTGAGGTTCCTTAATCACTCCTGAAGTTCTTCTTACGTCCAATGTAGGTGCTTTTTATTTTTAATTTGGAACCTTTGATTGCTCCCCATACTCATATATACTACCAACTTCTTCTTCGTCATCATTAACTTTAGTACATTTTGAGTTTACCTTTAATTTTAACATGGAGGAGACTCTTGCCTTGATCTTCCATTAAAAGATAGCTCTCTTTCTTCATCCAAACCACTCTTCTCATCACTTTAAGTTCTTCTAGGTTGCGTTAAGCAATCATCTCCTTCACTTGTATCTTCCTATGACCTATAGACTTTTCTTATCTACCTACCATGAAAGCGACTCATAAAAGTTAACATCTCTTGAAACAACCACCTCATTGGAATGATGGTTATAACATCTATATCCTCTTTGATTATGTGCAGAACTAATAGATATATACTTTTCTAATTTCAAATCAAGTTTTGATCTCACTTCACTAGGTACATGCACATAACATTCAAATGACTTACACTTGTTTGCTTCCATGGCATACCTCATACAATGTCAAATGATGAACTCCAACTATAGGAAATCTATTCATAATATACACATTTGTGCTAACAAATTTAGGCCAGAAACAATTGGGAAAACACATATCATTTAACATGCTTCTAGATGCCTCTACTATGATTCTTTTCTTGTCTCTACAACTCCATTTTATTGTGCAGTATACCTTCATCTAAATTATCCATTGATACCTTCATTAGACAAAAAATCACTAATAGCTTGAGAGAAATGCTCGTCCCATCCATCCGATCTTAGATTCTTAACATACCTTGATGTTAGATACCACACTAGTATCTTGTGGTTGGGTGACATTTTAGATTGGCTCTGAATCGTTTTTGAGAATTTATTTTATCTCTTAAAGATAAATAAATTGGTTCAATACCTTGTTGAAATAGAGCTTTGAGAAGTTGAACTCTTGAGTCATGTAAAGTTTGACTCACAGTAAGTATCTTAGAAATTTGAACTAGTTGTACAAAGTTTTAGTTCTTTCTTTCTACTTTCTGAATCTTTTGGATTTGACTCATGTACGGTATTTGATTCTTTTTGCAAAAGTACAGAGTTAGCGGGTCAAAACAAGATAACTAAATTAAACATCCATGGTACATGTTATGTACAAGAACCCTTTCGATCTTCAAAAGATGTCATGTTTAAGTTGAATTATTCTTTTGAGTTTGCTTCAAGTTAGCTAGCATAACTCTAATGAATTTCTAGAGTCCAATACACTCTAGAAAAGAGAACTTAGGAATTGCTCATCAGATTGACAATTCCCAAGAACTTAAAGCAAAATATTTCTGAGAAGAAAGTCCAAAGTTGGATAATTTTCATTTTTGGATTTGTTTTTGTCAAATTATAGCATTGTTGACCAAAGTAAATGGAAAACTTTCTCCTACAATTTACATTGGATTTTCAAGCCCATTAGCACAAAGTAGTCCTCAAGTCCAGTGACTAAATCAAGTAAATTTTGGTTGAAAGTAAACCATAGTACAAACATGCAAATTCAATGTTTGGGACAACCAAACTTCAAGTTTTCCAAATCAAATTCATGTGAATCAAGAGTTGGAAAAGTCTTGTGAGGGATAAGAATCCCACCTTACTTACTAAGTCCATGCACCAATCATGCCCAAAAATGGACTAGTAATACGAATCCACCCCTTTCATATGTTTATGCCTAGATCGCACATGGAGAAACAATGAAATGGCTAGGGATGTTTTTAGATCCACCCTTATTATTCATTCACTACTTTGTACTTTGGTCCAGTTCTCAAAGTGTAGAGCAAGATGGTGTTTTGAATCATTTGGGTAGGGATCCCACCATAGAGATGAGACATGATCTTCTCGTTTTAGAACATAAGGCTCACGAATTGCCTATAGTCTTTATATATCTCTATTTTTGACAACGAAAATACTTTTCCAAGGGGGAAAAATCTAATAAAGTAATTCTATGATCTAAGGGTGTGACTGATTGAGACCGATCTGAAATCAAACACCATTTAGTCACTCGTGTGTATGACCAAAGATCTTGAGACTAGACTTACATAGCAGGTCATGTGCTCTTGTAAACAAGTAATCCACTCAGCCTAGTGGTTAAGTCTCAAGGTTGTGAAGGAGGAGGTCTTGGGTTCAACCCCGATGGGATACATGAGGAGTGTATTTTTTCCAAAGAGCTCTAGAGCCTTCTAGAAGCATCCACTTGAGTTAAGTAAAGCTATCTGACACTTGGTGGACATGTAGTTACATGGTCGACACATGGATGATTAGAGTACACTTGCCCAAGAAGGTAGTCCCTTGGAGAGATGTATATATAGAGGCATACGTTTGGGAGGAGACTCATCTCTCTAGCATGTGGTGGTGACTATAATTTGTCAATCTCTTGTAGCATCTCTCTCTCTCTCTCTCTCTCTCTCTCTCTCTCTCTATATATATATATATATATATATATATATATATATATATATATATATATATATATATATATATATATATATATATATATATATATATATATATATATATAACAATGTGCACCTAAGTGTAGGATATAGAGTTGAGACTTAGAGAAAGGAAGAATTGGAAAAACTTCATATTACTTGAGTGAACCATCCTTGGCATTGAAGATATAAGCTAGTGCAACATGGATAAAAGCTACTCAATGGATATACTTATAGTCTATAAGAACTTAGATACGTTTGATAAACATCTACAAGCCTATGTTTTGAGTTCAAGGACTTTTTGACATCTCAAAGAACTTGATACATAAACTAGAAGATAGGAGAATCACTATCCATCTAATGGCTTTGGTGTGCATCATAGGTGGAGCACCCAAACTTGAAATATCTTAACACCACAAGGAGGTTCTTTGCAGACTTAGTACTCACAAAAAGAGTGAGGAAACATGATAGCTATTTCTTAACATCCTTAGCACATGGAAGTTTTAAGGAAAACACTTAGTAGTTGGAATATATTGTGTAAATTAATATTCATCTAAGACATACCATTGCATACCTTGCACGAACTATCTTAACATCCTTTGCAAAACCTTGAAGAGTGCAATAGAGTGTCCAGCTCGCCAACTAATGAAGGAATGTCTCTTCTCCTCCCAACCAAGCCTTTCTTATATAGCTATTAAGGACTCAATCCCTTTGAATCTAGACCACTCTTTAGAAAAGTGACTTCAGTTGAAAAACTCTCTTTTCACAATCAATCCACAATCCTTTTGTTGTATGATTCCTCAACAAAATTTATCTCAAAAGGTGCCAGTTAGAAATAATGGTCCACAATATTCAAGCTCATAGCACTCGGACAAACCCTTGCTCTTCTAGGATTTGAACCCAAGACCTCCTCCTTGCCCTATTTAGGCTAAACAACTAGCATAATTGGATTCCTTTCCCTAGAGATCATATGGGCCTATGGTTAAGTCTAGTCAAGAGATCTTTGGCCAAATGTACTAGAGACCAAAAGGTGTTTGATTTTAGATCTCACTGAAATGACGAGACACTCAAATCATAGAGTTTACTTTATAACATTCCTCACCCCTGGGAAATATTTTAAAACTCAAAATATAGCTCTCTCTCTCTCTCTCTCTCTCTCTCTATATATATATATATATATATATATATATATATATATATATATATATATATATATATATATATATATATATATATATATATATATATATATATATATATATATATATATATATATATATATATATATATATATATATATATATATATATAGGCATTGCCTTGAGCCTCATGTTTTAAGCTCAAAGAACGTGTTTTTTTGTTTATTCATTCATTTGATTAACAACTTAAGATTGGAAAATAGAAAACCTCTCATGGATTGTGGGAAGCTTTTCGAAAGTGGAATGTCCTTGTTGATATATTTAGGTAGTGATGTGTGTGAACACTCTAGGATCACCGGGGCACTTTTTTCCCTCTTTAGGAGGTTTTTTCCCCCACCTTGTATATACGCCTATTGCCCTAATGGGCTACTTATCTTTGTACATTCTCTAGTAATACATTCAGTATTGTGTGTTGTGCTCGAAGCTTCTTCTTCTTCCTTGTGCTGTTTGTGTGCTTCCGTAGACGTCTAACTCCAACAATTGGTATCAGAGCAGGCCGTCGTTTCATCTAGGGCATCATCGACACTCCTCCGGTTGTACTCTCAGAATCGCACGAATTTTGGTGAGCATACTCAGCGTGTTTTCACGATTTGAGCTCGTTTCGGCCTCCAAGCACACTATCGCAGTGCTTGTGCAGGCTATTTCGTCTTTTTGTGCCAAAGGTATATACCAGTTTTTGTTTGCCAGTATAAGCATCTCAAAGTCTGCTACAGGTCTAGCGGAATTCATCTGGGCAGTTCTGTTCAACTTTTTGAGATATGATCAATTTTGTGCATCAAGGTATTTTAGTCACCGGCCATGGTTGAAAGCACTGATGTATTCCGTATGTTGGCTGTTGAGGATAAGTTGGATGGTACCGACTACCCGTTATGGGCTTATATGATGGGACATGTGTTGGTTGCAAAAGGACTGTGGAACATTGTGCAGGGTGTCGAAAAACATCCTATCACACCTACAACTCTTACAACAACAGGTACTGAAGCTGATGTAGAAGGTGTCGAAGATGATGATATTTTGCATATTCCTGTTCATGCTATGCTTTCTGTTGCACCTACTGTAGAGCAGATTTGTTGGTATGGCAGAGATGCCCAGGCACATGCATTGATAGCTTTCTCTGTCAAATGTGCCATTATTCCTCACATTCGCTCTTGTAGAACAACTAAGGATGCTTCGGATCCACTTACCACATTGCACCAAGCTAGGAATGAGGCTCGTGTTGCTTACCTCCGAAAACAGTTGGAGAGTAAGCACATGAATGAAAGTGTTTCTATGGACAGTTTCCTAACAAAGATCAAAGACTTGAAGGAACAATTGATTTCTGATGATGAGGTTATTCCAGATAGCTCACTTGTGCAGACCGTTCTGAATGGTCTTCCTAATTCATATCAGAGTTTTGCTTCTACTCTTTGGTTGATGATGAAAGGCAATCCAAATGCCTTATCATTTCAGGAGTTAGTCTCTGTTCTGTTGTAGGAAGATCAGTCCAGGCAAAACAGGTCCATTATGTGAGTTGCAAATCAAGCTTTCTTGGCTAGTCAGAAGGGCAAAGGAAAATGGAGCTCGTCAACTAGTAAGCAGAAATCTGCTAATTCTACATATTCAAAGAAGGAAGATAAAGATGAGAAGAAATCAGAAAAGCAGAAATTGTTTTGTAAGTACTGTAAAGGGAATGATCATATCATAAAGAACTGTCCAAAAGTGGCTGCTAAAGAGGCAAACAAGAAAGAGGCTTGAATGGTTGTTGCAGAGGCCTCTACACCAAAAACAGAGTCTACTAATCTTCTACAGGAAGAAGAATGGGCGTTTACTATTGTTTGCAATTTTGACTCATCTTCTCATGAGCAGTGCATGTCTGCACTAGACTCAGATGTTTGGTATTTTGACAGTGGGGCAACCAAACATATTACCTCGCAGCACAGTTTCTTCTCTTCACTCGAACCTTCCCCTACAGGGAATACTGTTACATGTGGCAACAACTCCTCTTATCCTATTATGGGAGTTGGTAAGATCATTCTGACTACTGTTGATGGTAGTTCTTTCACTTTGTCAGATGCTTTATTTGTGCCAGGGATTAAGAAGAACCTGTTATCAATTTTTGCATTAGCCAAAATTGGCTTGGTTGTGAAATTTGTTGATGACAGGTGTACAGTTCATGATCTCTCAAATGGCGATGTGATTATTGCTTTTGGCATTTTCTGTCATGGGCTGTATAAGCTCATAGACTATGAAAGATCTGTAAATGATTTGGCATGTGTAGTAAATGATTCTCAAGCTATGTCAGATGCAAAGCTTTGGCATGCAGGCTTTGGCCATCTGAATTTCGCTAGTTTGCTACGCCTGCAGAAATCTGAAATGGTTTCCTCTTTGCCCAAACTTGAGGCACTTGGAAAACATGTTTGTGATGGCTGTATTTTGGGCAAAATGCAGCATTTGTCCTTTCCAAAAGATGGTTCAGTTTGGGCTAATTAGAAATTGTAGCTTGTACATAGTGATGTCTGTGGACCTATGAAGACACCTTCTTTTGGGATTTATCTTTACTTCGTGACTTTCATCGATGATTTTTCCAGGCATGCAGGGGTATATCCATTGAAGGCAAAGTCCGAAGTGTTCATGTGCTTCAAAAAGTTTTTGCTTTTTGCTGAAAATATGTCAGCATGTAAAATGGGCACCCTCCGTTCTGATCGAGGGGGGGAGTATATGTCTTCTGATTTTCATACATTTCTGACTGAACATGGGATAAGAAACTAGTGTACAGTGTCGTATACACCTCAACAGAATGGAGTTGCTGAACGAAAGAATAGGTCACTCATGGAGATGGCGAGATATATGGTCAAGAGTCAGACTTTACCACATAGTTTTTGGCTTGAGGCTGTCATGTGTGCAGCATATGTACTGAACAGGTGTCCCACTAAAGCACTACAGTCTATCACTCCATATGAGGCTTGGCATGACCGCAAGCCATATGTTGCTCATCTGCGTGTTTTTGGTTGTTTGGCATTTGCATTAGTGCCTGAACAACATGGCAGAAAATTGGATGATAAAGCAGTAAAATGTATTTTTGTTGGCTACAGTTCTGAAAGTAAAGGCTATCATCTGTATCATCAACAGACTAAACGCATTTTGGTTATCCATGATGCTATTTTTGTAGAAGATGCTATTCAACCATTCCTTTCATGTACTAAGGAGACATCTGTTAGCTCCAAAGACATGTATGATACTTTGCTGCCTCTTTTTATAGGTGGATAGTCTAGTGTTGGTCCTAATGAGGCAACTTCTCAGCCTTTGGAGGTTTCATGTGATGATGCAGATAATTCCAGTTCTGATGCAGATATATAGGATACACTTGTTGATGAAAGAGCTGATATTGAACAGGCAAGAACTATGCCAAAATGGCTGGTGCAGACCTTGCATGATAGCAAATTAGATGCATCTCTATCATATTGTACTCGATCAGGCTCTCATAGCGCCTCTTTTGCATCAGATTGCTATGCTATGGTTGCTTCTAGTCTCTGTGATGAGAATGAGCCTATTTCTTTTGATGAAGCACAGAATTCAAAAAATTGGATGGCTGCTATGCAATCTGAATATGATGCATTAATAAAGAATGGTACTTGGTCTTTGTGTGACTTGCCTCCCGGCAAGAAGGCCATTGGCACTAAGTGGATATACAAGCTGAAGCGGAAACCTGATGGTACAGTTGACACGTATAAGGCTAGGCTTGTTGCAAAGGCTCATGCGTAGGAAAGAGGCATTGATTTTGATGAGACCTTTGCACCTATATGCCGTATGACTACTGTTCGAAGCATTTGTGCACTTGCAGCCCATCGTGGTTGGAATGTACATCAGTTGGACATTAAAACTGCATTTGTGAATGGTGACTTGCATGAAGAAATGTATATTTTTCAGTCGCGTGGCTTTGTGCAGAAAGGGCATGAAAACCAGGTGTGCAGGTTAAAGAAGGCATTATATGGTTTAAAGCAAGCACCTCATGCTTGGTATGAGAGATACATGCCTATCTGAATGCACATGGTTTTGAGAACAGTCCAATTGAAAGCACCTTATATGTTAAGCGTGCTAATGATGTGCTTTTGATCATTGTTGTCTATGTTGACAACATGGTGCTCACTAGTCCTATTGAGAAGCATATTGCTGATTTTAAGGCTGATTTGCATGCCTCATTTGAGATGTCTGATTTGGGGCATTTGCATCACTATTTGGGCATTCAGTTTATGCAAGTTGATGGTGGAATGGCTTTGTGTCAAACGAAATATATTGACACATTATTGTAGCATTTTGGCCTTGAAGACTGTAAGCCTATTGCCACTCCTATGGAGACAGGTTTACGATTGAGTCTTCATGATGCTAGAGATGCATTTGATGTTGTCCTCTATCAGCAGGCTGTTGGATGCCTGATTTACTTATGCATTACTAGGCCAGATATTAAGTTTGTTGTCTCACAGATGAGCAGGTTTATGCATTGCCCAGGTGTCAAGCATTGGCAGGCGGTTAAGCGCATCTTTTGCTACTTGAGTGGTACTCGGCTACTTGGGTTATTTTATCCCAAGGGGGGATCACTACCGCCATATTTGCATGCTTTTTCTGAGTCAGACTGGGCTGGTTGCTATGACACTTGTGTGTCCACTAGTGGCTTTTGCTTCATGCTTGGTAGCTCATGTATATCTTGGTTGAGCAAGAAGCAGCCTACTATGGTCACTTCCAGTTGTGAGGCTGAGTATAGGGCACCTTTCATAGCTACTGTTGAGTGTGTGTGGCTCAGATGCCTTATGGCTGATTTGGGTGTTGGTCAGTCTTCTGCCACCACCATCTTCGCTGATAGTGAGAGGTCATTGGCAGTTGCGAGGAACCCTGTGTTCCATGCTCGCACTAAGCACATTGAGGTGCATTATCATCATGTTAGTGAGAGGTTCTCTGCTGGAGAGATCAACTTGGCATATGTGCCCACACAGGAGAACATTGCAGACCTTTTCATGAAGGCTCTGCCTAGGGAGAAGTTTGAAGCTTTCCGCAAAGCTTTGGGCTTACTTCCTTTTGTGGAGTGATTTCCACATAGCTTGGCACTTCCTTGTACCTGAGTGCCAGCTACTTGGTCACTGCATCACTCCCAGGAGGGATTTGTTGATATATTTAGGTAGTGATGTGTGTGAACACTCTAGGACTGTCAGGGAACTTTTTCCCTCTTTAGGAGGTTTTTTCCCCCGGCTTGTATATATGCCTATTGACCTAATGGGCTACTTATCTTAGTAATACATTCAGTATTGTGTGTTGTGCTCCAAGCTTCTTCTTCTTCCTTGTGCTGTTTGTGTGCTTCCGCAGACGTCTAACTCCAACAGTCCTCCAGTTCCATCCTTCCATTTTACTAAGCATTGTTCCAACAAATGAATTCTTGTACACTTCTCTTGGGTGTGAAATATCCTGTTAGGTTCATGAGGAATTGATACACTTATTGGAAGTGGAATTATTATTTGTTGTCCAATATGATTATCTAAATTTATCATACCTTTTTTGAGTTAGTTGACATGGAACACCAAATAATGTAACTTTAGTTTGAATTTGTAATGCATATGCTCATATTCCGCCTTTTTTTATTATTGGAAAAGGCATGTAATACCTTGTTGGCAACTTGGCATATTTTTGGTCTTAAACATTTCCAAACTATAAGGAAGTTTAAGATAAACGTGATCTTCAACTTAAAAAAGAATACTTCTTTTTGGAGCAATATAAGATTTTGATTGAGCTTGATACATTTTCAAGATGTGCTTAGATAACGTAAGCTTAAAGCCCATTTCTTGAAGGAATTCTTGAGCTATAGGAACTTTCTTATTTTGAAGTTATTAAACTCTACTTCCTTCTAGCATAGTAACTTCCTTCAATATGGGAATATTAGTGAGATAATTTCTATTGCTGATGGAATTTGATTTCGAAATAGTAGTCAAAAAAGGAAATACTCATGTAAGAGTAGATCACCTATCTCGAATGACACACGGAGAACGACCCAGCAGAGTAATTGATGACCTACCAGATATGTACCTGTTCAACTTAGAAGTATGTCCAAAATGGGCAGAAAAGGTGATTCCAATCCTCACACATGGACCACACCATAGTATTAACAAAGATACCATGAAAGAATTTTTGCCATCACATAATTTACACATTGTAGCAAGAATTTTGTATTGTAAAGAGCCAAACGGTGTATTACTAAGATGTGTTGAAGAGGCAAAACAAAAGAACCTAATCGAACAAGATCATGTCAATCAATGGAAAATGCATAAAGGATCCCATGGAACATTGAGAGAATTGAAAAGATTGGAAGTGTATTGGCCAAACATGCCAAAGGAGGTACATGAACACATCAACAGTTGCCAAGAATGCTAGGAGAATCTGCGAGAGGACCATGCATCTTTACAATTCTCTACAATAGTGCCTGAGTGGAGTAAAGCATTGGTTAAATTCTTGAAAACACACGAGCATAAGATAGGAGCTAATCCAGTAAGGAAGAAAAGTCTAGAAGAAATGAGCAAGGATGACATCATAATCAGAAAACAATTATTTAAAAGAGGAAAGGACAATTAGCTACGGCTATGTGTCCATGAAGGAGAACATTTACCCATTTTAGAGATGGCACACGCAGGTGCTACGGGAGGACATTTTTCAGCTGGAAGAACTGCAAAAATGATTCTCTTTGCATGCTTGTGGTGGCCAAGTCTACATATGGATGCCGACATGTATGCAAAAAGTTGTGAGGTGTGCCAAAGAACCAAGTATCCTATAAGAAGAGATGTTATGCCTCTAAGACCCATGATTTTCACTAGAGCCTTTTCAAAATGGGGCATTGATTTCATATGACCTATTAATCTTCCAGCTAAAGGATGACATGCTAAATATATAATTTAGTGAGCATGGATTATCTAACAAAATGGGTAGAAGTGAAGACAACAAGAAAAAATGATGTGCAAACTACAATTAAGTTTCTCTTTGAAAATATCTTTACTCGCTTTGGATTTCCAATAGAAATAGTGAGTGATAGGGGAACACACTTCATCAACGAAATAATAGAATCACTGATGAATGAATTCTTGGTGATTCATAAGAAATCAACCCCTTACCACCCTTAAGCTAATGGTCAAGCAGAAAGTTCCAATAAGGTATTGTGTACAGTGTTGACCAAAATAGTCAAAAGTGGGAGGTCTCATTGGGACAAACAATTGCATCATGCGATTTGGACCTTCCATGTGGCTTGCAAGACAACCATTGGAACTACTCCTTTTAATTTAGTATATGGACAGAATGCGATTCTACCAATTGATTTTTTAGTGCATACTCTACATGTAGCACAACAATACAACTGGATTGGCCATGAACTATTTCAACAATTGAACCAGATTGAGAAATTGCACGAAACAAGATTACAAGCAGTGGTAGGAATTTATGTGGTAAAAAGGAGGAAAAAAGCATATTACGAGGCACATAATAAAGATAAAGGCTTAAAGGAGGGAGATTTGGTATTAGTATACACATTGAAATAGCATGCAAAGAAATTGCAATAGCGAAGACATGGGCCATTATTAATAAATCGAATCTCGAGAAGTAGAGTAGTGAATTTAGCCACATTAGATGGGGATGTACTTCCCACCTATATTAGTGGTTGTCGAGTCAAAATATATATGGAACCTCTAACTGATCAAATGTTAGCATGACTTGTAGGAGCACATAATCAGAAGAGCGAAGAAGAAAGGATTAGAGAAGAAGCTCAAATGGAAGTCCTAGAGCGAATCAAGAAGCAAAAAGAGTGGATGAGGCAAAAGGATGAACGATATCTTCAGGGAGAGGACCTTATACCCATGGCCAATTGCCAAGTAAGTAATATAAACAACGTGAGCAATAGTATCTCTCGACCATACTTAAACCTAGGAATTGGGAACACAAAATATCAACTAGTGGATGCTTTGACTGACATAGGAGCAGCACTAAGTTACATACGGGTGTCGAGAACCACTCTCTTGAAGACGACCATGAGTCCTACTAAGGCATGTATGATAGTAATCGGAGGTTAAACCATCGAGTGTGTAGGAGAAGTCCTAATATCCCTTCACTTAGGAAACTCCAATATGAAACAAAGACTTTTGGTATGCAAGGATGAATACCTTATTGAAGATCTAATCCTAGGACAGGACTGGATATTTAAGAATAAATTTGGCATAAATCTTACACAAGGATACGTATCCGCTAAAGTAGGGCATAAAGAAGTCTTTAATTTGTTGGAAGATAGGTCATCACAAATCTGTAGTGTGATTACACATAAGGAAGAGATATCTATGAAGGAAAAAGAAGATGATTCAGGAAAGGATGTCTATTAGGAGGACCCTAACCTATATTTGCCTATAAATAGGGAATATTCATGATTGTGTGACCATTTCTTTTGTGAGATATGAGCCTGAGAGAATCAGTGAGGACATTTCTTCTTACCCTATCAACACTGTAAGAAGGAAATCGACATGGATATGGACCAATAGAACATCACATCCATTTAATACGTGACTACAAAGAGTACACAAAGATTGACTAACTTAACATGCTAGTACAACAAAGGAACAGATCAACCGTCTAGTAGAAACACAACAAAACAACC
The DNA here is from genome assembly GCA_020310875.1 of Ceratopteris richardii. Classification (NCBI taxonomy): domain Eukaryota; kingdom Viridiplantae; phylum Streptophyta; class Polypodiopsida; order Polypodiales; family Pteridaceae; genus Ceratopteris; species Ceratopteris richardii. Next base: position 27,476,746 of record CM035427.1, on the reverse strand, counting down.
ACTATCCGCAATCGCAAAGGGATAAACTAAAACTTCTTCGTGTATGGCTTCGCAAATCATTGATAGAGGCCCAAAAGTCTTAGCAATGTATATGGATCGCGAAAGGTGTCTGATGGATAGCAAATCAAGAGATAGAGAAACTCAATGAGATGTCTTACAAGCAACATGAAGCAAAGGAATCTATCAAGACTCACCAAAGGTACCGAAGGACCACAACCTATAAAACTTAGCCCACCAATACAAATGAGCCAAAGACCACAGAAAGAGGAACTTGATCAAAGAAAATGCCACAAGCACAAACTACCAGGTGGATATGGAGACCCAAAACGTGACAAGGAATTGAAGAACAGATTCAAGAAGACTCTACTTGCACTCATGAAGAATCAATTGCATCTAGAGTTTGCATGATAGGGCCACATTACAAGACCATGCATTTGGCATATAACCTCTTCCATAAAAGTAGTGGTGCACATTTCCTTAACTCGAATAGGACTTAGCTTCTACTATCCTAGGAGTGATCACCCGATGTATATAAATAAGTGCTTTGGCTATCAATAATCTCTCATTTCTTTCAGGAATGAAAACATAAGAAAAGTGTGGTAAGATAGCTTACTTACTTATGCAAGGGAGTATGGAGCGGCAAAAAACAACATGTTAATGAACTAGACATAAATACGTGGAATTTGTTTCTTTTGTAAACTGATTCTCTACTTTATTATGAGTGCAGATGGCTTCCGACGACTTTGAAGCAATGATTCAAGATGAAGTGCTAGAGTTTCCAATGAAAAGTGTAACGAAAGCCAAAGGACATTGGTTTCGAGAAGACCATCGAGCAGGAGAGCATTTGTTCCTGGTGACTGTCAGGATAATGGATACTGACCACATATTCCCTATGATGTCCCAAGACTTCAAGGTCTTACATGAGTCTCCATCAAAGGTGAATGTAATGATGAAAGTTGGAATCCATAAGTACTTTGAGTTACCAATCTATAAGCCGGATTTCCAGAGATGCACTCAAGTCATGAACACCATCTATCTAGCCTTAGACAAACCATCAGTATTGGAAGCCAAAGTTCTTAATCTAGAAGGTGAATGGGTGACTATCCAATTCACACACGAGCTTATTAAAGAAGCATTTGGATGGATCAAGGATGGGACCACAGATCTGAAAGATGAAAACAATGGAACGAAAACCGAAACATTCATGGACATTAATCGTATTGATATTGAAGAAGTTCGACTCCTGCATTAGCATTTTTTTTCCCAACATGCACAGATACATGGCACCACAAAAAATAATAGTGCAATTATTATCTCATGCCACCAAACAAATCGGCAACCAAGTGAATCTGATTGCCTATATTCAAGAATGCTTATTCGAAGCCAAGAAGCAATGGGGTCAAAAGAAGTTTCTAAATGGAAGTGTGGCTCTGGCAATATTGATATACCATGCATTATGTATTAGGGAATACCTCAAAGAGATGCCATCATCTACGGAAATGGCAAAGTATGTGAAACCAGCCACAGTACTGAGAAAGAAGAAAGGATTGAAGGTAACCAATGAAGCAGGAATGAGCTCTCAACCAATGATGAGAGGTGCAAAGAGATTAAAGGAAGCATTGAGGGCTGAAGAAGCAACTCCTTCATAAAAAAGGATACATGTACTTCCCAAAACCAAAATCAAACAGTCTAAGCCTATCACGGAAGAGAAATTCAAAGAAGCCATGGAGGAAACTCACAATTTCATGGAAGGACAAGTAAATTTACTAGTTCAAGGGCACCATTATCATCAAGCTCATACAACAACTTTGCATGGAAAGGGACTAAAAAAGTTTCATAGATATAGAGAACTGGGCTTAGTTAATTCCACCTCCTCTTCTGAAGCCCCAGAGGAATGTGAACCATCACCTATGAATGTAGACGTTAGAAGCAAATCTAACGATGATGGTAAATGGGAGGAAATAAATCAACTCAAGGATTTGACTGAAGTAGAGAGTGAAAAGAAAGATCAAATTCTGGATGCGACACTTGTAGGTGGACAAAAAGATGAGGCAAGGGAACAAGTGGATGTACATACATTGCAAATGAATGATATGAAAAAGATTCAAATCATTGAGACCCACATGGATAGTTAGGTTACAATGAAGATTCCCAAAGAAGAGAAAGATCAAGAAGAAATGGACGGACATGAACCATTCACACCATAAGGATTGTAGTAGAGCCTTCCCCTTTGGATGTGACATTTCAAGGAAGCGCCACAAAACCTACCAAACATGAAGAAGCACCTCGAATCTAGCTACAAATTAGACAAGCACATAACAAAATGATACATGTGGAAGAGGGAAAAGATGTACATATAGGCAAAGAACCAAGCATACCAAAAAAATGGCTGAATGTAGACGTGGCACAGCTCAAGCCAGTGGTAAAGCAAATGATACAAACAACCATGTATACACAACAACAACTCATGGAAGCAGATAGCAATTATGACAAAGCTTTAGTAGAAAGAAATAAATTCAAAGCCTTAACTGAAGAGCCATCTGCGCAGGTAATGCAAGCTCAACGAGCACTTACAACTTAAGAATAGGAAACAAAGGAAGCTATGGAAAAATGCAACCTACTCACTGAAGAAAATCAGAAGATGCAAGATTAGCTTAAAGAGCTTCAAAGTAAGTATAAGACTGGTGAAACATAAAAGGCACGTTTGATAAATCGAAGCAAGATCCTAGAAAGTCAAATCAAAGTATAGATGGCAGATGTCAATAACCTGAGGAATAGGAATAAAGAATTAATGAATGCAATTCTGCTAAATCAACCTATGGAGAAGCTCAGATAGTTAAGTATGCAAATCAGCTAAAACAAGAACAAGAGCTAAGAGAAGAATGGGAGAAAAAGTATATGTATGATACAAATGAGCTCAAAGAAAGGTGGAAGGCTGCAGAAGCCATGATCGTACAGCAAGGAAAGGAGGATGGAGATCAAGTAGCATTACTTGGTGAAAATCTCTTGCAGAGTAGGGAAGCACTCACAACAAGGAATAATGCAATCATTAAGAAAGATGAAATCATTGAAAGCCTGCGATTCAATTGCTAGATAATAATCAAATTGAGACACCAGTAGTTCAAAGCTTCCAAGCAGCTAGACTAAGGTACATCCTCCTTCTCCCCCTATACATCATTCACCAATAAAAGAAGAAGAAGCAAAGAAGGGCGTTGATAGACATAAATGGGCTATTGCAGAACTAAGCTGTAATGAGAGGGCACTACTGGTGTCCTAACTTATAGAACAATTTGAAGATCAAGTGGTGAAAGTAATGAACGAAGCAATAACCAACAATAAGAATTTTGAGCAAATTTTGAAGAACGACCTATAGTTCAAAACTGATACATTTGCTTACACACAGGAAAAGTGTATTGAGGCAAATCCAATTTGGAGAAGGAATTTTTTGGGGAAGAATCCAGCTTTATGGGTGCACTGGGAGTTACCACCTTACATACTAAAAGTAAATCCATTGTTTTACCCAGTCCCTAGAAGACGAGCATGGATGCAATTTTGGGAAGCACAGCACCAGGGTTCCATAAATAATCAGTGGCTAAACTATCCATTACTATCAAACCCACCACATACTTACCTACCTATAGAAGAATATATGGTACACACAATCGAATTTTTGCTATCTAGATATGCTACTATCGCGGACCTAGCAATCAAGATGACGAATTGTTGAACCAACATATCATGAATGTACTTTGAGTAATAAAGATTCCCAAATCTGAATATACAAGTTCTAATCCAAGAAAGAATGTTAAGAAACTAAAGTCACTGATTTTAAACTCTTCCATCATCTGAGATTTGATTTGCTTTATGCCATTAGCATCAATCCTTGTAATGATAATGTCATCCACATAAACACATAAGTAAGTAACTTTTGAGTTAGTCTTGTTTATGAACAAAGAAGAATTTGCTTTGCTAGTAACAAATCCTTGATTCTGCAAATATGTGACAAGTCTATGGTTCCAAGCTCTAGGAGCTTGTTTTAAACCATAGAGTGCTTTTCTTACCTTGCATACATAGTCAGGTTTGTCCTTGCCTTCATACCCTAATGGTTGAGCCATGTAAACTTCTTCTGAGATCCATCCGTTTAGAAACACACTTTTAACATCTAACTGATACAAGTTCCAAATCTTTGAAGTAACAATACTTACTAGAACCCTGATTGTTGGCATCTTAGCCACAAGTGAGAAGGTCTCCTCATAATCCACTACATGGGTTTGAGCAAACCCCTTTACTACTAGTCTTTCTTTATACTTATTGATTGAACCATCTGAGTTCTTCTTGAATTTATAAATCCACCTGGATCCAATTAGCTTCATGCTTTGTTTCTTTGGAAGCAAATCCCAGTGTTATTTACCTGGTGCTTCAATTTCTTCCTACATGGCTTCTGTCCATTCTTCCTTCTTATTGGCTTCTTCAAATGCAGAAGGCTCTTTTGACCTAGAATCTTCAGTCATGTATATAGAGTGCTTGGTGACTAATGATGTGTCATATCCATACCTTACATGTTTTTTTACTCTCCATTTGAGATCTTCTGAGTGCTTGATTGGATGACTTTGAAATGTCTTCCAATTGCTTGTATTTTGTCTTGCCTTTGAACTTCCAAGCTTTGAAGTCAATTTGTTCTTCATCTTCTGAGTTGACATCTTCTGGTATTTGTGGACCTTCTTGAGTCAGAGTTGGAAAATCACTTCCAAATCATAAGATGGCTTTATCTTCCTACAATCATCTTCAAACCATGAATTATTTTCATCAAACACCACATCCCTACTAACTGTGAATCCTTTGTTAGCAGGATTATATAACCTATATCCCTTCTGGTTTTCTTCATAGCCAATGAATATACACTTTTTTAGCTTTTGATTCAAGCTTCCCTCTAATCTGTGAGGGTATATGTGCATAAGTAATGCACCCAAAGATTTTACAATGGTCAAGAGAAGGTCTCCTTCCATTCCATGCTTCATAAGGTGTCATTCCATCCAAGGACTTGGATCGAAGCCTATTAGTTAAGCATGTGGATGTGGAAAGAACCTCTACCCATAAGTAGTTTGTAAGTTTCTTTTCATTCAGCATTGATCTTGGAGTCTCTACTATTAGTCTATTCCTCCTCTCTGCCACTCCATTCTGTTTAGGAGTGTACCTTCTTCTAACTTCTCTCTTTATACCTCTATCCTTTAAGAATGAATCAAATTCATGTGAGCAATACTCACCACCTCCATCAGATTTGATGCTCTTCAAGCTTCTACTTGTTTCATTCTCAACCAATGCCAAATACTTCTTGAAACAAGTGAAGAATTCATCTTTATGCTTCATGAAGTAAAGAATTGTCTATCTACTATAATCATCTATGAATCAAACATAGTACCTTGATCGTGAGATTGATGGCTCTTTGTTACGACCCCACACATCTATGTGCACAAGCTCCAAGTAGTCTTCATACATGTATCCTTTTTTATTGAATGGTTGCCTGTGAGATTTGCCAAATTGACAAGATCCACATTTATAAATCATCTGTTGCTTGGACACATTTGGAATGCCAAGCACACTCTGATCCCTGCATATCTATTTTAATGTTCTTTCCCCTATATGACCTAGCCTTTTATGCCATATCTCTAGTTTAGATAGGGTTTGGTCTTTGTACTTGAAGAGTGCAATGTTTCTGGTATCTTCAACTTCAAATGTAAAGACTCTACCAGATTTCTCATCTTTTGCAATCCTCTTGAAGCCTTGTTGAGGGTCCTTCACATATGCGTCATGCCTTATGAACCAAACCTATAAGCCTTTCTCAACAATCTACCCAACACTGATTAGGTTTTTTGTTACCATCAAAAGGTTCATGTTACCATCAAAAGCTTTGACATTCCCAATCTTATTAATAGAGTGTCGAATGTCATCACTTATCTACACCTCATGCTTCCCTTTAGGTTCTTCAAGATCATATAGCAATGCTACATTTCCAGCCACATGATTGGAACAACCAGAATCAATATAGAAAAGATTCTCATCATCTTTACCTTGCTTGGATATCATGTTCATGATCAAGAGAGAACCCTTTTGGTCTTCTATGTAGTTGTTATAATCTCTTCTATGTCAAAAGCCTCCTTGATAGTTGTTGTTGTAGCCTTGGTTGTAGTTGTGATGATAACTTCTTCCTCCATTGTTGAACCTGCCTCTGAATTTGTTGAAGAAACACTCACGAATTTGACAAACAGACATTCATAAAAGGAAAAAGAAAAAGAGAAGCAGAATCAAAGAAAATCAAAAGCCTTAGTGGAGGGACGAATCCACGACTGTTATGTACAGTAAAGAATCTTCCAAGATCAGAGTTCGTTACACCAAATCAAACTGTACATAGAGAGAACGTGCATAGGAATAATAGAAGGGGAAGTGCGAACAAGAATGTGCGTGAGAAGAGCGCGCAGTATAAATAAGAGCACAAATAGAAGAAGAAAGAGAGAGAGAGAGACATAGAGTTTTTAGTTATGGTTAGAAGAAGGCACCAGAGATCACCTATGTAGAAGGAGACGCCAGAGATCGCGTATGTAAAGATGAATAACAGAAACCTGAAATGTCGGGTATTCATCTGAGAGAGATGGTAGGAAGGAACTACTCACTGTAGGAGAGTTTCTGTAGCTTGAGCAAGAAGAGGCCAAGCCTGTTTGTACACATCTTCTCTAATAGAAAACACATGTTCATGTGGAAATTCGCGTGCACTGTTCGTATGTGAAGAAACCGAAGTATCGTCATACTACGGTTAAAGATAGTTAACAGTTAAAGTTTTCACAGTAAACGTATTTTTGGTTGGTTACAGTTTCTCAGTAAACGAGTAATTTCCGATAGAAGAACGAAGTAGATCTCATTCTGTAATGCGAAGTTTTGTATGAGAGATAGCTCATTCTGTAGCTAGACATCTCTACTTTCAGTTGATTAAGAGTTCCGGTAGAAAAGATATCTACACACAGTACAAAGCCTGACCGGAAAGAGGCTTTCTAAACTAGTGGAGTTTTTTCTTAAACTTGAGGAAGAGTTCAGTAAGTTAAGGAAGTACACGCATCACTCCCTTACTTCATAAACATTCATTTGAAGTAATTATAAACAGAATTGAAGTTCATTCCGGTACACTTCCGGTACGATGACGGTGTCAGTCCAGTGACAGTCTAGTGAAGTTTCGGTGAAATTTTTCAGTGAATTTAGAGTGCAGTCTTATACGCTGAGCATCAGAAACTTTGCTAAGCTATTGATTGATTACAGAGGTGTTCTAAATCACACTAGCTTAGTTCTTCTTGGGCGTGGCGAATTTCAAAGGCTTAATAAGGTTCAGCCTTCGTCGCATCGACAAGCAGTGGTATCGACAGAGCCGAGTAAAACCACATCAGTGGTATCAAAGCCAGAATATCCACCCTCAATTGGCGTGAGAGCCAAGGATAGATCCAAGAGCAAGGGTGAATCGACTACAAGTGGATATCAGATCTAGGCGTATCTAATCAGAGCAGGCTAGACCCAAGAGCCGAAAGATTCTGAAAAGCAGAAAGGTTCTCAAGGAACAACCGGAAGTGAAAATACAAGAGAAGTTGAAAACTTTCATAAGGAAAGGAGAACGCTGAAGAGATCAACAGCGAACGGTATCAAGAAGTATTCTGAAGTCATCCTCAAGAGTAAAGATTTGTGAAAGGTAAAACCCTTAACATCCTACTCACTGGAAAAATTATGGAAGACCACGTTACTATTGACAAACTGGACAAAGATAATTATCCCACATGGGTAATGTGCATGGAAGCCTTACTTATGAGTAAGGACTTAATGATGTATGTGACCGGAGAAGAAAAGAAGCCGACGTTCGAAGATGATATTCAACCGGAAAAAGAAGAATTGGAAGCTTTGAAGCTGTGGTAGAAGAAAGATGCAACGGCAAGAGCCTACATCTATAATACCGTAACAGAGCATCTACTACCGCACATTAGAGGTCTGGAGAAAGCGGAGGACATATGGAGTGCGTTGGAAGATCATTTCCAAAATACTACGAAAGCTAGGAAGGCTAGCTTATGGTCCGAATTTACGACATTCAAAAAGAAGTCGAGTCAAAGCATTAGTGACTATGTTACTAAGATGAAGGACCTAGCAGATAGTCTTGGATCCATAAATGAAGAAGTCGAAGGTCATAGATTGATAGCGTAAGTGCTCACAGGTTTGAGAGGAGATGAAAGGTGGAAACCTTTCGTACTTTCAACTAAACTTTCTTTAAATCTGTTGTCACGATCTTGCTCACGCGCATACAGAGATTACAGACGCAGAAAAACACACAGAAAATAGAGGCAACAAGAGACGAGACCGAACGCAAGATTGGGTGGAATCTCCCCCCATGCACTCTGCTTGGACAGTCCACAGAGTGCATGTATTTATAGGAATTTTGATTACGTAGAAAAGAGTGGTTACAAGAGGGCGGCTTTGAAGAGTAGGCGTGAAACTAAAAGTTAGTAACTTTTACAGAAAGCCATTGCTTTCAATAACAGAAACTACGGTCTACAATGATCCTTATGCTAATCATTACTTTTTTAACAATAGAACCTTCTACGCAGGTTTATTTACAAGCTAAATAATAATTATTCGGATTATTGATGTCCGCCCTTTCACGCCTTGCACGCTCCTCACGAACCTTCAGCTGCTATATCAGAAACATCAAAAACATATTAATACATTAATAATATAACACTTTAACAATACATTGTTCAATAATATACAACATGCCTCCCAGTTGACAAGCAACTGACCTCAGTTGATAAAAAGCTATTCTATATTTCAATCCAACAATGCATTGGCTATTTTATATTTCAATCCAACAATGCATTGGCTATTTTATATTTCAATCCAACAATGCATTGGCTATTTTATATTTCAATCCAACAATGCATTGGCCAACATTTTCCATAATACATTAATAATTTAACACTCCAACAATTACTTGTTCAACATATTCCATAATTCATAACATGCCCCTTAGTTGAAAAGACAACTGACCTCAGTTGATAAAATAATAAACATGGATAGCCAGTCACATGTTTCATCACTGAACGAAAAAAAAACATAGGCATGTTCCATGTAAGCCTTGAAATTATCCGAGGTTCCACCGGAATTCCACAAACTGCTATCGGAGTTTTTCACATTGTCATGGGAACCAGTGCTTACTTCTCCAACCTTACTTTCCCCAGATAGGGTTGGTTCCATCTCTGGTATTCCCTGTAATCCTTGCACAAGCAAATGCTGAGGTGGTACTCCACTGGCCCAAATTTCACACTTTCCTTCCAACGTTTGTCCATCACCACTACTACTCGGAGGTGTGCCTAATGTGTTAGGAATTTCCCAAGGATGCTGATCCCTTTTGTACTTCAGGTTACGATTCTCCGGAACATGTTATAGGCATATATCATCCAATTCTTCTCAACTCTTAGTCTATGCACTACCTGACTACTCCATGCCCCATGGCCGGCGCCAGTGTTAAATTGTACTGATTTAAAAGTTATAGTTATTCTTACTCGCGGGTTCTTGGGATGTTCAGGGGTCTGATAAATCAAAGGCCCTATATATGTTTTCCCAATTCACTGCTTAACTTCCGACAATCAACTTCATAAATTAATTCCAGCAATCACAAAAGATTCGAGTGCACTTCAGCACATAACGTTTCTAATGATTATCGCAATTTTATACGCAGCACATTCACTTCTTCTTTACAATACTGCCACACTTCACTTCAATATAATAACAATAACATAATACCTGATTACTTCACTTCAACTACAGATTCATATAGACAAGTCTGCAATTAATATAGCTCAAAATCAGAATCAACTCCAGATCATCACTCGGACCGAACAGGCTGGTGAGTCTCTGTCATCTCTTTCGTGCATACTCTATTGCTTAGAAAGAAAAGATACAACATTTGTGCTACACCTTTTTGGTGCACGACTATTCTAATTACAAGGATTTGGCTAAATAATACTAAATAATATTCCGACAGCTTACAATACTTTTAGTTCTTTTGTTGTAGGGTTATAACACCTATAACACTTCTGCTTGCCTGCATAGCCAATAAAGACACACCTTTCTGATCTATCATCAAGTTTGGTCCTTACAACCAAAGGCTTTCAAGTGTGAAGCATCTTGCTTTCTATTGTACCAAGTTTCATAAGGTGTTGTAGGATGTGCACCTATTGTGGGAGCTCTATTCATGATGTATATAACTATGCTTGCTGCATCAACCCAATAATAATTTGGTGTATCCATCTCCTTGATTGTTGCCCTAGCAAAATTTTGATGTACCTATTCTTTCTTTCTGCCACACCATTTTTTGTGGTGTCTACCTGCAAGTTATTTTCCTTTTGATACCATTAGTCTGCAAAAAATCACAAAACTCATGGGAGACGTGTTCTCCCCCTCCATTTGACCTAATACACTTGATGTACCTATCACATTCTCTTCCAACCATAGCTTTGATATTCTTGAAATAATAAAAGACACATTATTTATGTCTCATACAATAGAGCCAAGTCATCCTTGAACAATCATCATTGAAAGTTATAAAATATCTATTACCTCCATTGGGTTTTCCTTTGTTGATCCCCAAACATCTATATGAATGAGGTCAAGTGGATTGTAGCTCCCATAATTGTTCATCTTGAATTGTAATCTTGTCTACTTTCATAATTGACAAGCTTCACATAATTCTTAAGATTTTTATTATATGGATTAGGTAACCCCTAATATTAACCTCTTCTTCTCCATTTCCTTCAATCTCTAAGTGTTTATGTGTCCATACCTTTTGTGCCATAGATCCAAATCTGCCACCTTCTTGTTTCCAAATGTGAAGTAAGTTGTGTGATTGAAGTTGGGCTTCACGTCCAACGTGAATAGCCTTCTCTCCTTTCTACCTTTGAATATCAATTTGTACGCTTCTTTAGGACTTTCCACAAAGCAACATTTCTGATTGAACTTGACCCGCAATCCTCTCTCAACCATTTGCCCCACAAAAAACTAAATCTTTGTGATTGTGGGAACATGAAGAACATCCTTTAAGCACTTTGCTTTATGAGAACCTTCCAACATACCATCAACTATATGTGTAATAGCATGAGGAGTGTCATCATATGTTTCCACATGTCCTTTGCTTGATGGAACTTGCATGTTTGAGAAGAACGCCTTGTTGCAACTCATGTGGTTGCTACACCCACTATCAATTTAGTCACTCATCTGCATCATAGCTAGCATATTCTCATTTTCATTTATAGTAGATGAATAATTACCTTATCCTTTGTAGGTTGAATTTGTCTTCTCCCATTGATAGAAATCTCTTGCATAGTGGCCATACTTGCCACAAATGAAGCATCCTTCTATATATTGATTGTCTTTATTCTAGTTGGTTCTTCCTCCTCTACCTTTGAACTTGCCTCTTCCTCTTGATGAAGAGTATTTTCCTCCTTAATCTTGGTCAGAATCACCTTTTGATCCTTTGCCTTGTTTGCCTCTTCCTCTACCTTGATTCCTTCCTCTTCCTCTACCTTTACCTGCATAGAAGGCTTGGGTTTCATTGCCCTTTGACTTTGAGCCTCCGATATTCATCTCCTCCTTTACCATCAAGGCCACCAATTGCTCGAAATTCGGAAGAGTATCTCTAACATGCACAGATGTTTTAAAAGCATTCTACTTCTCATCATCCCTAAGCCCATTTAGGTATATGAAACTAGGTCATCATCATCTATGTGACAACTTATAGATCCCAATGCATTAGTGACCTGTTTGATCTTCAATATGTAGTCATTTATGTTGCTGCTATGGGTTTTCCTCAAATTGTTAAGTTCGTTCTTCAACTGAATCTTCCTAGATTTAGTTGAAGTAGAGTAGAGTCTCTCTGAAGTTTCCCATAATTTCATGGAACTATCTAAGTCTTGTACATACCCAATCATGGCATCGATAATGTGTTGTGCAAGTACAAAGATGACTCTCTTATCCCTTTCATTCCACTCTATGAATATTCTTAATTGATCAAGATTTGAATTCTCTCCTAATCTAGGTCTTAAATCTATACCACTAATCAGATCCCATAATCCTTTTCCCATGAGATAACTTGATATCCTAAACTTCCATGGATGATAATTATTCGTATCCAGCTTCTCAATTTTAGTGTTATATTTTGACACTCCGAGATCTAATGTACTCTTCTAGATCCCTTTGATGTAGAGGAAATGAATAATAATAAGAAATTTACCTCTTCCCTTCAAGATGTGTCAAGAAATTGAGGCTTATGTCCTCCTTCTTCACTATTAGGATCCCTTTGATTGGTGTGTGCCTTTGAGCTTGATCCAACAATTCTTCTTCCTTCAAACTTCTTGAGACTCGTCTCTTGGTCATCTTGAATGCTTAATATATGTCGAATAGATTAGCTACCACTAGTGGGAGAATTTGCAACTTCCCTATGCAACCATGAAGCCATGGTGGCCTTAGAGGCACTTTCAAAAGCCTCCATTTACTGAAACAATCGAATCCCTATGACTACGAAGACTCAACCCAAGACCTTTTGCACACATAAGCTAGAATTTAAGACCTTTTCAATGCAAGTCTTTGGGCTTAAATTGGTTACTCCTAATGGGAGAAAACATTTCTCCAAGATAGAGAATGTATGGTCTTCACTAGGCATACATGGAGAGACACCTACTCATTCCTAAATCTGGTTCTCTCAGATTATGTAGAGACATGACACAAGATTTGAACCAGCTTTAGAACATGTGATTAGATTTCTAAAAGAATAAAGATTAAAAAGAATGAGTGAGATATGAGTAATGAACTTTGCTCAATTCTCAAAGCAATCTAGAACACTCACATAGAAATCTGTGTGCTAGCTATGGATACAAAAACTTTATTCAAATCACCCAAGCAAGCAAGGAGAGGGCTTGGTTAGCTTATGGGCCTACTATATTGTTTCCCAAGACCCTCTAAGAGAAAACATGTAGGATCTCCAATTCAAAACTGATTGTGTGTAGATATAGAGGTAAAACGATTCCCTTTAAGTTAGAAATCACTTTTCCTAAATTATACACAATTAATGACACCTAACTGGGATTCAAATTTTCGATCTTGAGGGGAGAATTCAAATTCAATTTGAGTTGTAATATCTTTGCGCTTGAAGGCTTTCTCCATGAGGCTCCAAGTGGCATCCATTTGATGGTCAAATTTAGAATAACGTTAAGGCTTGTATTTCAACAAAATCATCAATTAAAGTCACAAATGTTGAGATATCAAGCTCAACATGTGATGATCTAGGATAAAACGTATCACTTTTTCATTTCTGTGACATGTATAGTGGTCAAGGATACTTCATTGAGCTTTACTAAATTTAGCTATTGAGAGTGATGGCATATTTGTTTCTTGCCAGCTCACTCATTCATGGACATTAGGACTTTCCTTATGTAATTTTCTTTATATATTGCACTTGTATTGTTGTTTTTGGTCATTCTTGTACATTCGTTTTATGTAATAGAGGAATAAGAAGATTATTATTCCTTTCCTCAATTTGTGTGTGTATTTCTCTTTCATTGTGAGTGAGTGAGTGTGTATGAACTCTCTTCCTTATATCCTTCCTTGTGACATGGTATTAGAGCTAGTGTGGTTGTAGAGAGCTCATGGAGAAGGCAGATGGTGAAGAGTATGCGAGAAGGCATAAAGAAAGTGTGATTCAGAAACGAGCTCAGATTGCTAAGAAGATTGGTGTGAAAGTAGAAGGACTCAAAATAGTTTCAAGATTTATCCCTTAACGGTCACTTATTTTTTTCTCATTTTTGTTCCACAGCTATCTCGACCTCCACTTCAAGCCCTCAAGGTGGAGCCCATAGAAAAACCATGTCAATTTGCAAAATTGTAACTTGTGTCTTGTTTGACACCACTCAAATATTCGGGATCCAAAATTTCAAGTGATCCATGTACTATTGATACATGAAAACTATGTTTCTTTGAGATCGAATTGTCACATCAAAGTGTGAGAATGTTCAAGCAGAAGTGCTACTAGTAGTGTTTTTGGAGTGTTGTGAATTGCTATAGAAATCACAAATGCAGATGGAATGAGTCATCTTATGAGAGATAAGCTGGACAAGAACAACTTCCATGCTTGGAGATTAAGAATGATGAATTTCTTGATGGGAAAAGGCTACTCGAAGTACATCGAAGGAGAGAATGAAAATGCTCCATAGTTACTAGAGAGGAATCAAATGACAGAATAGTTAAGAGCATATAAGGAATGGAATCAAGGAGCACGAAAGGTAATGTATTGGCTATCTGTTAGCATATAGGATAGCATGATTGGGCACATACAGGATGCCAAGACTCGAAAAGAGGCTTGGAACAGTTTGGCCTATTTGTATGAGATCAATACAAAGGCATGGAAATTGCAACTCAAGAATGAGGGCAACACTGGAGAAAAAGGGCATGTCGGTAAGTGAGTACAACTTGAAAATCAAAAGCATGTATGAGTCACTTGCAACTATTGGAATAAATGTAGATGATGATGATAAGTTGAAAGTGTGCCTTCATGATCTAAGAGCTACATATAAGCAGTTTAGAACTTCTATACAGACCAAGGAAAATATTTTGAATTTTGTTGATCTGGTGTCCATGTTGATTATTGAAGAAAAGAATCTTGGTGAGGACTCAAACTCCAAAGGAAAACCTAGTTTTGAGTAGGTATTCTACTCTGGCAGAGGAAGAGGTATACATAGAGGCTTCGAAAGTGGAAGAGGACACAATAACCAAGACCAAGGTCAACAACAGAATCATGGAGGAGGTAGAGCACAATTTTGAGGCAGGGGGAGCCAAAGAGGCTATAGAAATTTGGAAACAAATGATTCAGGTAATGACAATAAAGCATGCTGGAATTGTGGTAAATCTAGGCACTTTGAACATGATTGTAGGTTGAAGAATCAAAATAACACAAGGCAGCAAAACAACTATGCATTCACAAGTGCATATGATTCTGAGAAGTTGTTCATGGTCCAACATCACATGATGAATATGATGTTTTTTGATGTTTCAAAATCCAATGGTAATGTGTTGTATGTTGATTTAGATGCTTCAAATCGCATGAAAAATCATGCGGAATGGTTTAGTAGTTTGCAAAAATTACCAGTTCTTGGATATGTTGAAACAGGTGATGACACATCACACCCTATTGAGCATGCAGGAAACATAGCACTATCTAAGGAGGACAAAAAGGAAAAGCATCTTGCTGATGTGCTGCATGTTCCAAATATAACAAAGAAATTGGTTTCTGTTGGAAAAATGGTTGACCAAGGAATACAAGTCATGTTCAATGCTGATGGGCTATATGTAGAATAGTACAAATAGGATGGAAGATTGGATGCCAAAGGAAACAAAGTGGGTATGATGTTCACCTTAAATGTGAAAATTCTTGAAATGAATGCAGCCATGTTTGCAAAAGGTGCATGAGTTATTGCTGATATAGAGATCTATCACAAACGAATTGGATATGCAAATTTGTAAAGGCTGAAATTGATGCAGTAAAAGAAAATTGTCAATGCACTACCAAATTTCAAGGTTGTAGAGATGTAAAAGGTATGTGCAGCATGTCAATTTGGTAAACAGTCAAGAGCATCATTTCCACATGACAAGCATGTTAGTGAGAATGTACTAGAAATAGTACATACAAATGTTTGAGGTCCTACAAAGACCACATATATGGGTGATTGCAGGTTTTATGTTACTTTCATTGATGACCATACATGGAAAGTATGGGTATATTTCATGAAAGAAAAGAGTGAGGTGTTTACTCACTTCTAGCATTTTAAGGCTATGGTGGAAAAGCAAACAAGAAAGTATATTAAGATATTAAGGTCTGATGAAGGAGGAGAATACATGTCAAATGACTTCAACAACTTTCTTAAAATTCATGGAATTCGATGTCAGTTTTCATGCAAGTACACATCACAACAGAATGGTGTTGCTGAATGAAAAAATAGACATATTGCCAAAATAGCAAGAGCCTTGATGGCTGAGAAGAATATGCCTCATTATTATTGGGCCAAAGTTGTGCCTATTGCTCTATACATCATGAACAGAATGCTGACTACTATTGTATATCAAGTTATACCTAAAGAGAAGTTTATAGGTAAAAAGCCAAACCTATCACATATGAACGTATTTGGCTATATTGCATATGTACATTTCCAAATGAGTTGAGGATGAGGCTTGATCCAAAAGCAGAAAAATGTATCTTCATTGGCTTCTCCCTTAGAAAAAGGGGTATAAATGTTATAAGCCACTCACACGATAGGTGAAGGTAAGCAGAGATGTGGCGTCTGATGAAATGTCAAGCTTCTATGTGGTTGCTAAGATGGACTTGATCTTGAACCAAATGACAAAGAAAATGCTAAAAAATCAAGTGTAGACTCTAAAGTTTTGAGTGGACGAGATGCATCACCAAGCAATAGTTCCAACTCAAATCCATGGGGTGGAAGATTGTGTGGAAATTTCAGTCTATCAAGTTCATCAACTACATCAAAGAAAGGTAAAGAAAAGCTTTTTGTTGGTAGTAAAACATCTATAAGTTTTGTAGACATTGATGGAGACTCAAGTGGTTCATAAAAGAGCCTTGATGAGGAACATGGATTTCCCTCTATGAAGACTCCAGGATTTAAGAAGGCACATGCAGATGATACAAGGAGAAGTGATCTAGGACCAAGAAGATCTGGGAGGATGCAAAATTCAGTGCAACATATCATAGTTATATGGCTCATCATTGTGCCTACATGATCAAGGTAATACAAGATTTAGAACCTTCTTGTTTTAAACATGGAATTGGAAATTCATATTGGGAAAAAACTATCAATGAGGAGATGGCTTCACTTTATGGAAATGAAAAACGGAAGCTGCTTCCATTACTGCAAGGAAAGAAACACTACAAGTGGGTTTACAAGGTAAAGCACAATGTTGATGGTAGCATAAACACGTATAAAGGACGATTGGTAGCAAAAGGATATTCATAGACATATCGCATTGATTATGAGGAAACGTTCAACCCTATAGCTAAAATTTCTACTATCAAAGCACTTGTTGCATTAGCTACAGCAAAAGGATGGACTCTGCATCAGATGGATGTGAAGAATGCCTTCCTACATGGTGTGTTATAGGAAGAAGTATACATGCACCAACCACAAGGATATGAAGATTCAAAACACCCAGAATATGTTTGTAGGCTGCAAAAGACTTTGTATGGGCTTAAACAAGCCCCTCATGCTTTTCATGCAAGGATTGCTGACTAGTTTACCACCATTGGGTTTTCTATGTGTGTTACAGATCCTTCACTATATGCAAAGAAGGGTGATGATGGCATCATGATTGTGGCTATTTACATTGATGACTTGATTGTAGGCAGTGATAATGAAGAAAGCATTAAAGAGTTAAAGCAACTTCATATGCAAGAATTTGACATGAAAGATCTTGGTGTGTTGTGCTATTTCTTGGGCATTGAGTTTATACATACAAAAATAGATATATGGATGTCGCAAAGGTAACATGCCTTGAGTATGCTGTAAAAGTATGGTATGGCTAATTCTAAGACAATTTCTATGCCATCAAATCAAAATTTGAAGATGGATACTATATCAAGTGAAGCATTGGAAAATGCTACTATGTACAGGAAAATTGTGGGAAGTTTGATATATCTCATAATTACAAGGCCTGATCTAAGATACACTATTGGACTTGAAAGTCAATTTATGCAGGTTCCTAGGAAACCACATTTAGATGCTTTGAGGCACACTCTACATTATGTGAGTGCTACTTTAGATTATGCATTGTTTTATGAAGTTGGTGTAGATTAGCAGGTTCATGGATACATCAATGCAGATTGGGCTGGTAGTATTCTAGATAGAAGATCTACTAGTGGCTTTCTATTCTCAATTGGAAGTGCAGCTATTACGTGGAGCAACAAAAAGCAACCTAGTGTTGCTTTGGCAAGTACATAGGCTTCATATATAGGTGAGGCAATGGTAGCATGTGGGGCATCATGACTAGAGATAGTACTTGCAGATTTTGGAGTGGAAGTGCAAAAGCTTATCACCATGTATTGTGATAATCTTAGCAGCATACAGTTAGCACAGAACCATGTTTTTCATGCTAGAACAAAGCATATTGAGGTACATTATCAATTCATCAAAGAGAAGGTATAAGCAGGTGATATTGATCTTGTTTATGTGTGAACAGATGAGCAGATTGCTGATATTTTCACTAAAGCACTTGGAGAAGCTGAAGAAGTTTTAGAAGATGCTTGGATTAGAGGACATGACATTGAGCTTGAGGGGAGTGTTGAGATATCAACCTCAACATGTGATGATCCACCATGACACGTATTACTTTTTCATTTCTTTGAGATGTATACTGGTGAGGGATACTTCATTGAGCTTTACTAGATTTATCTACTGAGAGTGATGGCACATTTGTTCTTTCTAGCTCACTCATTTGCGGACATTAGGATTCTCCTTATGTACTTTTCATTATATATTGCACTTGTTGTATTGTTGTTTTAGGTAATTCTTGTACATTCATTTTATGTAATAGAAGAATAAGAAGATCATTGTGTGTGTTTCTCTTTGATTGTGAGTGTGTATGTGATCTCTCTTCCTTATCTCCTTCCTCATGACAAAAAAGAAAAGGGAGTTCCAGAGAATGTGTTTTCATAGACATCATTATGAACAAGCTATGATTTATGAGCAGCTCAATCTGAACCATCTTTATGGAAGAAAGAATGTTGCATTTTGCCCAAAAATATAGCCTTTAGAGACATGCTGACAAGGCCTCTCAAATTTGAGCAGAGAGCATACCATTTAAATTTTTTTGTAAGCCAAGTTGACGAACATAATTCACATGACCAAAGCATGCATGCCAAAGATTTTCATCGCAAAGAACGTGAGAATCGTGAATTGCATATGCTAAAACATTCATAGATTTTGGATATTCTATGAGCTTATAGAGCCCACTACATAAAATGCTAGAAGAAATAATAACATTTCCATTTGATAAATCATGATGTGTACATCAATCATCAACAAATTTGAAAACCAAGCCAATCTTGGCTAATATTGACATTGACAACAAATGTTGCTTGATCCCTGGCACATACAAAGCATCTCGCAATGTGAAAAATTACCGTTATTAGAAGTCAAAATGATCCTACCAACTCCCATTATAGGATAAGAGGAGCTGTTAGCACATGTGATGGTATTCCTTGTAGAGGAAGGTGCAAGTGAACTAAAGAAACTCTGCTACAAGGTAATATGATCGGTTCCCACTGTCAAGGTACCAATCATCTGAGTCTATTGTAGACATACACTATTCATGAGAAGATGAGTGAAAATTTCCAACAATAGTAAATGCCCATTCTTCATTATGCACAAGATTAGCACGCTTTGTTTTAGGTGTAGAGGACTTTGCAGCAACCATTCCAACCTCTTTCTTCTTTGGCTGTTTTGTAGCCTATTTTGGACAACTCTTTATGACATGATAATTTCCCTTATAATATGTGCAAAAATGTTTCTTCTTTTCTATTTTCTTCTCATATTTATCTTCCTTCTTCAACCGTGCAACATTGGAAGATTTTTGCTTACTTATTTTCCTTTGCCCTTCATACTAGCTAAGAAATCTTGATCTGCAACATGCATGATTGACCTGTTCTGCTTGGAGTAATCTTCCTACAACAAAAAAAGGACTAAAACATAAAATGTTAAGGCAATTAGATTGCCTTTCATCATCAATCGAAGAGTAGAAGCAAAACTCTGATATGAATCTAGAAGACCATTAAGAACATCCTACACAAATTAACTATTTGTCAAGACTTCGTCAACAAAAATCAACTGCTCCTTCAAATCTTTAATCTTTGTCAAAAAAGTTTCCATAGCATCTCGTTCATTCATATGCTCACTCTTCAACTATTTTCTGAGGTATGCAACAAGAGCCTTATTTCTTGCATAGTATAAGATTCTAAGTGTATCCCAACCAACTGTTAGTGTCTTACAAGAGCGAATGTGAGGGATTATGGCATGTTTAACAAAAAAAAATCAATGCATGTGTACGAGCATCTTTACCAAGCGAACAAATTTTCTTTGTAGTAGGTGCAATAGGAATCGCAACACGAATAGGAATATGAAGATCATCATCTTCAATGCCATTTGCATCACCTTCAATAACTGTATTCACAGGTATAGTTCAACATTATTAAATACCCTACATAATATTACATACCCCTTTTGCTACCAATACATGAGGCATCATATATGGCCATAATGGGTAATTAATACCATCCAACTTGTCCTCAAAGTCCAACATATAGAATACATCATTTACCATGGTTGGTGACTAAATACCCTGATGAAGAAAGATGATTGTATCCTAAAAAACTTGAACAAAAACACCATATAAAGCTTTGCTAGTCTTGTAATAGACTTTCAGGCATCTCTCCTAGCTAATATATATGTTTGGCACAAGAGGATAAAATTTCCTACATAGTCAATGCAATAGTGTGCTTGGAGGCCAAAATGAGCTCATATAAAAAATTTGATGCCTAATCACCTCGCGTATGCTCACTATTTTTTTTGCGATGATGAGACTATGATTGGAGGGGTGTCAATGGTACCCTAGATGAAGTGCAACTTGCTTAGATACCAATTGTTGAAGTTTAGGGTTTGTAAAAGCACACAGACAACACAAGGAAGAAGAAGAAGAAGAAGCTTGGAGCACAACACATTACTGAATATATTACGAAGAGAATGTACAAATAAGGGACCTATTATGATTATAGATGTATATACAACCCAAGGAAAGAAAAAACCTCCTGAAGAGGGAGAAAGTGCCAAGATGGTCCTAAGTGTCTTCACACAAATCACTAGTGAAATATATCAATAGATTGAATGATATGGATTCATTTAAATTATGTGGAATTAACTATATATATAATGTGGATTTCATGATGTGAATGATTTAAAAGTAATGTTTTTGTTTTGTTGATTTGAAAGTAAAACATGGAAAGAATGCCGAATGCGAATAATGACCTTGATCATGCTGAATCACAAAGGATTTTGTCTTAAGAGAATGCTCAATTTGTATAGGGATTAGCATTTTTATTCACCAAGATTTAGAACCATAGGGATAAGAAGGATAACCATTATCAATGAAAGAGGTAAAAAAGCTATGTCTGAATCATTTTGTTCTTGATGTTCTCTTTTGAGTTATAGGGAGAGCAAAAGAGACATCACCATTAAATTTTTCTAACTTACAACATAAAGGATTAGCAGAAACTTTACTTTGGCATTTTGTGCAAGTTGAAAGATCATTACCAAACAATAATCAAATAGCACTATATTTCATTCAAAAAGGTTTCGTACAAGATATCCTTCACCAGCATGTAGATGGGGACGATCCCCCGAAGAATGTAGCTATAGGTTTGGGCTGTCCTCAATAAAGTGCAAAATTTTGGAAATCAAGGACACACAAATGCTCTCCTCCTCAAAAGAGGCCATATATTCTACTACCTAAAGAATTTAACCTTATTCATGATCTATAATCATAGGGAATAGATTTATACAATGAAGGATTAACAATGCCAAATTTTGGAAGAACAATTGATGATCAATAGAAGAGAATTGATGATTTGGAAAATCAAGTGAATGCTTACAAATATCTCTTGATGCATATGAGAATAGATATGAAAGACTATCAGAGGCATCATCATCTTTTGATTGATTCCCTACTGATAAATTATTCAATCAACAAAACATTGAATTGATGATCTAGTTTTTGTAATATTTACAATCATCACTTTATGATAAAGACATGGCTTTTGCAATGGAATCCAATCAAAGTATTTAGAATAAATAATCATTAGGGTGAAAAATGGGAAAAAAAGGGCCGTGTAAGGATTTCAATTAGTTGTGCTTAACTTAGATTAATCTTGTCAAATCATCTTTGAAAAATCCGTGTAGGGCTCATTTAAAACGTATCTTTTTGCAATATATTAGTTTTTGAAGAGAGAGAAAGTTAATGTGAGAATCATGAAAAGTGATATGCCTCAAAGTTTGTGTCCATTGGCCGTTCGAAGAATTTGAAATTTCCCTCTTGTCCTTCGACCTATATAAAGGTGTTTTTAGGATGTTCCACCTTTTTGCTCTACTCTCGAAAGCAAACCAGCTTCTATATTTTTCCTAATTCTAGATGCATTTTCCATGGAGAGCCCCAATCCAAACACTTTCATGGAACTGCCAACCACCAGGACTCTATCATAAGTTCCAGACCGATATTGTGCAGATTCATAAGTATGCAACAATTGAAAAGGTCTTCCGAATAGCTCTACGACCTTGTGAAGCTGAAGCATCATCCAAAGAAGGCAAAAAGCAAATTGACATGCGGATAGATGAATCTACTTATCCAATTGATCTTTGAATTAGAAGCTACCCACCTTTTCATAATCTTTGTGATTTTATTAGATTTGTAGGAAATGGTGATGAGTGTTTATGTGGATATTTTCCAAATTTGTGTGAGTTCTCAGACAACTACATGCAATACATATAATAGATGCTTTTTTGCACATCATGGGGCAGATATACAACATGTTATATCTGATATGCATGTGATTGATTTCAAAAGGGAAATCACAGAGCTTATAGGACGACCCTATGGCACATAGGAATACAAGGACATGAAGCTATAGGGTTGAAGTTTGGCAAACCAAGTTGCATAGCCATTGCAAGGAAGCTTGTTTTCCATGCACATACCAAGCACATAGAAATTTATCACTCAATGTGCATGAGTTTAACGAGGATAGGAGTTTATGGAGGATAGGGCTGTGGAGATAAGCTATTGTCCAAGTAAAGTAAAGAAAATGGAGTGGATACCTTCAGAAAGGCTCCTTCAAGAGAGAAACTAGATGAACAATTTCCAAAATTACACTATCATGAGCAAATATCAGAATACACGTGTTTCTACCTTCAAACATAACACGACAACTTGCATCATTTTTTGGCTGATTGTTGTTTTTCTTGGGCGTCCGTTCTACGTAAAATCCATGCATCACCTTAACAGATTATTCATATTCATCACCTATTAGCACCTTTTCATATTGCATCTTTTCTAGTTGGTATTTGACTTCGACATCATAGACGAGTCTTCTTCCAGTACAATAATTTCAAGATCACCGTAACCTTGTATGCTATGAACCAATCTTATATGAAGTTCAACATATTGCTTACATCAATGCACTCAATAGTTATGTATATTTAGCCTTTGACAGATCATGTGAGTTAGCATGTGAATATGTAAATGGCTTCTTTTTATTTTTGTGTTTTCCCTTAACTATGTCTAGTCTCAAAAATAGTCCTAATGGATCCCTTGTGAGGACCTTCTAAAAGATATAAACAGGCATCAATAATCTATAGCTGCCAGATTCTGGACCTCCTTCTAATGTAAAAGCCATCCATTAGAAATGTACAAAAGCTCCTTGTGCTTATATTTTGAACATATCTTAGAGGCTTGTAGTGTTGCTTGATCGATTGTTACTTAAGCCACCCCCCAACCCCCAAAGAACTTAAGCCTCACCCCCCCTAAGAAAGAGCACTTTATAGACCTTACAAAATGATACCTTCAAATTAACAAATTATTTCATATTTCATATGTACATGTTTATAAAGTCCACATTCACATGCATATAGATCCACCCTTAAACTTTCTTTCGAAAGGCATGCCTCAAAATCCAACTTAATAGATATATTAATTTAGGTCTGATGGCCATCTCTTAGGTTCCTATTCTATATGTAGGAAAAAAAAAGCCAATTCTTAGTCCACATGATGGACAGAAGCTAACTTACAAAAAAAAAATTGTCTAATTTTTTTTTTTGTTTCGAAGGAAAGACCACACTTGATCAAGCCCCAAATTTTGAAGGATATGTTAGATTCTTTGAAGCAAAAAATAGCCTGCACCTTTAAGTTAGCCCATTCCATGTATATACATGGCATTATAGATGAATCCTAACTTTTGTATTTATCAATTTGGGTTCGAGTCCACCGTGCGTGCCAGTGTGAGATGCCGGAATGGAATTCATATAGTCTGTAATGTAATTCTGAAAAGTCACATGCACACGGAAAGGGTGTAGTGCAAAACGATGTAACCTTTTTCAATTAATTAAAAGAAACGTGCGTGAACAGAAAGTAGTCGATGCCAGACTGTTGGTCTAGGTGAATGCCTAAAGTGGAGCGTAGCGCATTGTGATATCTTGAGTATTCCGAGTATGTTGTAACTCTGTTCATTAAGTTCAGTTATTTGTTAAGTCTTTGATAAAGTATTAAGTTGATCCGATATTGCGGTAAAGTGACAAAATTGCACGTCTATGCATATGTGGTGAAGAAGTTGTAATGTGCAGAATAAATAAGCAGTTGAAAGTTAGTTTAACTCAGAGCATTAAGTCGGTGTAGTAACATATAATTGAATCTGTAGATTTGGAAAAATACAAATAGGGCCTTTGTTTTATAGACCCCTAACCATCCCAAGAACCCAGTAAGATAAACAATTAAAATACCAGTTTAACAAGTTGGTGTTCATCATCTTTTGTAATTAGTCTAACTTTGTTTTCTTCCTCTTCTTATATTATTTTTTTATGGTGCATAATCACTACCCAACTACTTGCATTACTCAAGCACTTGCATTACTCAAGCACTTGCATTACTCAACCATCTACTCCAAATCATGCTACACATCTACATGAATCAAAATCAACGGCATGTCTTCTACACATATATCCTTGACTCTTCCTACCACCAAAGGCAAAGAAGAAGATGAAAGTGATTGTTTCTACTTCTCTCTCTCTCTATGTATCATCTTATCGGTGATTGTGTGCTCTATTGAATCCTTGTAGAAGAACATTGGTGGCTAGGATTTTTGAAATGGATTCTTGAATGCAACCCTCTTATGGGTTTGAAAAGGTATTGCCATCAATTATGCAATGCTAAATCCTTACATACAGTTCCCATGCAGTCTCGCATTAGGGCGAAAAATGGTCAAAACTGGTCCGTGTAAGGATTTCAATTAGTTGTGCTTAATCTAGATTAAAGTTGTCAAATCATGTTAAAAAACTCCGTGTAAGCGCATTTAAAATGTATCTTATGCAAATTTTGAAGAGAGAGAAACTCATATGATAATCATGAAAAGCACATGTGATATCTTACGCCTTGAAGTTTGTGCTCATCGGCCGTTCATGAAAATTTGAATTTTCCTCTTGTTCACAGAGCTGTATAATGTGTGCTTATGACATTTTGCACTTTTTTACTCTGCTTTCCATAGCAGGTCTATTTCTCTCTTTCATGTCATTTTAGACACTTTCGCGTCACTCTTCATAGCAAACCATGGAGAACCTCAACCCAAACACTCTCACTGAGCTTTCAACCAGCCGAAATCATTGTGATAAGTTCCATATCAACATTGCCATTAGTCATGACTATGCAACCACAAGAAAGGTATTCCGAAGGGCTCTTCAACCTTGTGAAGTGGATGGATTGTGGAAAGAAGGCAAAAAACATATCGACATATGGGCAGATGGATCTGTTTATCCAATTGATCCAAAAACTGGAAGGTATCCCCCTTTTCATAATCTTCATGATCTAATTAGATTTGTAGGAGATGGTGAGGATGGTTTACGAGGCTATCGTTCAAGTCTCTAAGAGGTTTCAAGGAATTATGTACAATACATAACAAAATGTGAATCTCTACTTTTAGAAATGGGATTTTATGGTGGTGATGTTCATCTAAGAAAAGATCCAAAGCTTTCACAAAATATAGGTAATGTACTACAAGATGTCTCAATAGGGGGGGTGAAAAAGCAAGGAGATTCTTCAACAACCATGATGACAAACAGTTAAATGCCATGTGGAATTGCTGGGAAAAATTTTGTGAGTTCAGGACTAATGTAAAAAGCAAATGAGAAATATCAAAAAAGAGAATGGAGGTGTGGGTCAAACTAGATAATTTTTAAAAGATCATGAGGCAGCAAGTAACAACAAATAGCTATATGACACATTTCAAAAAGGTGACCACAGAGCTTATAGAAACCATCATACATGCATGGAGTGCCAAAGACATAACAAACTACTTTGTAAGTTTCAAATACAATTTACTTAATTTATTTTTCTGTAATTGAAATAAACATTTGATGAAACTCTTCTGTTATTCCAGCTTATTCTTCTTGTGCATGGTGCATTCTTTGTTATTTGCATGATTTTGATACCCAAAGGTCTTGATAAGCCTTTTTGTACTGATTTCTAGACACATCCGATGCAAGTGATTACGCGCATCCAACATTTCCAAATGAGCCTAATCGCTTAGATTGGTCGTGTCCCAGATTCATGTACAAATAAGCTCATCAAGACGTATCGGTATCAGAATCATGCAAATAGACAGTCAATCTTAGGGTTTTGGCCATTCTCGATGCAATGGTAGTATTAGTTTTGTTGAAATTCTGAGAAAATAGTAAGATAGAGAAGTTCACATGGAATATGAGGTTTAAGATGACTTCCTTTTTGTCTAGGACATCAAGGATCTTGCATAGGGAGAAAAACAAATATCTCAAATAATCCAATGAAACTAGGGCATGACTGAAAATCATAAGAAATAGAGACTAATTTTCCCATTTCTTTGGTAAATATCTATGAACGATGAGATTGCATAAGAAGAAAACCAAAGAAACCAAGTACATAAATGAATCTAGGACATGACCAATGCTCTTTCTCTTCAACATGAACATATTCTTTCTCCTTGTAATTTCACATGTGATCAAGCCATATTAAGAAGGCAATGTTCAAGGGGAGCAAAGAGCAATCCCTTTCACGCTTTGGGCATTAATCTAGCTTTCCTAGCAAAGGGGATATCCTTTTGCACTTTCTAATTATCCTTCTCCTCCATCTCAGCTCTAGTTATTCTAGTGTATCCTAGTGGAGAACACGACCGATGCAAGCAAAATAAGCTAGTCAAAGGTCGGTCAAATGCATGTAATCACTTGTATCGATCGTATCGAGTATGAAGCACAAGTATGTGTCCTAGTGGAGAACACGACCGATGCAAGCACAACTATGCAGGGTGATGAAGAGAGAAATTCTATGAAGTTTGAAAATGTCAAATGGTGAAGGGGACTTGTATTGACGTGGACCAATAAGTGAGTGCCATGTGGCAAAAGAATGTGGGGAATCGCAACCGCTAGATGATGTGGCCCACTCAAATGATGCCATGTGGCATTATATGTTGGGATTTATAACAGCTAGATGACATGGACCAATCATAGGTTGGCATGTGTCACCAATAGTCAACTCATTCCAGAGACCTATTTAAGCTCCTCTATTCACTTTTTTCATTTTTTTGTGAACTCCTTGCTAGCATTGACTTGCCATTGCCTTCGTGTTTTTTGCCATGTTTGATTTATCAGCTTAAACTTTATAAAACATATAATTAATGTTGAAAATAGCATTTATACAAACATTACGTTGGTCTATATGGAGCATTCATTCATATAGCTCGGAATATGATACTTGTTTGGACACGACCAATCCAAGCGATTAGGCCCATCAAAGAAGCTTGGATGGCCCTAATCTCTTGAATTGCTCGTATTCAAAGGAGGTCATCTTCAATCTTAGATTGCATATGAACTTTTATATCTTATTATTGGTTATGAATTTGAAGAAAATTATGCTTCCATTGCGTTTGGAACGTGCCAAAACCCTAAGATTGACTGTCTATTTGCATGATTTTGATACCCAAAGATATTGATAAAAAGAGCAATCCCTTTCATGCTTTGGGCATAAATTTAGCTTTCCTAGCAAAGGGGATATCCTTTTGCACTTTTTAATTATCCTTTTCCTATCTCAACTGTAGTTATTGTAGTGTGTCCTAGTGGAGAACATGACCGATGCAAGTGAAATAAGCTAGTCAAAGGGCAGTCAAACACATGTAATCGCTTGTATCGGTCATATCAAGTATGAAGCACAAGTATGTGTCCTAGTGGACAACACGACCGATGCAAGCACAACTATGCAGGGTGATGAAGAGAGAAATTCTATGAAGGTTGAAAATGTCAAATGGTGAAGTGGACTTGTATTTATAGTCGAGGAGGATCAGGTAACGGTCACATGATGTGGACCAATGAGCGAGTGCCATATTGCAAAAGAAAGTTGGGAATCGCAACGACTAGATGATGTGGCCCACTAAAAAATGATGCCACATGGCATTGTACATTGGGATTTGCAATGGCTAGATGACATGGACCAATCATAGGTTGCCACGTGTCACCAATGGTCAACTCATTCCAGAGACCTATTTAAGCTCCTCTGTTCACTTTTTTTCGTTTTTTTTGTGAATTCCTTGCTAGCGCCGACTTGCCATTGCCTTCACGTTTTTTACCGATCGCGTTTTTTGCCTTCGCGCCGACCACATTTTGTATGAGGTATGATGGATCACAAAAGCTTGTACACGACCGATCCAAGCGATTAGGGGCATTGGGAAGATTCAGATGCCCCTAATTTCTTGGATCCGTCATCATGATCAATCATTTTACAACACGACCGATACAAGCGATTAAGGACATTTGGGGATTTTTGGATGACACTAATCGCTTGCATCGGTTGTGTTTCTTGAGTGCTTTGTGAAAGCTTTTTTAATTAGTTTTTTTTCTTTTTAAATTTCTTCCAAGCTTTTAAACTCTCTTTTGTGTAGGTTAACATAACCGATATAAGCGACTAGGGAAATCTAGGGATTTTGAGATGACCCTAATCACTTGCATCGATCGTGCTTCTTGAGTGCTTTGTGAAAGCTTTTTTACATTAGTTTTTTTGCTTTTTAAATTTCTTCCAAGCTTTTAAACTATTTTTTTCTATAGGTTATAGCTAGGACAAAGAAGATAGCAAGGAATCCTCTCCAATCACAACATGGAAACTGCAAAGTGTAAGTATTACCATACATTTTCTTGTGTTCTATTTTAAAGCCTTGCCATCCATTTTGAATTTAAGTTTACCTTGCAGTACTGCTAAGCTTCTCAAAATGCATATTGATCAAAACTTTCCAGTAACTCCTAAATTGAATGAAGAAAAAAGGTTTGAATACATTCAAATACATGTGCCATTACATAAAGACAGGACCTCATGTGGCTGGAGAGTGATTGCAAATACAGTGAGGTTCTTGGAAAGAAGGTTTTACAATCTTGAGTTAAACTTATCAGACTATCTAGATGCATGGGTCATCTTAATCAGGGAGAGAGCAATAAATACCATTATGAAACATGCAATATGCCCTTATGATCTAGAATCACCTCCACCACCAGATAAAAAGAAGTCTAAAGAAAAGAAGAAAGGGTTTCCTATTCACTCCCCATTGAAGCATGGGCCAAAGAATAAGAGTAGAGGTGAGTGCTCCAAAAAGGGCCACAAGCAGCACAGAGGTGAGGGCTCCAAAAAGGACAGAAAAGAAGGGTGAAAAATTATATTTTTTGAATGTAAGATTGTAATCTAATGTGTAACCAACATATGTTGGAAGATTTATTTATGTAAGAACTGTATATAATTATGCCAGTCTTCATCTGGAAGATGGTCATTGTAACTATATTTATATGCCTTGAGTAATGTAATGTTGACTTGATCCTCTTGAGAACTAAGCAAAAGTGATTTTATTGCATGTTTCAAGAAAAATTGAATCCTTTCATCAAAATGTATATTATGTGTGTTTTTTGCTTTATTCTTGTTGAAGAGTTAAATGTGAAGAGGATAGAGATGTTTTTATGACATGATCGATACAATTGAAACGGGCAATCAGAGAATTTTGGATGGCCCGTATTGCTTGTATCGGTCATGTCATCCAAACTTTTCCATTTTCTCATACCATCCTCTCAAGGCAACTATGTGTAAGATGATTTCAGAAGGAAATTGGTATTTCTCATCAATCAAAGCTTAATACAAAATTCATGTTTTGAAGCATGTTTTGGTAGTTTGTAATACACGAACGATTCAAGCGATAAGGATGATCGGAGAAGCTCTGATTTCCCTAATCGCATCTACACTGTAATATGAATAAACTTCATGCTCTACATATTTTGAATATCACTTGACTTGGAATTTGCACCAGATTCTCCACCCTCTTTAATATTCCTAGTTATGTGCACCATGGAGACTTTCTCATGCATACCTTGAGGCCAGACAAGCATATAGAATTTCTAATGTGCACCTTGGATAGACTCAAATACTTAAATTGAAACTAGTTATTGAAAAGTAAAAGTATTGTTCATCTAGAATTTACTCAAATGCAAGTTCCTGTATAATCATTGCATCATTGAAACCTCATCAGAATGTTGAAATTAAACAAAAAAAATGCCAATATGAATAAAGTCCATAAAAAGCTATAATTGGAGGGATGTAATGAGTCACATTCTTAGTTACCATCTTGCAAAGGAAAATCAATGGAAGTATGGAAAAAGGATCTAAAAGGGGAGATACATTATGTAAGAATTTCTTGGTTTATATTCTTGAGTCACCTAGATATTATTCATGCAAGTTCCTTTATAATCATTGCACAATAGAAACCTCATCAGAATCTTGAAATTAAACAAAAAATGCCAATATAAATATAGTCCACAAGACATAATTGAAGTGATGTAATCAGTCACATTCTTAGTCACCATCTTATAAAGAAAAATGAATGGAAGTTTGAAAAAAATATTCTTAAAGAAGGAGGCTTGTTACAATCTAAAGGGTTGGAGCTTGATTACCCTGGGTGGCAAGCAACTTATGCAGGATAATGTTTTCTTTGATCTAATGTTAACTATTGCATCATCAATTGAGAATCTGAACTATGATGATGCCTCATCAAGGTATTCTAGGATCTCCCTTACATTTCTAAGTTTCCAATTTGCAGTGAAAATTATTTTCCTAGATTGAAAATTAGGATGAATGAGTACTTCTAACTCAAATTCTCGACAACTCTCCTCTGAGCCCAAGGCTATCCAGAGTCCAAGCTTTCATTTCCACCTTTTGTTGAATGATCAGGAGCATCCCAATGTAATAAAGAGATGCAAGGAGCAGGCAGATGTACAAGATTTCCATAAGAGCTCCTCCCTGATGGCACCTGATAATCTGCAAAATGGACAAATAACTCTATGCTATTGAAAAATTGAACAAATTTATCCGCACACATAAGTTTTGCATATTCCTTACGAAGAACTCTGAATGTTCTTGTTAAACATTCAAGAGGTTTCCACTCCAAAATACTGGAAGGAAAAATATCTACAATACAAAAACATTTATGTTGTTATATAAAAACAATTGAAATGATAGAAGAGCATTGTAAAACTTCACTTACAGACGAAGGGAATTGGAGATGTTTTGCTAGAACAAGATCCTTAGCGTTTTACACATGTACTCTTGCAGACCAACCACATCTCTTCAATTTGAAACTAAGAATACGTCCCCTCCAATGGTTTCTTGTGTCGTTACTTTTAGCATGCTTGAATTTATGGGCACCCCTACAGCTAGGAAGCATAGTTACTCATTCATCTAACTTCACAGAAAGAGGTTTCCACAAAGATGTTGGAGTTAGACATCTGCGGAAGCACGCGAACAACACAAGGGAGAAGAAGAAGCTTAGAGCACAACACACAAGACTGAATGTATTACTAGAGAATGTACAAAGATAAGTAGCCCATTAGGGCTATAGGTGTATATACAAGGGGGGGAACCTCCTAAAGAGGGAAAAAAGTGCCCCGGCAGTCCTAGAGTGTTCACACACATCACTACCAAAATATATCAAGAAATCCCCCCTGGGAGTGATGCGGTGAACAAGTAGCTGGCACTCATGTATAATGAAGTGCCAAACTATGTGGAAGTCACTCCACAAAATGAAGTAAGCCCAAAGCTTTGCGGAAAGCTTCAAATTTCCTCCTGGGCAGAGCCTTCGTGAAAAGGTCTGCAATGTTCTCCTGCGTGGGCACATATGCTAAGCTGATCTCCCTAGCAGAGAACCTCTCCCTGACAAAGTGATAATGCACCTCAATATGCTTAGTGCAAGCATGCTTAGTGTTCCTCGCAACTGCCAATGCGCTCTGACTATGAGTGAAGATGGTGGTGGCAGAATTCAGACCAATACCCAAATCAGCCATAAGGCGTCTGAGCCACACAACTCAATAGTAGCTGTGAAAGCTGCCCTATACTTAGCTTCACAACTGGAAGTGGCCACAATAGGCTACTTCTTGCTCAACCAAGATATACATGAGCTACCAAGCATGAAGAAAAATCCACTAGTGAACACACGAGTGTCATAGCAACCAGCCCAATTAGAGTCAGAAAAAGCATGCAAAGCAGGCGGTAGTGATCCCCCCTTGGGATAAAACAACCCAAGTAATCGAGTACCACTCAAGTAGCGAAAGATGCGCTTAACCGCCTGCCAATGCTTGACTCCTGGGCAATGCATAAACCTGCTCATCTGTGAGACAACAAACTGAATATCTGGCTGAGTAATGCATAAGTAAATCAAGCATCCAGCAGCCTGCTGATAGAGAACAACATCAAATGCATCTCCAGCATCATGAAGACTCAAACGTAAACCCGTCTCCATAGGAGTGGCAATAGGCTTACAGTCTTCAAGGCCAAAATGCTGCAATAATGTGTCAATATATTTCGTTTGACACAAAGCCATTCCACCATCAACTTGCATAAACTCAATGCCCAAATAGTGATGCAAATGCCCCAAATCAGACATCTCAAATGAGGCATGCAAATCAGCCTTAAAATCAGCAATATGTTTCTCAATAGGACCAGTGAGCAGCATGTCATCAACATAGAGAACAATGATCAGAAGCACATCATTAGCATGCTTAACATATAAGGTGCTTTCCGTTGGAGTGTTCTCAAAACCATGTGCAACCAGATAGGCATGTATATTCTCATACCAAGCACGTGGTGCTTGCTTTAAACCATATAATGCCTTCTTTAACTTGCACACCTGGTTTTCATGCCCTTTCTGCACAAAGCCACGGGGCTGAAAAACATACACTTCTTCATGCAAGTCACCATTCAAAAATGTTGTTTTAATGTCCAATTGATGTACATTCCAACCATGATGGGCTGCAAGTGCCCAAATGCTCCGAACAGTAGTCATACGGCATGTAGGTGCAAAGGTCTCATCAAAATCAATGCCTCTTTCCTGCGCATAACCCTTTGCAACAAGCCTAGCCTTATACTTGTCAATTGTACCATCAGGTTTACGCTTTAGCTTGTATACCCACTTAGTGCCTACATATGCCAAACAACCAAAAACACGTAGCGAGCAACAGATGGCTTGCGGTCATGCCAAGCCTCATATGGAGTGATATACTGTAGCGCTTTAGTGGGACACCTGTTAAGTACATATGCTGCACACATGACAGCCTCAAGCCAGAAACTATGTGGTAAAGCCTGACTCTTGACCATACACCTCGCCATCTCCATGAGTGACCTGTTCTTTTGTTCAACAACTCCATTCTGTTGAGGTGTATATGGCACTACACTGGTGTTTTATCCCAAGTTTAGCCAGAAATGCATTAAAATTGAAAGACATATATTCCCCCCTCGATCAAAACGGAGGGTGCCCATTTTACATGCTGACAGATTTTTAGCCAAAACCAAAAACTGTTTGAAGCACATGAACACTTTGGACTTTGCCTTCAATGGATATACCCATGCATGCCTGGAAAAATCATCGATGGAAGTCACGAAGTAAAGATAATTCCCAAAAGAATGTATCTGCATAGGACCACATACATCACTATGTACAAGCTGCAATTTCTGAGTAGCCCAAACTGAACCATCTTTTGGAAAGGATGAACGCCGCATTTTTCCCAAAATACAGCCTTCACAAACATGTTTTCTAGGTGCCTCAAGTTTGGGCAAAGAGGACACCATTTCAGATTTTTGCAGGCGTAGCAAACTAGCAAAATTCAGATGACCAAAGCACGCATGCCAAAGCTTTGCATCTGACATAGCCTGAAAATCATTTACTGTGCATGCCAAATCATTTACAGATCTTTCATAGTCTATGAGCTTATACAGCCCACAACATAAAATGCTAGAAGCAATAATCACATCGCGATTTGACAGATCATGAATTGTACACCTGTCATCAATAAATTTCACAACCAAGCCAATCTTGGCTAATGCAGAAACTGATAATAGGTTCTTCTTGATCCCTGGCACAAATAAAGCATCTAGCAAAGTGAAAGAACTACCATTAGCAGTAGTCAAAATGATCTTACCAACTCCCATAACAGGATAAGAGGAGTTGTTGGCGCATGTAACAGTATTTCCTGTAGGGGCAGGCTTGAGTGAAGAGAAGAAACTGCACTGCGAGGTAAAAAATACTAAACATCTCAGTCTACTGCAGACATGCACTGCTCATGAGAAGATGGGTCAAAACTGCAGACAGTAGTAAATGCCCATTCTTCTTCCTGCACAAGATTAGCAGACTCTGTTTTTGGTGTAGAGGCCTCTACAACAACCATTCCAGCCTCTTTCTTCATTGCCTCTTTAGCAGCCAGTTTTGGACAGTTCTTTATGATATGATCATTCCCTTTACAGTACTTACAAAACAATTTCTGCTTTTCTGATTTTTTCTCATCTTTATCTTCCTTCTTCGAATATGCAAAATTAGCAGATTTCTGCTTACTAGTTGAAGAGCTCCATTTTCCTTTGCCCTTCTGACTAGCTAGGAAAGATTGATCTACAACTTGCATAATGGACCTATTCTGCTTGGACTGATCTTCCTGCAATAAAACCGAGACTAACTCCTCAAATGATAAGGCATTCGGATTGCCTTTCATCATCAAATGAAGAGTAGAAGCAAAACTCTGATATGAATTAGGAAGACCCTTCAGAACGGTATGCACAAGTGAGCTATCTGATATAACCTCATTAGCAGAAATCAACTGTTCCTTCAAATCTTTGATCTTCGTTAGGAAAATGTCCATAGAATCACCTTCATTCATGTGCTCACTCTCCAACTGTTTTCGGAGGTAAGCAACACGAGCCTCATTCCTAGCTTAGTACAATGTGGTAAGTGTATCCCAAGCATCCTTAGCTGTTCTGCAAGAGCGAATGTGAGGAATAATGGCACGTTTGACAGACAAAGCTATCAATGCATGTGCCTGGGCATCTCTGCCATCCTAGTGAATCTACTCTATAGTAGGTGCAACAGAAACAACAACACGAACAGGAATCTGCAGAATATCATCTTCGACACCATCTCCATCAGCTTCAGCACCTGTATTTGCAGTATCTGTAGTCGCACGTGTAAGAGGATGTCTTTCAACACCCTGCACAATGTGCCACAGTCCTTTTGCAACCAATACATGTCGCATCATATAAGCCCATAATGGGTAGTTGGTACCATCCAACTTATCCTCAACAGCCAACATACGGAATACATCACTGCTGTCAGCCATGGCCGGTGACTAAAATACCTTGATGCAAAAAATTGACTATATCTCAAAAAGTTTAACAGAACTGCCCATACGAGTTCTGCTAAACCTGTAGCAAACTTCGAGACGCTTATACTAGTGAATCGAAACAGGTATATACCTTTGGCACAAAAAGATAAAATAGCCTACACAAGCATTGCGATAATGCATTCGGAGGCCGAGACGAGCAACCGGAGGAGTATGCCCTGAGTATACTCACCAAATTTCGTGCGAATCTGAGACTGCAGCCGGAGGAGTGTCGA
This sequence comes from Ceratopteris richardii, assembly GCA_020310875.1. Classification (NCBI taxonomy): domain Eukaryota; kingdom Viridiplantae; phylum Streptophyta; class Polypodiopsida; order Polypodiales; family Pteridaceae; genus Ceratopteris; species Ceratopteris richardii. Next base: position 27,440,883 of record CM035427.1, on the reverse strand, counting down.
TGACGCCCTAGATGAAGCAGCAACCTGCTCTGATACCAATTGTTGGAGTTAGACATCTGTGGAAGCACATGAACAGCACAAGGAAGAAGAAGAAGCTTGGAGCACAACACACAAGAATAAATGCATTACTAGAGAATGTACAAAGATAAGTAGCCCATTAGGGCTATAGGCGTATATACAAGCCGATGGAAAAAAACCTCCTAAAGAGGGAAAAAAGTGCCGCGATGGTCCTAGAGTGTTCACACACATCACTACCTAAATATATCCACAAAAGAATCCTCTCTTCTATTGTAAACCTTACATGAGGTTACATGATTGGAAGGACGACGAGAAGAAGAAGCCATTAGAATCGAGAAGAAGAAGAATGCTCAAAGCCAGAAACAGGCATTCACAAACTTTTCCAGTATTTATAGATAAAAAGGCTTTGTACACGTGGAAACTTTTGATTTGATGTAAACCCTGTCGCCGAATGACCATGGAATTTCGTGAACCCAAAAATATTTTGTATCTTCAAAAATCATTTCCTTATTGGAACTTTAAAAATATGCATTGTGTAGTGTGCAAAAATATCTTTTTTTGCATCAAACTAAAAAATTGTACAACGAATACAAGAATCTTCATCACTTTCGCAGTGCTTTTAGAGCATATTGTCTTAAAAAAAGAATTTCTTCATATGATTAAAGGAGACAGCAATGTTATTCTTATACATGTGGAAAGAATCTATTTGTCAATTTCCTTAATCCGTCATTAGCAAACAGCCCCTTTTCGATCGTTTTTCACCCTAATGGCTTTGCCCCCCCCCGTGCCCGAAACCAATTACAAAATACACAAAACCAATTACAAAATACACGGGGAAAAGTAATCAAAACCTAAAGAAGTAAAACCAAAGCTTTTAATAATCAAGAGGTTCAATATAGAGAGGTCATGCTAAGAAGATATTAAGGAAAATATCCATAGAGGGAATATAGTTAAAGAGAAATATCATCGAAGAACTGAAGAGAACACATCTTCCTATGAGAAGAAAGATATTGGTTTCTTCAATATCAGCTCAAGCAGATTAAATAGTTGGATCTAACGGGGGGGGGGGGGGGGGAAGTCATGGAACTCAATCCAATTATGAGAAAGTTTTCTTTTGAGCAGGTTCTACAGCAAAACTACTTTGCAAGTCTCTAATAGCGTCGATTTTAAAGATGTGTGGATCAATCGATCCTATGGAAAACAGTCCAAGAACTTCTTCATCATCTTGAGGCTAATTACATGAACCGGAAGTTACTTTTATTTTCTTTTGAGAGAGAGCAGGAATATGGATTCAAATAAGTAGAAGAAGATAAAATGGGTGTCTCATTGTAAGGGGGTAGAGGCCCCCATAGGTGATACCTATTCCTGAAATGAGAAGTCATGACAAACCATCATATCTCGAAACGAATACTTGATGTTGGGCCGATTTTTTAAATATTAGTGTCAAAGCACACATATATAGCACAACTACAAAAGAGCTTTATCATATGTAGACTTGCACGTAATTAGGCTTACAAAAGTGTTTACCACATAAACGACAGTGGCTATGGCGGCTTCAGTAGACAATGTCCATGAAGAGCAAGCAAAAGTAGGCACGGCCAACGTCCAAGTATAGGTGTGAGGAGGTTGGGGCCGTAGAAAAGCGTGAATAGACATGCACAAAAGACACTACATTGGCTGTACGAGGCTTTGATCTATGTACCACATAGCTGGCTTACGAGCAGGGTAGCATGAACCACTGATGTTGGGTTTTTGGGAAATTCATGGCTTAGAGCTCACACAGGTCTTAATGCATCATGCTAGTCGAAACTCAAAAATTATATACCCAATGTCAGGCAGGTCCTATCATTCTGATACTCCAAGTTTATGGCAATGCCGAGCTGATGAACACTATAGACAGATAGAGAGAGCGAGCATGCTATTGCTTGCCAAGTTGCGATTCTTGAAGCTGGGAATTTGCGACGATGTCGCAGGACGTGAAAGAGTTCAGTGCCTTTGCACGCGCGATCACCTATATGTGGGAGACCTGGAGACCTTAACTTTGGGTTTCGTGCGTGTGGGAACATCGTACGAGAGAGAGAGAGAATTCCAAGTCGCAAATATGTAGTTTGAACGGCAGGTACCACCTTATCAGGATTGTACAATAAGCAGACGGCAACGCTTGGGACAGAAGTGCGCCTCAGATCGACACTCTTCTCACGCTGCAGCTCTTTGCTCCCAATCAATCAAGAAGAGAAGGATGTTCGATGGGAGAAGAAAGGGCATGCGATTCGCGAAGAGAAGGCTGCAGCTCCCTCCCACGCCACAGCACAGCGCGAGTTCCGCCTGGTCGTAATCGCATAGAGGATTGAGTACTACCGACCCCTGACAACACCCAGGCGGTTTATCTCTCCAATGGAAGAGCGAGAGCTGCAATGGCGCTAACGCCTAGACGGAGACGCATAACCAGCTGACAGGAACCTGAAAATCGGAAGCGCATGCACACTTCTCTCTCCATCGCGTGCGCTTGCACGCATCTCTGATAAGTACATCACGCCCTTAACCGAACTTTCTGGATTATCAGAGCAGCTCAGTAGTGGAAGCAGCGTAGGCGATGGAGACGGCAGGGGACAAAATATCAGACGCTCTGCTACGGAATGTTGGTCTGCCATTTAAGAATCTTGAAACCTCAGAAGAATCTGGTTCTTTCTTTCTTTTTTTCTTTTATTTCTTATAAAAAGGGAAAACATACTTTCTGAAAGGAAAATTAGGGAGCCATACAAAGGAGACAAGGAGGCTAAGCCTCTCATCCTCTTGATGGAGGATCCACTTGTCTGTATATCTTGGAATACAAAACTTAGAGTAGAATGGGGATCATCCATGCTAGATCTGTCCAACTTAGAATCCAGAAGTCAAAGTATGGAAGAATGTAAGAAGACTCTGGTGCGGGGCTTGATCCCTATGTGTAAGGGTCTGTTGAGTTATGTAGGGAAGGTTTCTATATGAATATATCCAAGATTAATGGCAAACCTTTGAGAAACCCTTCACGAGTTCTTTTTGGTAGATGTTTACAAAGATTCCAAGTCAAATATGACTTTTACAAAAGGATAAAGTGGTAATTAACCACTAGCATTGATTCCTATGCATCTTCATATGTGTATGGACTACAAGCCAAATGTGTAGGCTTGTGAATTGCACCAACAGCTCCCCCTCAAGCCAAACATTTTGGCTTCGTCTTCATTTTCAGTCTTCATGTATATCCTGCAATCCAATCATTGATTTGAATCTACAAAGTTTGGTTCCATCCAATGCTTTAGTTAACAAATCTGCACACTGCATGTTGGTTGATACATATGTTAGTTGAATGTCCTTTCTTAATAACTTTCCTCTCACATAATGATAATGGACATCTATATGTCCTAGCATGTGTTGAAAGCACTTCTGACAAGTTGCTTTTAATCTCGTTTCGGGTTCTTGGGAATGGCTAGGGGTCTAACAGTGTAGAGGCCCTTTATTTAATTTTCCCAAATTAACATTCAACTAAGCAGTAACTATCCTTCAAGGCAACAACTTATCGCTACATAGTACATTAGTGCGTGAATTAACAATCACAATGTCGCATGTACTTATTAATGTTAAGACAATGTTACTGTGTTAATGATGAATCACTGCAATTCGACAAGAACAGAATAACAATACTCAAGATATCTGCAAATCTGCATCACAGCGTTTCAGCACGATCGCCCAGACAGACAGTCTAGCGATCTTGTCTCTCACCGAACATTGTACTTGCCTTTTCATTAACAAATTATGAGTTACATCTGTTCGCTACGCCTTTTCGATGCGTGCGACTATGAAAAAATAAAAATTACATATTCCATCCAGCGACCTAACACTGGCATGCACGGTGGACTCGAACCCGCAAAGAAAAATAGAACTAAGGCTCATCAACTATGCCTTGTATGTACAGGGTTCTGGCTAGTTTAAAGGTTCTCATGATTTTTTTCTTTAAAGAATCTAGCATAATCTTCAAAGTTTCTGGCTCAACCAGTTGTGCGTCTGTTCTCACCGAACTACCCACGATAACTTGAATCATCAATAAATCTGTCTGTGTCTGCAAAAATGCTTCTTGTAAATAGAATTCGTTGGCTAACGTAGCATCTCTACACAGCCTCATATCAGCAATTTGGGCATCAATTCTGGACAATCTATCCACTTTAACACCTAGCTGCTTTTCTCTGCGCTCCAATTCTTGAGCTTGATATTGGATGGTTTTATAATACGCATCCCTTTCTTTCATGATTCCTGCTAATTCTTTCTTAAGTTGAATTGTCTTGCCAATTTCTGCATGTAACTCACGACTTTTTTAGAAAAGCTCTTCAGACACGTGCTTTAATTTTGTAGTGTTCTGCATAGGCAAATCTGCCATTTCTTGTCCTTTTTGTGTAACTAACGCAAGATCTTCACGTGTTTCTTCTAGTAAATTGCCCAGATCAATTCGAGCATCGTCTTTGTCCTGCACCAATTGTTTTAACTGCTTGATTTTTGCATCACGAGCGTCTAAAAGAACATTCTTTTCATTCAATGCAGCAAGAGCGGCATCTCGTTGGGCAATTAGGTTGTCCTGCTCTGCTATTCGTGCTTGGAGTTGTTGAAGCTAAACCTGCAAAGCATGGTTCTCTGCTTTGACTACATTGGCTTCTTCCTGTAATGGGGCAATATCCGCTGTCGGGTCGTGAGGGATGCTCGGATGGTGGATCAGTCCATCCGCCAAAATCGTTCGGCACACGCAGGGTGTCTGTAGCGGACTCAGGCTTATGGAATTAAGGGCTCTAATGACACAACCATTTAAATAACCTATCTCTATGACGGAAAATAAGATAATTCTATAAAAAAATAAATATTTTAAATAGCTATGAACCGTAAGGACGGGCGGCTTCGTACTTAGCAACAGCTTCCTGATATGAGATTGAAACTTCCATAATGGGTTCTTCTACTAAACTATCAGGTAAGCTAGAGGGTTTTGGTCTGTCTAGAGTTGACAGGACATTCTCAATAGTTGGAATAATGGAGTTTTCATTAGTACTATTATCTTTAATATGTTCTTCTGATACTAATCCTATGGATTCGGTTGTAGTTTCAATTTGACTCTGCTCAAATTCATGGTTTAAATCGGAAGACATGAAAGAAAATAATGGAAACAATATGATGCTAAATTGGTTTGACTAAATGAATTAATAAGCTAATACAAATGTAAAGTCTAGATAATTGGATAAATGTCTAAACAAATGGGTATTTTGACTAAATCGGGAAGATAAGGTTTAAATGGATCTTTAAGCTGCCGCTTCACTTCAATTGTCTTCACTTCAATTGATTGTAATCTTCAATGTTTCTGCAAAAGAAAACATTCGCCTATTAGTAATATTACAAAATCAATAAGAAACATATAATTCATACTTTACATACATTAAAGCATACACATGCTTTAATGGATTTACACACTCATGCACATTCATGCTCATGCATACACATACTCTAATGCATACATCTATTGCATGCTCATTAATTCCTACTTATATAAGTTTAAGATTAGATTAACACACACTTTCATATGCGTATACACTTTCATATGCGTATACACTTTCATATGTTCATTTCTGCATGCTAAATCAATTTCACATAACTCATATTCATACATATATCTATCTAGTTTGCATATGCACACATGCACATACACTCTAACATTCCACATGCATAAACATGCATCCACACATTTAATTCATATATGCAAATGCACACACTTTCATGCATATGCACATATACACTCACATGCACATGCTTCTAACTTATATGTATACACTCAAATACAATTAGTTAGGTATTTTATGCATTCACATCTAATGCATGCTCAATCATGCTAATACACTTCTCATGTATATACTTATGCATTATACTTCTTATAAACTAATTTTTATGCTAACTCATTTATAAACTTCCTCTGAATAAGCTAAAACACATTCCCATCCATGCTAATTCGCTTTACATGCATGCTCTCATTATATCATTCATGCCTATGCATAATAATCATGCACTCACTAATACACATGCATGTTTTTAACCCTATATTCATACATATACCATTAAATGCATTCACTCGTATGCTATAACATGTGCATATACCGTCACACGCATTTAATCATATGCCCATATGCATCTAGTCACCACATTCCTTATGCATCTGTATATATATGCATGTGATTAACTACACTCATAATCTCTCTCTCTCTCTCTCTCTCTCTCTCTCTCTCTCTCTCTCTCTCTTCCTCTCTCTCTCTCTCTGAGCTTTCTCTCTCTCTCTCTCTGAGCTTTCTCTCTCTCTCTCTCTCTCTCTCTCTCTCTCTCTCTCTCTCTCTCTCTCTCTCTCTCTCTCTCTCCCCTTCTCTGTGTGCGCTGTCGGGCTGCAGCAGAGGAGGGGAGGGAGAGAACCTCTCTCTCTATTTCTCTCTCTCTCTCTCTCTCTCTCTCTCTCTCTCTCTCTCTCTCTCTCTCCTTCTCTCTCCTCTCTCTCTCTCTCCTTCTCTGTCTGCGCGCTACCGCGCTCAGACAGAGGAGGGGAGGGAGAGTCTCTCTCTCTCTCTCTCTCTCTCTCTCTCTCTCTCTTTCCTTCTCTCTCCTCTCTCTCTCTCTCCTTCTCTGTCTGCGAGCTGCCGCACTCAGACAGAGGAGGGGAGGGAGAGTCTCTCTCTCTCTCTCTCTCTCTCTCTCTCCTTCTCTTTTCTCTCTCTCTCTCTCTCTCTCTCTCTCTCTCTCTCTCTCTCTCTCTCTCTCTCTCTCTCTCCTTCTCTGTCTGCGCGTTGCCGCGCTGACAGAGGAGGGGAGGGAGAGTCTCTCTCTCTCTCTCTCTCACACACACACATCACACACACATACACTTCACACACACACATACATCACATCACATACACATACACACATCACATACACACACACATATACACTTTACACACACATACACTTCACACACACACATAGATCACATCACATACACATACACACATCACATACACACACACGTGCACATCACATACACACACATATACACTTCACACACACATACACTTCACACACACACATACATCACATCACATACACATACACACATCACATACACACACACGTGCACATCACATACACACACACACATCACATACACACATACACACACACACACTGCTGTAGGGACCCAGACCAAGCCATGGAATAGGCATGGGCATGCTTCCAGCCGGTCAATCAACATCAAGTTCATCATGCACAGCAGTACATGATGGCTTAATATCCCGAGCACGAGAAGGGTCTAATGAGAAAGAAGGAAAAACAGAAGAAACTAAGAGCAGAAGAAAGTACCTGCAAAAAAAAAACATTAAGAGAAACTTGAGCTCAACACTCATTTAAATACAAACGCAAGTCGTTTCTAAACCACTCTTTTTAGTTTTAACTTTTAATCTACAACCACACTTTAATCTCCTTACTTCCACCACACTTTCCAGTTTAACTTTTCTACTTTAATTACACTTAATTTCTACTCCTCTCTTTTCATCTTCACTAATTCTCTCCACTCTTTCTCTTAACCCACTTTTTTCACTTTAAGTGCATCTTCTATTGAGACCACTCCTTAAATCTCTTTAGTTACACAACTTATATAAGCCATTCTTTTCCCTAGCACTCATATAGTCCACTAGTTATTTATCCATTTAATTAATCATTTTAATCTAATTAGCCTACATTTCTTATTTAAATAAATTAATTAATTTAAGCTTAGTTTAAGGGTTTAATTAATTAGAACCTTAGTATTTAAATACACACATTTACTTAAAGTAATTATTAATAGCATAGTTTAATTTAGAATACATAAATATGTAATTAATGATGATAAATAATATCTATTTTAACCCTTTTAATATAGTAAATCCTAGAAACCCTATTGGAAACCCATAAAACCCCCTGGGTTAGACCATTAAAATCCTTCTGAACCCTAGCTTTAACCCATTATAACTCATCTAAACCCTTAACATTAACCAAATCTTATAAACAACACATGAATTCAAGAAACCCTAGGCTGAATACCCATAATTCTTGAATGTAAAAATAGAAAATTCTCATTAAATGAGTAATTAGGGTAAACCCTAACATGAACATATGTCCTGCTTCATCCTTCATACCTGAAAACACTTTCAAAATAGTTAATCCAATTAACACAACTGATCAACAGTGATATAAAAGAGGTTTAGAATTCACCAATAAATATTTTAATTTTTCGGGTCATCAATTGGAAGCTACAAATCTTCCCGACATCCACCGCCACCAAACCTGCACATCGTCCTGATGGGCCAACTTGCAGATTAAGGGAAGCATCATTTTCAATGATTATCCTGAAATTAAATCGTAGAGCAGCATCGATTCTTTTTTAAATATATTTAATCTTATCAAATTTTAAATCTTTTCAACATGCACATGAAGTTTATTTCAATTACATCTGGCAATGGAAACATATTAAAGTATAAATGTAAACTATTAACCTTTTCAGTCAACAAACATTAGTTTACATTTTATCCATTTATAAACTATGTAAAGATCAGTATAAAATAGAATTCATTTTCATTCATTCAAATGCAGGTTTTGTTATATATATGCATTCACATATGAGCAATCAAGCATGCCAAAGAAATCTACTAAATCTACTTGGACAGACAGCCGCCTTGTATGCCCAATTTTAATCACTAGATGTGTTTTTTTACAACTAGTTTTCTTCATATAAATATGATGTAAACTTCATATCGATAATAAATGTAAATACCTTTTTGGGGTGGAAGAAGGTATAACTTTCATGTCAATATTCTTTTTTTTCGCTTCTTTTTTGTTTAAAGGGGAAAGGCTTAACCCCTTAATCCGAGCTAAGGATCTAGCTGCATGGACAAGAAAGATCTAGGTTTTCACAGACATGTATCATGCAACAATGTGCTCCTACATATATACAACTACTTTCGTTATCTAAATGAACTACAAATCCTTCTATTTTTAACAAATCTCACTTAATCTATAAATGTAGAAATATAAATTATGTTTATTTCCCTAATATGGTTAAATAGAGTCCTTTATAGAATAATATTTTTCATTCCAGACTTTATAAATTAGTTTATATGAATGCAAAGAAAATACATAAATCAAAATTGTATGACAAAGAAAAATACGACCTAAAATCAACTTCATCTTCAATCTGCTTCATCTTTATGCATCTTAATTTGTTCTTCAAAGACCTGTTAAAACTCAACCAGCAACAGCTAGACACGCAAAATTATTAAATTTCATATTCAAATTTTCTCTTAGTTTTCCTGCAAAAGAAACCCACACTAAAGAAATTCATTCATACATAATTAATCATGCTCATCATCAAACATTACTTCATACATTTCATCATCTCTTTGTTTAAATAATTTAATTCTTTTGCCAGCAATTAAGTTTTTAAGAGGAGTGTCATCTAATTCGCGTAAGGCATACGTTCCATTATCATAGGATTTGACTACCACATAAGGTCCAAACCATCGTCTTTTAAGTTTCCTACGGGCATCATATTGAGAATCAAACGTACTATCATACAGTAAAACCCAATCATTAACTTGAACCGGCTTTGGCCTTAACCTATGTGATTTATCAAAATACTTCTTATTTTTCAGACGAGAATCTTTTAGTTTAACTATAGCCTCTTCTAAACGTTCATTCCCTTGCTCTAACTGCTGGATTCGCAGAGCTAATAAATCTTCTGTCGACAGATTATCTTCCCATGATAAAGTAGTCCAAGTAACAATTTGTGTATGCACAGGGAATATCGGTTTCTGGCAATACATCAACTCTGCCGGCATATACCCCGTTGTTCTAGTGCAGGTCATTCTATCAGCCCACAACGCAAATGGCAGATAAGTTGGCCAATTCTTAATTTCTCCATTACAAGCTTTGGAAATTGCTTTAATAATAGGAGAATGCCCTCGCTCAATCTTCCCATTAGCTTCAGGGTTGTAAGCAGTAGTAAGGGCTAAGCGAATTCCATGCCTAGCAAAGAATTCTCTAGCCTCCTACGCATCTAACTCTCCCCTATCAGCCACTACCTTTTCTACATAACCAAATCATGAAATGACATCCTCAAGAAGAAATTTGCATACATTCAAGGTTGTCTTAGATCTTAAAGCTCGGCCTTCTACATGATTCGTAAGATCTTCACGTGCCAAGACTATATATCTCATCTTATTGATACCTTTGGGCATGGTAACTAAGTCTACAACCCATTTATAATGGATGCATGGTGGATAGGTAGGATGCAACGGATCCCTATGTTTGACTGAGGAATGAATCTGACATACGTCACATGAATTCACATAATTTTTAACAGTAACATAAATCCCTGGCCACCAGTATCCTTCTCTAATTTTTTTATACGTAGCTACAAAACCTTTATGTCCTGCCCATAAAGTATCATGCATACTCTTCATGACTTGTAACTGAAGATCCTTAGTACCTAGTACTCGTTGTGGCAATCTAATTTTTCCCCTAGCATGTCTTCAAATTAAACCTTCTTTCAGAAAAAAGTTGTAAGCTCTTTTCCTAATATTCCGAAATCTATTTGAAGACCATGAAGGTGCCCTAACCAAAGTACTTAAATACTTTCCAATATCCTGCCACTCTCCTTCGTATTCTTCAATATTAAACTGTTCATATGCGTATGCTTTAGAATCATAATTAATTGCATTTATTTCTAATTCTATTTCTTCCTCATTATCAAATCTAGCTCGAGAAAGCATATCAGCCATAGGAATAGATTTACCTGCAATATGTATCAAAACAGGATTTATAAACTTGATGTATGAAATCCATCTAAGCATGGCAATGTCGGGTGATGAACAGTTTGTAATCATTCCAATCAGAGGTAGACAATCTGTCTCAACTATTACATTTGCACCTATAAAATATTCTTTTTCGGATTTTAATGCCGTGACTAAACCCCATAGTTCTCGTTTAATTTGCGGATAATTTCTTTGCGTATCGTGTAAAATCTTTGCTCCAAATCTCACAGCATACCTATTGCCCTCTTCATCGTCCTGAACAATAACCCATCCTATTCCTATAGGGCTCGTATCAACAGTTAAAATGATAGGCTTTTGATCAGTATAATCTACTCGCTTTAAAATAGGAGCTTCAAGAAGTAATTTCTTTAACTTTTTCATAGCTTTTGAGTGTTCTTCAGTCCAAAGAAACTTTCGATTCTTCCTTAGCAAAGCATAAAGACAGTTTGCAACATGTGCATAGTGTGGGATCCAGATGGCATAAAACACACAAGCACCAAGGAATCGTCTTACCTCACTAATATTACTACAGGTTTCAGAAATCTTGTTTATAGCGTCGACTTTAGGTGGATATGGCCTCCGATCGTAATGTCCACATAAATGCCCAACTATAAGTACCTCATTGACACCAAAAACAGATTTCTCAATGGAGAATGTGAGACCAACCTCTTCAAATCTTTGGAAAATCCTTTCACAGTCAGAGATATGATCTACTACAAACTTCCTACAGCCAGAGGAATCTAAAGTTTCATCTTTCGCATTCTCAATACATCCTTTAATAGGAATGTCATCAATAAATGGCATGGCTATATTAGGAATGAAGTCATGTAATACTGAATTCATGGCGTTCATTATATGCGCTACTGAATTAGTAGCTCCTTGCGGCAAAGTGCACATGCGAACTAAGCCTAAAGGAGTTTTCATGGTCGTAATGTCTCTACTTTCAATAGCAAGCTGAAATTGATCGTAGCCAGAATACAAGTCTCCCATTGAGTAAATGGCATGACCCGCGAAGGCTTCAGCGAATTCTCCTACAATGGGCCCAGTACCTACATTCCTAATAGTAACCTTGTTAACAGGTTGTAAATCTTGAATGAACCGTAACTTGCCATTTTTCTTTGGAACAGTAAACCACCTATTTGAGTAGGGTGCAGACGATGGCTCTAAAATTAGCATGTGAATCTTTTCCTTAAGGAGCCACATTAACTCTGGTAAATGGGCTTTCGGAACAGGTATGGGTCGAAGATTCCATGGAATGTGAGGCACTGTAAAGATGATCATTGGTGGTACAATTTGTGGGTCTGCACAACCTATCTCATGAGAATATAAAGAAAATGCCTTTCCATGCTTTCTAATCACTCTTTGAAATAGTTCACGTTCCTCGGGTAACAAAAAATTTTCATCATTTCCTATCTTGATTAGCTTTAAAGTTTCTTCTGTGAAGGTATGACCTATATTTGTGCGCTCTCTTAAATAAGGATCATTGGTAACTTTCCTAAACTTCTCTTCACTCTCTCGTGGTAATGATTGGGCAATCAATTTAATTTTTTTATCAACGGTTTTGTATTTTGTATTTACTTTTGCTTCCTTTTCATTACTCATGACAAATTTAATAATCGAATCATATTCTTCAATAGAATTTAAAAGTACAAATCTAAAATTTTCTTTTTCATGCAAAATATTTTGAAGTTCTTCAATCAATGAGTTTGAAGATAAAGTTTCAATTACGGTTTCAATGTGTTCATCAGGTGAAATGAATCCTTTCTCTTTATAAAATTTTTCATAATGTTTTATAATTTTTTTAGGAATTTGTTTATAATGACTGAATTGCAAATATGACGACGGAAAATATAAAGAAAAACTATCTAAAATATCTACAGATGGGTGCGAGACATCAAACCAAGTACCACCGTTGTCTCGCTCAACAGTGGCATCTAGGCAAAATTTTGATCATAATAAGTTCCAAACTCACGAAGAGGCATATGATCTTCGCGTATCTTTTCATGAGAACGGATGGGCGTCTTCCTAATTTGCTCCCTATTTCGTACATGGTTTGGGCTGACTATCATAACTTGGAGTGATTGTAGATCATCTTTAGATCCAATTCTTGCGTATGCTGAGCCGTCATCCATTACTTTAGTCTCCATTCTGGCTTCACATATAAATGGTTGACCTAAGATAATTTCAAAAGAGCAGTTGTCCTGAATGAAAAAGTGGAATGTCTCGGAGATTCCACCTATCATTAGAGGTATGTTGGCACATGCTCCTAGGAGTGATCCACAACCATTGTCCGCAGTTCGCATTATCCAGCCGTGATTTTTATCAATAGGCCATTTAAACTTATCATATAATCCTTTCGAAATCACATTGATTTCAGACCCAGAGTCAATTAGGGCTAAAGCAAAATATGATCTGTTCTGATCTCCTAAGTTAACTTTAATCTCCGGTGTGCCTCTCGCCCAAAAACTTTTTCTAAAATCACTCTCTGAGTTTTTTGTTTCGTCATCTGGTACAATCGGCCCTAAGAAATTTTTGTTCACATTACAGGTATTATCTTCTTCATCCTCTGAGTCTAAAGAAAGAGATTCATGAATCAAGTGAGTTACATCGGCAACATCTTGCATCTCTACCTCTTGTGACAGAGGGAATCTCTTCCTTTTAATTAGTTTAATAAAATTTTCCTTAAATTCAATTTTTGCTATTGAGAAGATTTGTTCTAAAGTCATTGTTACTGCACTTTTTAATAAGATGTCATACAATATTTCTTTCGAATCAATTTTTTGTTCAAGTTCAGAAATAAGAATAGCTTTCGGTACTCGTTTTGGTTTCTTTTCTGGTTTCTCTTCAGGTTTTGTTTCAGTTCTAGGAGTTTGCTCTACTTTGTCTAATGTTTGAATTGGCTCACTAAACACAGGTTGTTTACCCTCCCTAATTTCTTTTCTTCGCTCCTCATTTGTTTTAGAACTTTCGCCTTGTTCAAACTGAACTTTCTTAGGCTTCGGCTCATCTCTCATCTTACTTCTAGTCATTCGTCTACCTGAATCATTTGTATCTTGCTCATCATCCCTCTTTCTTTTCTCTTCAACATTCGCAATATGCGAATATATCGAGAATTGATCGACAGGAGAGTTCCACGCAGTTTTCTACATAATATCATCTCTTGCCTTTATCAAAGCTTCAATTGAGTAGTTCCTCGTTTCCCTTGTTTGTTCGGAATCAGAGTCACTATCAACATATTCTAGTTTAACAGCAGAAGCAGATTTTGAAGACTCAGAAAGGTTTTCATACAGCTTCTGCATCCCTCCCTTTCCCCAATTGGCAGCTAAGGGTAAATGTGTTCTATAGTCACACAATCGTTTGTCAATATCAATTACAAGTCTTTTCTCTTTCGCATCTTTCAATGCTTCACATGTGTAAGTCAAATGATCTGTGGCATCGCACCAGATACATCTCCTCACATTCACATTTCTCCTTTCATTGAAATTTCTTTGGTTAAATTCTTGAGGAATTGGTTGAGGAATTGGTTGGGGTACAACTGGAGGATTAGGAGGTATAAAAGGATGATTCAGAGCTACTAATGGTGGATTTGGAGCATTTGCTGGTTGAGGATAAATAGTCGGATGAGCTTGCATTGCAGGTTTATCTTGTAGGTTTAAAGCATACACCACATTCTGCAAAGCCGCTACCTCTTTAGACATATTCTCGTGCATATGCATCATATTGTCCAACTTGTTAAAAAAAATCTCAAATTGCAACTCAATTGGTACTCTAGATGTGGATGCCGTAGGCTCAACTTTTGAATCTATATGTGTATCCCTAGTTGCCTGAATCGGAGGTAAACTGGAAGATGGTTGAGACATTGAATCATAAAGAAGTGTTTTGCGTTGCTTCATGTGAGCAACCGCTTCAACCACTGTTTTCACTACACCCCAGTCATATGTAAGCCCATATTTCTTTCCCGGTTCTTCAAGCCTACGCTCAACCTCTACCCTTATATCTAGAGTCAAGATTTTAAGGAAATATAAAATGATATCTGGGGTAAGGGCAACTCTATCCTATTCAGGTAATTGAGAGAATCTTTTCATAAATTCGCCATGGAGTTGAGTTAAAGAAATGTGAGGCTTAGGAGAACTAATCCATTTCATAAATCCCTCTCTACTGTGTTGACTATAGTCCTCTAAATAAAATTCTTTATGTAGCTCTTTTCTAAACTCATCCCATTCCTTATTGTCATGTAGATCCATAATAGCTTTCACTGTACCTATGGCAAGTCGTCCAAGATAGGATTTCCACTTTGTTTCAGGTAATCCGTGTAACTTAGCTAATTCCTCAAACGTGCCTAAATAATTTGTAACATTCATACCAGTAAATTTCCCTTTATCCTTTAATAACGTTTCAACTACTTTTTGTCCTTGCGTCTCATGCATCATAGTTTGAAATAGTTCGTCCATTTTTGAAGTTTGTTTTGATCTAGCTTGAACAATTCTAACTATATCCTGAACTTCTTTTGTTACTCTATCCTTATGTTGAGCTACTAATTTTGAAATTCCGTTAGAGTCCAGCTTGATAAGTTTTTACTATCCCAATATGCTTCAAGTAAAGCTATGATTAACGCTTAACCTATGATTAACAAACAGTTGCCTTTAACCTATACCAATAATTTAACCTTAAATAAAATTATGTATGCAAGAATGTAAGAGTAAAGAAATTATACCAGCTGCTCGAAGATGAGGCTCAAAATAGTGCTTTCTGTGAAATTCAATACATTTAGTGATTTGAATCAAAAATCTAAATACATATTTTGCTAAAATGGGTGCGAGCGTTTTGTGCTTCAAATGTTGATGAAAGGGGTGGCGCGACGAGGTTCTCCTACTTGCCAATCTTTGTGGAGGCACTCAGGTCACCAGACCAGCCCTCGACACCAAGAAGATTGCAAGCTCACGTAAATGCCATAGCTTCCAGGGATGAAGACGCAGCTGCACTGATGTAAAATCGTATGAATGTATATGCAATGCAAACTGATAATATCCGTCTGAGTCGCAAGCCAATCTTCACGTCGGGTTCACCAATGTCGGGTCGTGAGGGATGCTCGGATGGTGGATCAGTCCATCCGCCAAAATTGTTCGGCACACGCAGGGTGTCTGTAGCGGACTCAGGCTTATGGAATTAAGGGCTCTAATGACACAACCATTTAAATAACCTATCTCTATGACGGAAAATAAGATAATTCTATAAAAAAATAAATATTTTAAATAGCTATGAACCGTAAGGACGGGCGGCTTCGTACTTAGCAACAGCTTCCTGATATGAGATTGAAACTTCCATAATGGGTTCTTCTACTAAACTATCAGGTAAGCTAGAGGGTTTTGGTCTGTCTAGAGTTGACGAGACATTCTCAATAGTTGGAATAATGGAGTTTTCATTAGTACTATTATCTTTAATACATTCTTCTGATACTAATCCTATGGATTCGGTTGTAGTTTCAATTCGACTCTGCTCAAATTCATGGTTTAAATCGGAAGACATGAAAGAAAATAATGGAAACAATATGATGCTAAATTGGTTTGACTAAATGAATTAATAAGCTAATACAAATGTAAAGTCTAGATAATTGGATAAATGTCTAAACAAATGGGTATTTTGACTAAATCAGGAAGATAAGGTTTAAATGGATCTTTAAGCTGCCGCTTCACTTCAATTGTCTTCACTTCAATTGATTGTAATCTTCAATGTTTCTGCAAAAAGAAACATTCGCCTATTAGTAATATTACAAAATCAATAAGAAACATATAATTCATACTTTACATACATTAAAGCATACACATGCTTTAATGGATTTACACACTCATGCACATTCATGCTCATGCATACACATACTCTAATGCATACATCTATTGCATGCTCATTAATTCCTACTTATATAAGTTTAAGATTAGATTAACACACACTTTCATATGCGTATACACTTTCATATGCGTATACACTTTCATATGTTCATTTCTGCATGCTAAATCAATTTCACATAACTCATATTCATACATATATCTATCTAGTTTGCATATGCACACATGCACATACACTCTAACATTCCACATGCATAAACATGCATCCACACATTTAATTCATATATGCAAATGCACACACTTTCATGCATATGCACATATACACTCACATGCACATGCTTCTAACTTATATGTATACACTCAAATACAATTAGTTAGGTATTTTATGCATTCACATCTAATGCATGCTCAATCATGCTAATACACTTCTCATGTATATACTTATGCATTATACTTCTTATAAACTAATTTTTATGCTAACTCATTTATAAACTTCCTCTGAATAAGCTAAAACACATTCCCATCCATGCTAATTCGCTTTACATGCATGCTCTCATTATATCATTCATGCCTATGCATAATAATCATGCACTCACTAATACACATGCATGTTTTTAACCCTATATTCATACATATACCATTAAATGCATTCACTCGTATGCTATAACATGTGCATATACAGTCACAAACATGTAATCATATGCCCATATGCATCTACTCACCACATTCCTTATGCATCTGTATATATATGCATGTGATTAACTACACTCATAATCTCTCTCTCTCTCTCTCTCTCTCTCTCTCTCTCTCTCTCTTCCTCTCTCTCTCTCTGAGCTTTCTCTCTCTCTCTCTCTCTCTCTCTCTCTCTCTCTCTCTCTCTCTCTCTCTCTCTCTCTCTCTCTCTCTCTCTCTCTCTCTCTCTCTCTCTCTCTCTCTCTCTCTCTCTCTCTCTCTCTCTCTCTCCCCTTCTCTGTGCGCGCTATCGTGCAGTAGCAGAGGAGGGGAGGGAGAGAACCTCTCTCTCTCTCTCTCTCTCTCTCTCTCCTTCTCTCTCCTCTCTCTCTCTCTCTCTCTCTCCTTCTCTGTCTGCGCGCTGCCGCGCTCAGACAGAGGAGGGGAGGGAGAGTCTCTCTCTCTCTCTCTCTCTCTCTCTCTCTCTCTCTCTCTCTCTCTCTCTCTTTCCTTCTCTCTCCTCTCTCTCTCTCTCCTTCTCTGTCTGCGTGCTGCCGCGCTCAGACAGAGGAGGGGAGGGAGAGTCTCTCTCTCTCTCTCTCTCTCTCTCTCCTTCTCTTTTCACTCTCTCTCTCTCTCCTTCTCTGTCTGCGCGCTACCACGCTGATAGAGGAGGGGAGGGAGAGTCTCTCTCTCTCTCTCTCACACACACACACATCACACACACATACACTTCACACACACACATACATCACATCACATACACATACACACATCACATACACACACACATATACACTTTACACACACATACACTTCACACACACACATACATCACATCACATACACATACACACATCACATACACACACACGTGCACATCACATACACACACACATATACACTTCACACACACGTACACTTCACACACACACATACATCACATCACATACACATACACACATCACATACACACACACACGTGCACATCACATACACACACACACACATCACATACACACATACACACACACACTGCTGCAGGGACCCAGACCAAGCCATGGAATAGGCATGGGCATGCTTCCAGCTGGTCAATCAACATCAAGATCATCATGCACAGCACTACATGATGGCTTAATATCCCGAGCACGAGGAGGGTCTAATGAGAAAGAAGGAAAAACAGAAGAAAGTTAGAGCAGAAGAAAGTACCTGCAAAAAAAAAACATTAAGAGAAACTTGAGCTCAACACTCATTTAAATACAAACGTAAGTCGTTTCTAAACCACTCTTTTTAGTTTTAACTTTTAATCTACAACCACACTTTAATCTCCTTACTTCCACCACACTTTCCAGTTTAACTTTTCTACTTTAATTACACTTAATTTCTACTCCTCTCTTTTCATCTTCACTAATTCTCTCCACTCTTTCTCTTAACCCACTTTTTTCACTTTAAGTGCATCTTCTATTGAGACCACTCCTTAAATCTCTTTAGTTACACAACTTATATAAGCCATTCTTTTCCCTAGCACTCATATAGTCCACTAGTTATTTATCCATTTAATTAATCATTTTAATCTAATTAGCTTACATTTCTTATTTAAATAAATTAAATAATTTAAGCTTAGTTCAAGGGTTTAATTAATTAGAACCTTAGTATTTAAATACACACATTTACTTAAAGTAATTATTAATAGCATAGTTTAATTTAGAATACATAAATATGTAATTAATGATGATAAATAATATCTATTTCAACCCTTTTAATATAGTAAATCCTAGAAACCCTATTGGAAACCCATAAAACCCCCTGGGTTAGACCATTAAAATCCTTCTGAACCCTAGCTTTAACCCATTATAACTCATCTAAACCCTTAACATTAACCAAATCTTATAAACAACACATGAATTCAAGAAACCCTAGGCTGAATACCCATAATTCTTGAATGTAAAAATAGGAAATTCTCATTAAATGAGTAATTAGGGTAAACCCTAACATGAACATATGTCCTGCTTCATCCTTCATACCTGAAAACACTTTCAAAATAGTTAATCCAATTAACACAACTGATCAACAGTGATATAAAAGAGGTTTAGAATTCACCAATATATATTTTAATTTTTTGAGTCATCAATTGGAAGATGCAAATCTTCCCGACACCGCTTCTAGCAAATCGACTTTGCCTTCCAATTCCTGCCGGATATTCTCGGTTGCAAGATTCATTTGAAGGGTGGTAATTGTTGAGAAAATTGGATCAGGAGGTGACCCATAGCTTCCAGTTCATTAAACAGAACAGTCGGAGGAGGAAGAGCAGGAGGGGGTTGTGATGAAGAGGTGGAAAACAGATGAGAGGAGGGTGGTGGAGAGTAATCGGGAGAAGAGGATGGAGGAGTGGGTGCTTCACGAATTACATTGGAGATTGCATTAGGACGTATTGCAACAGGCTGAGCAGGGTTAATTGGCGGAGGAAGAGGGATAAGAGTATTCTGCACCAAGACTATTCCGGTCACATTCTGACTTGTCACCTCAGCCCTTTCGATCACGCCCTCAGCATTAGCAATTACTTGGTGGATGATTTTGGCTACAATCTCTTGTACAGTTTCCTCATCTTGCTGATGAGATTCCTCCCGAGACGAGACTTTGTCGGATTCTTCCATGTGTGCACCTTGTTCCTGCTGCTTGAGCGGAGAAGAGGGAACAGATGATTCTACATGAAGAGAAGTAGCAGTGTCATGGAAAACTTCAACCTCGTGACCTGCAGCAGTGTCTTGCACCTGACTTTCTGATGGACTGATGCATCTTCTTTTGCGACGAAACAATTGAAGCAGATCTTCATCGTCGTCATCCTCGTCCTCGAGCATTTGGGTACACTCTTCATGTAACAAGAAGGGAGCGGTGGGAGGAGGTTGCACGGCTTGGATCACCGGAAAGAGGAAAGTGAGCATATGGGGTAAATGAGAACGAGGGAGGTCACTCTTAGCGATTTGTTTCATAACCGCTACACATTCATGGTGAATGCACCGGAAAAAGAAGGATGTGAAATTTACAGGCTCACGGGAAGTGGTATCTATCATGGAATAAAAAGGGCGTGAAATGCCATATGTGCGTTTCTATAGATTTGAGTGTGGCGACTAGGAATTGTAGAGCAGTGTGCTCTGGTTTGGGTCTGCAAAGAATGGCATACTCATTAGATGAGTGCCGAGGGAACAACTCTTTCATGGTGGCTAGGGAAAGAAGTGGACCATTCTCCAATCCTTCCCGAGGGAGTCAAAAATCTTCATCAAACGTGGCTAAAGTAATGACTACACGAGGGTTTAAACAGGTAATTGGCCAACACTGCTCTATAGTAGGTGTGGCAGCAATAACAGAAATAATGTGCGCGTGGAATGGATGACACTCCACTGAATGCAAATTCAGCCAAGGCCAACAGACCATGAGTGCGCAGATACTCACTCACTTCGGGAGTGAGACCTGCACGAAAGGTAGCGACATTCGCGAGAGCTTCCATGGCAAGCACATGTAAACACGAAAGCACAGAATACAAAGAGCGCACAATCACACAAACACAATAGCGATTATCAATAGAAAAAACAAGATTAAGTAAGAGCACGGGAAACATTAGGCGGCAAAAACCTAATCATAGCATCGTATTGGAGAGATATCCTTCATAATTACGGCATGTATGCATGAACAGAAACAGTAACATAGGGCCGCGATTAATCATAGTTAGATACCAAAATGGAAAGATTACGGTCAGTGGTCAAATGAAATATGGGGGGTCAAGAGAAAAACAAGTGACACACGAAAAAGAGGGAAAAAAACTGTGTACACTTCATAGGTTATCAGACAGCTAGTGATATGGGTGGAGCTTAGAACCATTAATCACTTTTGGCAGGAGAACACTTGTTAAGGTTGCCAATCAAAAAGTGGAGGGTCCCACCTGTTCAGCAATCGGGTATGGTCCAAACCACCGTAACTTAAATTTTCCGGCAGTGCGATTGGCTTTAGCATCATAAAATAAAACGAGTTGGCAATCGTGAAAACAAGGGTTTTTAGGAAGTGATCATGAGTACGGGCTTGGCGTAGCTAAACTTCTTGAAGAGTCATGAAGCTTTCCTACCGTTGTTCATCCAAAGATTGGAGCACATCCAACCAGAATGGAAAAGATTCTTTCGACAGCAATTTCTGAGATAAGGCTACCCGTAGGCTCGACACCACTACTTCCAATGGAGCAATAGTTTCTAGGCCATAAGTGAGTTTAAACGGAGTCATTCCAGTAGCCACTTTATATGTGGTCTGGTAAGCCCACAAAACTGCAGGTAAGAGTTGGTCCCATCATTCCGGACACTCCAAGATCAATTTCCGGAGAATATTCAACAGAGTCTTATTGGTACTCTTAGCCAAAACGTTCGCTCAAGGATAGTAAGGTGAGCTGAACTTATGTAGGATCTGGAAAGTCTGAGTCAATACATGCATTGAGGTGTTTGCAAAATGTGTACCTTGGTGCGTCACTATTTCCAAAGGTAATCCATATCAAGGGAAGACATCCTTCATCAAACATTTGGCCACTGAAACAACTGTAGCAGAACGTAAAGCCCAAGCTTCCACCCACCTAGTGGCATAATATGTATAGGTCAAAATATATCGGTTGTTGGTGAGAGTCGCTGGTGGTGTTATTGGGCCAATAAAATCTAGACCCCACTTCTGAAAGGGTTCCAAAGGTAAGATAGGTTGAAGGGGAAAGAAGTGTCGCTGCAAGGGCTGTCCAGACCGTTGAGAGACATCACACTGCTGCACAAATTGAACCACATCTCTGTACATTGTAGGCCACCATAGCCCACTTGCAGAATTTTTCGGTGAGTAAGATCAGAGTAGGACACCAGTCTGATCGACGTAATACAATTGACCCACAATCAACTGGAATCATCGACTATAGACTACAATTTTCCGCCGCAGAGCAGTGGGAGTATTAGGTGGGAGATAACCATGAGTGAGAAAAATCATTAACATATCATAGTATGTAGGAGCAATAGGAGGTTGTGCAGATTCTTCAAAAGTTGTCTCGGTGACGTAGATAGCCAGCATCGTATCATCCACACCTACCGGAGACTCACCGGAATCCAGTCGAGATAAAAAATCCACCAAGACATGTGTTGTACCTGGTCGGTGAACAACTTCATAATCAAACTCCTATAATAGTAAAACCCATCTGGCCAATCTATCCCCTAAATGTTGTTGACGAACCAAATACACAAGTGCAGCATGATCCACATGGAAAGTGAATTTTCTTCCCAGCAAGTAATGCCTGAACTTCTTAACAGAATAGACGAAACCAAGACACTCATGTTCTGTCACATACTAATTTCTTTCTGCAGGAGCTAGTCTGTGACTCGCATAGTACATAGGCCAAAACCATTTGTCGGTTTGTTGCATCAACACATTGCCAATCGCTATGTATGACACATCTACAAATACGTGGAATGGTCGTTCCCAATCAGGCAGTTGCAAGATCGGAGCCTGTGTCAATAAGACCTTCAAACGATCAAATGCCTTTTGGTACTCATTAGTCCATTCATACTTCCGCGGGGTACTGATCATAAGTCTGTTAAGTGGCATCGCTAGATGAGCTAACCACCGTAAATGCCTGCCATGCCATCGGATCTGACCAAGAAAACGCATAACTTCTTTCGGTGTCTTTGGGACCGGTGCCTCCAATACGGTTGCTACTTTATCCGGATCTACCTGTATTCCTTGTTTAGAAATGATATGACCGATCAACCTTCCATAGGAGACCGCAAAAACTGATTCGTTGGGATTCAAACATAGTCGATACTCGCGGCACTTTTCAAAGCAACACCATAAATGATACAGGTGTGCTGAAGTGTCACCAAACAATGAAAAATCATCCAGATATACTTGCATAAATGTTATCAGATAAGGTGAGAACACTTCCTGCATACATCTTTGGAATGTACTTGGGGCATTCCGTAACCCGAACCACATTACGGTGCATGCATAAACGCCCCAGTTGGTGATGAATGCTGTCTTTGGTATATCTTTTTCCGCCATCTGTACTTGATTATATCCACTGTAGCCATCCAGAAAAGAATACATTTCGTGACTTGCTACCCTATCGAGCATTGTATCTAGAAAAGGAAGAGGGAACGGATCCGGTACGGTGGCTGCATTAAGCTTCCGGTAGTCGACACAAATGCGTAACTGCTTATTTTTCTTTGGCACAATCACTATTGGTGATATCCACTCCGCATGCTCAATTCGCACAATGAATCTTAACCGATCAAGTTCGGCCTTAACCTGCGCCGCATAATTAGGATTCATCCTATAACTAGGTTGTTTGATGGGTTTCGCATCTGGTTTTAGTACCACTCTTTGTTGATAAATCCGTGGGTCAAGGCCCTTCATGTCTCTATAATCCCAAGTGAAGACATCCGCAAATTCACGCAGGAGTTGTACCAAATCTTCTTGGAATTTCTCTGCTAATCCGGCCCTAATTTTAACTGGCCTCGGGTTGACCATATCTCCCAAATTGTATGTTACCAACTGATCCTCCGGTACATAAAACTGTCGAGGCTTTGCCAAGTCATCAGCTGGCTGCAACAGTTGTTGTAAGGTCGATTCATCCATAATTATATCGGCATCTGCTCCTACTTCTTCGGTTAGTGGCACGACCCAGGTATCTACTACCGACTGTAAGTCTACAGTACCTAATGAGATGAGGTCCTTATTAGTTTTAAGGAAAGCCTCCTCCTCATCATCAGATAGCCCATCCAACATATGGACTGGCTCCGCTACATATGGTCGTGCATGAAGATCACAAGGTTGCATAGCATCCAATGTAACTACATATTTATGGTGATTGTCTTTAAAAATTAACTCTTGAGTTGACCAATCCTGTACGACTTTGGCTTGCTTTAGCCATGGTTGACCGAAGAGTAAGTTGTAGTCGAGGCTGGATTCGGGTAGCTCCAGGACTACAAAGGTCATTTTAAATGTAGTTCCTTGCAAGGTAATAGGAATATTACCTACTAGTCCCACCAGATGGACTCTAGATTGGTTCGTCATTCGCACAAAGAACTGCATTGCTTCAATTTGGGTCCAACCCAGTTTCTTACAGAGTGCAACTGTTGCAATATTCACACCCGACCCACCATCAATTAAAACTTGTGGGATCTTCTGGTCTTTATACCAAATGGTGATCAATGGTACTGAATGATCCACCGTAGGATCCATTTCTGGTTGTATGGTCGCAGTTGTCGGAGTACATGAAGATCCGGGGCTGACCTGCTGTTGGAATTGTTGTCTTACTCCTGGAACTAGGGCGAGCAACTGTCCCAGAGGGAGTGTGATTGAAGCCTTAGATATAATGTCCCTAACCTGGGCTGTGTGTGCTGTGGTCATTACTGTCTCTGGTTGTGATTCTGTTGTTGCCGAGGCGGAATTCTGTGTACTCATTCTTGCATTTGGCAGAGAAGGTTGAGTTACTAAAACTGGGCCAGGGAACATAGTCGACTCCTTAGTTGTCCATGGACAAGCCTTTGCAAACATCCGCTGCTCCTCATGAATGCCGGGCTCAAAAACCTCAACTGCTGGTTGCAACTATTTTCCTGATCTTGTCTGTACCACTACTGCTTGTGACTCAACTGGGGAGATATAAACCATATTGGTCATCGGATTCTGTCTTTCCTTCTTTCTTTTGTGATATTCTACGGCTTCTTTACAAAATCTACGAATATGGCCAACCTCGCCACAAAAATGACATCGAGGGGATGGGAGAGAGGTACCTTCCGTTGATGTACCTGCCTGCCATCGATTTGGATTGAAATTGTTGTTACGCTGACTCCGGTAGTTCCTATATCCTTGCTGCTGGTTGGCTCGTAACTATGGCGGCACATAATGGGTTGCTGGCTGACCTGGTTCCTCTATTATGGCATTTATGACCGCTCTACCCTGCACCTTCGTGTTGTGTGCACAAGTTTCCGTTGAGTGACCCGTCGTATTACAAATGGCACAATACATTTGATTAAGAGCACATGTGGAACTGGTGTGACCAGGATTCTTGCACTTAGTACAATACATTTTTTTCGATGGATCCTCGGTTACATTCTTACTTGCTTTCAACCATTCCACGTCCTCCGTAAAACCTCCAACTTTGTGCTCCAACTGTAAAGCCATTGCAATTACAGCGTCCAATGTCATTCCGCCCACACAGCAAATGATCATAATCTGTTTTAACTGTGGCTTCAAGCAATTGATGAACCATGGTGTTATGACATCATCTGGCAAATTGGCATGTGCCGGAGGCAGCTGCCTTAAGTGAGTTCTAAACAGTGTCGCATACTCCTGGACACTCTGGTGTGGTTTCTGTCGATTGTTTTGCAAATAGTCAAAGATTTCTGCAGGGTTCTTCTTCAAATGAAACCTCTATAGGAACGCGTCTCTCACATCATCATAGTTACCGAAATGATTAATATCATATTCAGTCAATCACCTTGCTCCTCATTAACCAATGTGGCCTGAAATACAATGACCTTGTACGCCGGATCCGATGGATGATTCAACACTGCATAACTGATCTCGAATGTGCAAACATGTGCATCGGGATCATCTCCCAGAAATCCACCGAACTTTGTACATGTCACCCTGGTCAGAACCGGTCGAGGTGGAATGATTGGCTGTGACTGTTGCTGTTGCTGCTATTGAAACTACGGTTGCGGCTGTGGCAGTGTTTACTGCTGTGACTCTGAACCACTCATGGTGCTATTGTGGGTAGTATTGTTGTTATCTGTATGTTGAGGGGGTGTCTCTTGTCCTTCAGAATATGTATTATCAGCCTACTCACCTTCCGGTTCAAAAATGTCATTGAATCTCTTACTTAACTCCAAATCTAGTAGCCTTTCCTCAGCTTTGGTGTTGAAATTAGGTAGATTCGTACCAAAAAGTGGTGAACGTAATAGGGGTCCACCAGGTAACACCGCACTATCACCAAAAAGTGGTGAACGTAATAGGGGTCCACCAGGTAACACCGCACTAGCGGTTACTATTCTCCACTACTTGCCTTGCATATTGCTCTTCCCTTACTCATTATTCCCAGTCTGTTTCCATCTTCCCACAGACGGCACCAGTGTTAAAAGCACTTCTGACAAGTTGCTTTTAATCTCCTTTTGGGTTCTTGGGGATGACTAGGGGTTGAACAGTGTAGAGGCCCTTTATTTAATTTTCCCAAATTAACATTCGACTAAGTAGTAACTTTCCTTCAAGGCAACAACTTATCGCTACATAGTACATTAGTGAACGAATTAACAATCAAAATGTCGCATAGAATTATTAATGTTAAGACAATGTTACTGTGTTAATAATGAATCACTACAATTCAACAAGAACAGAATAACAATACTCAAGATATCTGCAAATCTGCAACACAATGTTTTAGCACGGTCGCCTAGACAGACAGTCTGGTGATCTCGTCTCTCACCGAATGTTGTACTTGCCTTTTCATTAACAAATAATGAGTTACATCAGTTCGCTACGCCTTTTCGATGCGTGCGACTATGAAAAAATAAAAATTACATATTCCATCTGTCGACCTAACACATGATAGATAGGATTAGCTGCAAGGTGAAGTGAGCTTGTATAATCTCCAAAGATCAATGGTGACTTAGTATATAAACCCAATTCTGTATATAATAACTTGATCCATATAGCTTCTTGAGTGGCATTAGCCCATCTTTTATACTATGCCTTTGTAGAAGATAAAGCAACAGTAGGTTACTTCTTTGAAGACCATGATATTGGTTTATCACCTGCAAATGAAATGTATTCAAAAGTGCTTCTCCTATCATCCTTACATCCTGGCCAATCTGCATCTGAATAGATCTTGATATCCAAGTCTGAAGTGTAAGGAAAATACAAACCATGATGTTGAGTACCTTTGAGATACTTCAAGATCCTCTTGGCAGCCTCCATGTGAGATGCCCTAGGCTTGTGCATAAACTCACTTAGCACACTAACTCCATATGCAATATCTATCCTTGTCAAGGTAGCATAATTCAAGCTTCCAACTATACTTTGGTAACCTGTAATATCATCAATTTCATCACCTTCATGGGCACTTAATTTTAGATTTACCTCCATGATTGGAGTACTTGCAACTTTTGCATCCTGCAAATGAAACTTCTTCAACATATCTTGTATGTATTTTTTCTGAGTAATATAGATTCCTGAGTTAGTATAGACTAACTCAAGTCCAAGAAAGTACTTTAGTAAACCAAGGTCATTGATCTTGAACTCCTCATCATCTCGTTCTTGATTTGCCTGATTCCATTCACATCATTACCTGTAAGTATGATATCATCAACATATACACATAGGTATATTACCTCTGAATTGCTTCTCTTGATGAATAGAGAAGTGTGTGCCTTGCTCATGACAAAACCTTGGTCTTGAAGCACTACAAGGAATACGGGCATGTAGCGACGGTTAACGCGACAGAATTTTGTCGCTATAAAATTGCAACTTGCGTCGGAATTACCGTCGAGCGCGGACCGTCGATTATACGATGCAAAAAACGATGGTATTTGCGACGGTATTTGCGTAACGTCGCTTAAACGACGCTTGTCAAAGGCATCGCTTAAGCGACGCTCTTTAGCGTCGCATAAGCGACGCTTTTTAGCGTCGCATAAGCGACGGTACATAAGCGACGGTCCATTGTGCGACGGTCCATTATGCGACGGTCTATTGCATCGCTTATACGACGACGCGTTGCATCGCTTATACGACGATCTGTTGACGGACAAAAATTAAAACGTTGGAGGCTCTGCAATCGGCATTTTCACGCATCCGATCGAAGAGCTCTCCAACGTTCGCAATTGCGCTGCGCTTACGAGCTGAAGCAAGTATATGCAGAATTGTTGTTTTGCTTAAGCTCTCTGTTATTGCCTCCCTCTGTCTTTGTTTCTCTCTTTCTACATCTTTGTCTCTTTGAATTTTCTCTCTCTCTCTCTAGATCTCTCTCTCTCTAGATCTCTCTCTCTCTAGATCTCACTCTCTCTCTCTAGATATCTCTCTCTCTCTAGATCTCTCTCTCTCTAGATCTCTCTCTCTCTAGATCTCTCTCTCTCTCTCTCTCTCTCTCTCTCTCTCTCTCTCTCTCTCTCTCTTCTCTCTTTTTATTGCAGGTTATTCAAGAAGCTAACCAAGCAAAAACTATGGATCACAATTGTAAGTACAATTTCTATTATTTGTAGATCATTTGAATTGTGTTATTTTCATTACATACCATACTCACACTTATTGATATCCACTCATACACTTATACATGACGAAGAAGCACACACACATGCATATACCTACATATACACATATACATGCACATACACACACATACACATAGAGTTATACATATACACACACATACACAAGAACATGCACATATTGATACATACATATACACTTATACATGCACATGCATATACATACATATACGCACACATACACATGCACATATACACATATACATGCACATACACACACATACACATAGAGTTATACATATACATGCATATACATATACACACATACACATGCACATGCACATACTCATACACACATATACACTTATACATGCACATGCACATACATACATATACACACACATACACATGCACATACATACATATACACACACATACATATACACTTAGGTACACACATATGAATGAATTATATAATTAAAGTATTAAAACACATGCTTAATATAAACAATAATAAAAATCAATAGAACAAAACTCTTCATTACTTAATACCATACACACAATTCAAAACATGACTGAAATGAAAAATATATAGATAAATATATGTATATATCAATGTAAATACATAATCCAAATGTCATAATCAACGTCTAAAATCCTAATCATCGTCATCATGATCATCATCATCATCAGCAATATCATGATCAGATGGATCTTCCTCATCCTCATCCTCATGATCACCCTGTGACGATCGAGATCGTCCCTCGTGTGTCTGTCTCTCCACCTCATCCATATTTGTCTCCCCATAATACTCCTGTATTACATATAACAAACATAAATCAATAAAATAATTAAAACATTCATAACAACAAAATAATTATATAAAATTTAAAAATACTCACAAAGGCATCAGGATGATCTTGTATATACTCGCTCAAACGCCGATATCCAAAATGTGTAGCATACTCGATCTCGTGTTTCGTAGGATATCGGCCATAATCCTTTCGCTGCAATGAAACAAATAAAAAACATTAGTTGCTTGCATTTTAACTAAAATAAAAAATATACTCACAATAACACATATACTTACAAACGTAGCTACAAAACCATTATGGCCCATTTGGCCTAAGTGCGATGTGTGGCCCGACTCCACTCTCTTCCTTGCAGCAGCCTGTTTATTCAAGGAAAAAAATACATAAATTAAATTAAAAAATTACTAAAATATCTAAAAATTATAAATATAAACTATTAATTTGTGTACCTTCTGCTGAGGAAATGACTCCTGAAGACGTAGCTGTCTACGAAAAAACTGCCACGACTCAGGTGGTATGTTAGCTCGCCTCTTATTTTTTTCGACCATACAATATCTCCTGTTAATTTAATCTCAAACAGAAAAAAAAGTCAGAATACATACACATATATACACACATATACACATACACATACACATACACATACCCACATACACATATACATGCAAACATATACGCATGCATATATGTATATATATACACATATACATACATATAACATAAACACACATATACATATCCACATATATACGTACACACACATGCATGCATATACACTCATTCATACAAAATACATGCATTTATCCCACAATAATATGTGTTGTGTATATGTGAATATGTGTGTATGTATAAATGTGTATATGTGAATATGTGTGTATGTGTAAATATGTATATGTGAATTTTTTATTTATGTAGATAATCAAATTATTAATATCAAATAGCATTATTTGTAGATTCTGATCAATCAGATGGAACTCCACCACCGTCTCCTCATCGTGCAACGACTTTATACTGTAAGTATATGAAATATTTAATTTTAACTATATTTGATGGATACATAACTTATATATTTTTTTTATGTTTCTTATGATGTGCAGATTCTGATCAATCAGAGGGTACTCCACCACCTCCTACCCATGCAACGACTTCACATGTGTCCTCCGATAGGAATTATGATGAATTTTACTATCAAGAGCATATTATATGTTGGTGTAACTCTTGTTATGGCACGTATCGAAGACCACGATTGGAATGTATTGAACATGAGGCAGAGTATGGTACTTTTGAGCATGCACCATCACCTAGTCAACGTGATAATGCTTGGGTATGTATTTTCTATATATATTAATGTCATTTTTTTATTTAAAAACCATGTATAAAATCAAATTATTATTGATATACAGGAATACTTGCTCGATGATGATGATGATAATGATTTTTCTCATAATGTTAATATACCTCGTACACGTCATGGACTTGCTGTTCATCAATTACAAGCAGAGGTTTCTAGAAATCCTCTACCTCCTGGTTTAGAGAATGAAACGGCTGGAGATTATCCATTGCCAGCTCGTGATCGTTCTTTAGTACAAACATATGATAGAAGAAGATATGGAGGATGGAATAGAGGACCACTTCCTTTAGATGGAGAGGTTTTCAACTTTTGGGGTAATCGCTATATGATTGCTCCATCCACTATTACTAATGCTGGTCGTGGTCTCTTTCTTGTAGAGGATTTGTATGTGCCTCCGAACTCTGAAGTCACTCTTATGTCATTTTGTGGTCCTATATATGGATGGGGAGATTGGCATCGACTTTCACGTTATGTTCAAAGCATGAGTACTTATGGAATATGCTTGAACGCAGCATCTCTCACTAGTAGAAGGATTTTACATGCAGAAAATGAAAGATTATATATTGATGGAAGACCTTACACACATGGAAATATAGCAGGTTTAATAAATAGTAGTCGAGGGTTACATAATAGTTCAAGGACTAATTGCACATTTGAGGAGCGTGAAAATAGTCATGAATCACCATACATGAGTAGAGATGTATCAAGATACATAGTTGTCAATGCTATTACTACATTACATGCTGGTGATGAACTATTAGTGAATTATGGATGGCGTAGACCTCCAAGAGCACCTTTTAGCTAGAGAGAATAAAAATTTTCTATCCATATTTAATAAGTTATATACTTAATTTTATATTTGAAGTTTAATTTTTATTCATTTATGGAATACTAATGAGTTTTATTTATATGTGTAGATTCCAACGTATGATGTTGATGATATTCGTCCACAACATTCACAATTACCAATAAGACCTCATTTATCAGAAGCTTCCATGAGGAGGCTACGCAAAACTAAGCATGTGCAATATGCAAAGTTGAAAGATCTATATTCAAAAGATGATAAAGTACAAGATTTGTGTGACAATGATGAAGATGATGGCATGGCAGATTTTATTGAGGATTGGTATCAAAATGACAGTGAGAGCATGGATATTTCTAAAAATGAGAAATATCTTCGAGAGGAATGTCTAAAGCATGTATATGAAGGAAGTCGTTTGACACGACTAAGTGCGAGCTTACTTATTCTCAACCTTCAAAATCGTTTTGGATGGAGTAATGTATCTGTTTCGACACTATTAAGGTATAATTTTCAATTTTCTATCTATTTATATATATGCGCATCTTTTAAAACTATTAATGCATCTTTCAAAATATTCGTAAAAAATTTGATTGTTTGGATGGCAGGATACGATTGTTTGTTTTGGAGGATATGAAGTATGTACCTTCATTGAATGATTTGTCGATTCACGCATATGTTCAATTTGAAAGTGTGAGAAGCGGATTTATAATTTGTATTCAAAGAATTTGGCACTGTTTATAGGCCATACAATGGTGACCTGGATGCATCGCATGCACAGAGGTTACTCAAGATAGAGCAATCTGATTATAATGGACTAGTGCCAGCAAGATTCCTAGGGTATGCAGTAAACCTCTTGCATGTCAATGATGAGCATTTGAACTTTAGGATACAAAGTGGAAATCATGGTGGCTTGAGAGGATCACACATATACATGCAAGAGGTTTACTGCATACCCCAGGAATCCTGCTAGTACTAGTCCCTTATAATCAGGTTGCTCTATCTTGAGTAACCTCTGTGCATGCGATTCATCCAGGTCACCATCGTATGGCCTATAAACAGTGCCAAATTCTTTGAATAGCAATTATAAACTCGCTTCTCGCACTTTCAAACTGAACATATGATAGAATCGACAAATCATTCAATGAAAGTATATACTTCATATCCTCCAAAACAAACAATCATATCCTGTCATCCAAAACAATCAAATTTTGCGGAAATATTTTGAAAGATGCACATAAGCATACACATATATAAAATTATATGCATATATATATGTATATTTATTTATTTACTTTCTTTAATATATCATTTTTTTGATAAACTTACAGGTTATTATCTGAAAAGTTTTTACCAAGTCAAAATATTCTTCCTACCTCACATGATGAAATGAAGAAGATAATCAACAATCTTGGTATAGATTATCAATGTATACATGCATGTCCTAACGATTGTATTTTATATAGAGGTGAATATGCAGACTCTTTGACATGTCCTAAATGTCAATCTCCTCGATATAAGGGTGAAGAAGGTAAAATCCCGAATAAGGTATTGAGACATTTTCCATTGGCTCCACGGATTAGACATATGTTTCAAAGCCCCGAATTATCAAAGCTTTTGACTTGGGGACATGATCACAAAAGTACTGATGGAATAATCAGAATTCCTCATGATAGTGTTGCTTTTCAGCATATTGATTCTACATGGCCTGAATTTGCACAAAATCCACAGAATCTAAAGTTAGGAGTTGCATTAGATGGGGTTAATCCATTCTCCATGAAATCCAGTAAATGGTCAACATGGCCAGTGGTAGTCATAAACTACAATCTTCCGCCATATCTTAGCATTAAAAAGGAACATTTAATGCTTTCACTTTTAATCCCAGGCAAAAGACAAGTTAAAGATATGAATGTATATCTTGCTCCTCTCATTGACGATCTTCAAGAGTTATGGAGAGGTATTAATGTCATTGATATATCAAAAAGCATCAATGAAAGACATATTACGATTCGTGGTATTGTGGCTTGGACTATTCACGATTTTCCTGGATATGGCGTTTGTTCAGGTATTGATATAATTTTTTTATTCAATATGCATGTAAATAAATATGATTTAATCTAATTATATTTTTATCCTTTTCCATGGTGCAGGAATATCTACTAAGGGTTATAAAGCTTGTCCATATTGTGGTGATTGGTTGAGATCAATCTATAGTAAGAATCTCAACAAAAATATTTATCTTCGACATCGACGATTCTTGCCTGATGATCATCCATTAAGATCTAAAAGAGAAGCGATACATTTTAATGGAAAGCTTGAAACAGGCCAGTATCCAAAACCTATGACGCCTATGGATTGGTATAAAAAATGGACAGATGGACCTCTGATAGATCCAGAAGCAGAAATCTTCAATGATGATTCAGATAATGAGTATGTGAACAAAGGTAAAGGGAAATTGGCACTCGCAGAGAACATATCAATATGGTACTCTTTGGAGTATTGGAAAGAGTTAAAAGTATGTCATCTTCTTGATCCTATGCATATATTCAAAAATATTGGTTATTCACTATGGCAGCATCTTCTTGGACTAAAAGATACCACAACATCAAGGAATGATTTGAAAGATCAAAAATCCAAACCAAAGAAACGACAAGAAACGACTTATGCATCTGCTCCTTGGGTACTTACGACAAAAGAGATACATACTATCAACAATAGAATTCAATTGATCAAGACTCCTACAGGATATGGAGCATCGTTTCAAAACATGTTTACTATGGATGATAAGAGCTTATCTGGATTAAAGACCCATGACTGGCATAACTTTTTGAAACATATTTTACCTTTGGTTATCGATGGATGTACAACGAAAGGAGTACGAGATGTGATCTATCGTCTTGGATCACTTATAAGGTAATTATGATACTTTTATATTTAATATGTATGAATATTGGATATCTTTTATTTTTTAATTAACTTCTTTACAATTGTTTTTATGATTTGTATAGGTGGATTACATCCAAAGAGATCGATAAAAATTCGATCCCACAAAAAAAACGTGAATGCAAAGAGCTACTATGTTTGATGGAAAAAGAACTTCCTACTTCATTTTTTGATATTCAAGTTCATTTACTAGTCCATCTTGTAGATGAGATAGAGATTGCCGGTGTTGTCAACACTCGATGGATGTTTTGGGTCAAGCGATTTATGGGAATACTAAAAGGTTATGTGCGACAAAGAGCAAAACCAGAAGGATCCATGGCAAAGGGTTGGATGCTTGAAGAGTGCATGTATTACGTTAGTGAGTACCTTGAAAGAGTTCATGAAGAAGCTCCACGTGCATGGACCAACGAGTCTTCTTCAAAAATAACAGATGAGGTATTATCAGGTAAGGGGGTTCCATTCTTATTTACATTTCAAGAAAAAAATGATGTTTCTACTTTTGTAGCATATAATAGCGAATGCATGCAAGCATTCGTTAGCGAGTACGAGGAACTTCAAAGTCTCCAAAGTAAAAGGCGAAAAAACAAAAGATCTAGACGTAATCTCGATAATAATGAGATTACAGATATACCTTCTTTCACAGATTGGCTATATAGTCGTTTGCAACGCGCCAACGCAAATAATGAAGAAATCTCAGATGAGCAAAGAGAGTTAATGATAGGTTGTGAACGAAAGGTAATTTTATTAAAATAATATTTTATTTTTTTCATACATGTATGTTAGTTTCTATTTACTAATTGAATTTATTTTGCAGGCTCGAATGTTCACTAATATGTGGGCTTTTGGACAGCATATTAGAATCAAAGCAATTGATTCTTTACGTAAAACAGAGGATTCTAGTATTGTTGCTTCTTTCAAGCAACTATCACGTGCTAGCTCAAAAGACACGAACCTTATAGATAGTGAACTTGGTTACGTAGGAACTATTGTTGGTATCTACGAAATTTCATTTCGTACATTCAAACAGGTAGAAAAAAGTTTATATATTTTTTTTAGAGTTAGTTATTTTTTTAAGCACCTAATAATGGGACGTTTTTGTTGTTATATATTGTGATAGGTCATTTTGAAGGTTGACTGGTATCGAGCGGAGTATAAAGGTAGTAATTCTACAATAAGAAAGGAATTATCTCGATTTTGGGCAATTGATTCTTCCAAGGTAATGCGATCTACTAAAGAACCATATATTCTTCCTAGGCATATTGAACAAGCATTTTTTTATAAAAACCCAGATGCTCATCCTTGGTGGCAAGTCATTCATGTGCAACCTAGAGGTAGGTCATTGTTTGAACAGTTTATTGTTAGAGAGATTGAAGAAAGTCCTCTTGATGATTCAGCATCAGATACTGATACATCAACGTCTGGAATAGAAATTAGACTCATTATACGTGATAATGATACTAATCTTTTTGATGAAGAGGATAATTCTCTACATGCTGATTCTACTGATGAGGAAGAGGAATTACCAGAAATAGATATTAATCCACCAATAGATTATGTGATTCATGAGAACGTAGATTTAACAATAGAAGAAATAAATGAAATCAATAAGGATAATGAAGATGAGACTATATTGATGTCTTACCAAAATGATGGCAATAATGAAAACATATGAGCAGATTAGATAGTAACTTGAAGCTTCTGAATGGATATCAGATAATAGGTTTTTTTTATTAACTTGAATAACGATGAATCCTACTAGAGAGATGAAATCATGTTCTTCTAAGTTAGAACATGAAGCTCGGGGGTATGCCTAATTATTTTATATATAGCTTTCTCTTCGAGGAGTAAATTTTTATCATGTATGTATGCATATGTGTGTGTATTCATGTGTATTATATGTATACATATATTAGTATGCATATATATGTATTTCATGTATATGTATGTGTTTGCATGTGTGTGATATATGTATACATGTATTCATGTACGTAATATATGCAAGTGTTTATAATTATGTACATGTATATATGTATATGTGTCTATGTGTAAATATGTACATGTAAATATGTATGCATGTATATATATGTTTATGTGTGCATGTAGGCATGTACATGTATGTGTAAATATGTACATGTAACTATGTTAGTATGTATATATATATTTATGTGTGCATTTAGGCATGTATGTGTGAAGCATAATATATCTACTCCATTTTATATTTATGTATCCTATCTACATGATGTGTATATATCTTTACATATATTATGAATCATGATCCTCGTTGATTCGAGTAGCTATATATAGAGGCATAAGGTTGGGAGGAGAGACATCTCTCTAGTAGGACGTCGGAGGTGTACATATACTTCAAACATATGGCTAAAAGGTTGAATTAGAGTTTTTAAATTAGGGATTTCAAAACCCTAATATCGAGATTAGTGCTCTCTGTCTCTCTCATAGTGGTTAGCAACGGGATGGCAACGTCGTAGGCAACGGGTTGCTAACGCGTTAGCAACGGGTTCAAGTTGCGAACCCCAAGTTGCGATAAAGTTGCGTACAAATCAATTTTTATTTTAGATTTTTTTATATGTATATGTGTGTGTGTGTATATATATATATATATATATATATATATATATATATATATATATATATATATATATATATATATATATATATATATATATATATATATATAGAGAGAGAGAGAGAGAGATACATAGATACATACATACATATATACACACACACATACATACATACATGGATTATATTATATTACATACATAGCAGTAAATATATACTACATACATACGTGTAATGTAATACACACATTTTTATGTATATATACACATAGTATATACATATTACATTTATACACAACACATAGATGTATACATACATGATACACATGCATACATACATACTACAAAAATAGAAACATGTATATTAGATACATATATAAGTTAATATACATGCCTTTCAGTAAACATAGAGTAATAGATTTTAGGAATGACATCATACATACATAGATGCATATATAGATACATACATACATAGCTCTCTCTCTCTCTCTCTCTCTCTCTCTCTCTCATATACATACATACCGTGCATTGTCGCGACGATGAGCCATAAGTGTCCGCATCTCTTTTAAACACCACTTAAGGGACCATCCTGTCCCAAACTCTATCTCAAGTGAACTAAGCACGTACTTTTTATCCCTCTCATCATGCTCACTACAAAAATAAAAAACATAATGTAAATAAAACATAAGATATACATTTCAATTTATATGTAAAACTTTTACTTACTTCCATGGTAAGTGGATAAAGCGCAGGTAAGAGTCGCATAGTGCCCGCATTCTTCTCTTGAATTCCAATCCATTCCCTATGTACACAATGTTCCCCTCCGGCTCTATGTCGCACTCTAGTCCTAAGGTGCCTATGCATGTCCTCATAGGCAACTCTGCTCTGCTATCACGTGCTGGAGGTGGTATAGGTGTCCTAAAAATAGATAGATAGAAATAAATAAAAATATGTGCTATAATATCATTAAAAAAATTTATGAAAAAAAACATACCTATGAGCAGATAGCTCTCTTCCTGCATGTGGATCCGCAGAAGAGCCCTCGTCTGATCGCGTAAGCATCTGGATCGTATAATCCAGCTCCTCATCGGACATGTCTGCGTAGTCCCGCATTATGGCCCCTAGAGTATCTGACGGAACTCTTGCTCTCATAAGACTTTTTATGAGAGTGAGTTTCGCCTTTCTCTCTTTACTAGGATCCATAATACCTAACATATAAAACAAAATGGTTAGAAATCAATATATATATACGTGTATGTGTGTGTATGCATGTGTATGTGTGTGCATGCATGTGTATGTGTGTGTATGCATCTGTGTGTATGTGTGTAGGTATATGTGTGTGTTGTCTATGTGTATGTGTGTGTGTCTATGAGTGTGTATGTGTTTATGTATATGTATGTATCTACGTGTGTGTATGTATCTATGTGTGTATGTGTATGCATGTATGTATGCATGTGTGTGTATGCATATGTATGTGTGTGTATGCATCATTATGTGTGTCTATGTATGCATTTGTACATGTGTATGCATCATTGCATGTGCATGTGTCTATGTGTGTATGTGTGTGTATATGTGTGTGTGTCTATGTGTATGTGTGTGTGTTTATGAGTGTGTATGTGTTTATGTGTATGTATGTATCTATGTGTGTCTATGTGTCTAAGTGTGTATGTGTATGCATGTATGTATGCATATGTATGTGTATGCATATGTATGTGTGTGTATGCATTATTATGTGTGTCTATGTATGCATGTGTATGTGTGTATGCATCATTACGTGTGTATGTATCTATGTGTGTATGTGTGTGTGTATATGTGTTTGTATGTGTGTATGCATGTGTGTGTATGCATGTGTATGTGTATATGTGTATATGTGTGTGTATATGTGTGTATGCATGTGTGTGTGTATATGTGTGTATATGTTTGTATGCATGTGTGTGTATGCATATGTATGTGTGTGTATGCATTATTATGTGTGTCTATGTATGCATGTTTATGTGTGTATGCATCATTACGTGTGCATGTGTCTATGTGTGTATGTGTGTGTATATGTGTGGGTGTCTATGTGTATGTGTGTGTGTCTATGAGTGTGTATGTATTTATGTGTATGTATGTATCTATGTGTGTGTATGTGTATGCATGTATGTATGCATATGTGTGTGTATGCATATGTATGTGTGTGTATGCATAATTATGTGTGTATGTGTCTATGTGTGTATGTGTGTGTGTATACATTATGACAGTGTATGTAAGCATGTGCATTATGTATGCATATAAGTATGTATGTATGCATATGCATATGCATTATGTATGCATATGCATATGTATTATGTATGCATATGCATTATGTATGCATATGCATATGCATTATGTATGCATATGCATATGCATGTGTATGCATATGCATGTAAGTATGTATGTATGCATATGTGTGTGTATGCATATGCATGTAAGTATGTATGTATGCATATGCATATGCAATATGTATGCATGTATGTATATGTGTGTGAATGTGTGTGAATGTGTGTGTGAATGTGTGTGTGAATGTGTGTGTGAATGTGTGTGTACATGTGTCTGTATGTGTGTATGCATGTGTATGTGTGTGTATGCATCATTATGTGTGTATGTGTGTGTACATGTGTCTGTATGTGTGTATGCATGTGTATGTGTTTGTATGCATCATTATGTGTGTATGTGTGTGTGTCTATGTGTATGTGTGTGTATCTATGAGTATGTATGTGTTCATGTGTGTGTATGTGTCTATGTGTGTATGTATCTGTGTGTGTGTATGTATCTATGCATGTGCATTATGTATGCATGTAAGTATGTATGTACATTATATGCATATGCATATGCATTATGTATGCAAATGTATGCATGTATGTGTTTATGTGTGTATGTCTCTCTATGTGTGTGTATGCATATATGTGTGTGTATGTGTGTGTATGTATATGTGTCTATATGTGTGTATGCATGTGTATGTGTGTGTATGCATGTGTATGTGTGTATGTGTCTATGTGTGCATGTGTGTGTATATACTATGTGTGTGTGTCTATGTGTATGTGTGTGTACCTATGAGTGTGTATGTGTTTATGTGTGTATGTGTCTATGTGTGTGTATGTGTTTATGTGTGTATGTGTATGCATGTATGTGTATGTGTGTGTATGTCTCTCTATGTGTGTGTGTGTATGCATATGTGTGTGTGTATATGTGTGTCTATGTGTGTATGCATGTGTATGTGTTATGTGTGTATGTGTCTATGTGTGTGTATGTGTTTATGTGTGTATGTGTATGCATGTATGTGTATGTGTGTGTATGTCTCTCTATGTGTGTGTGTATGCATATGTGTGTGTGTATATGTGTGTCTATGTGTGTATGCATGTGTATGTGTGTGGATGCATCATTATGTGTGTATGTGTCTGTGAGTGTATATGTGTGTGTATGTGTGTGAGCGTCTATGTGTGTGTATGTGTGTGCGCGTCTTGTGTATGTGTGTCTATGTGTGTATTTGTGTGTATGTGTGTGTGTGTCTGCGTATGTGTGTGTGTGTCTATGCGTGTATATGTGTGTGTGTGAGTGTGTGTGTGCGCATACCTTGTGTATGTCTCGCTTCTCTCTCTCCCTCTCGCGCGCTGTATGTCTCTCTCTCTCTCTCGATCTGTGTTCTTCCTCGCGTTCAAGGCCCAGCACAAATGTGCCGGGAGAATTGAATTTTTTTTTTTACATTCCAGAGCGTCGCATATGCGACGCTCTGCAGTTTGCCATCGTTGTTACGTGCGTCGCTAACCTGCGACGCTACTAGCGACGCTTCTGGTTTAGTGTCGCTTATGCGACGCTATCGTCGCTTATGCGACGAGGCTCGGCCAAAAAAAAAATCCAAAATTTTTACCGTCGCTTATGCGACGGTTTCGTCGCATAAGCGACGGTTTTCGTTTTTTTCCCGATTCGGGGGCATCGCTACGCCCCCCTTTTTCTTGTAGTGAAGGTATGTGGCTGTGATTCCATGCCCTAGGTGCCTGCTTTAATCCATAAAGAGCTTTATTCAATTTGCACATATATGTTACCTTGTTTGGATCCTCATAGCGAGGAGGTTGTGACATATATACCTCCTCTGAAATCCATCCATTCAAGGAAGCATTTTTTACATCCAATTGATACATGTTCCAATTTTTAGATGCAGCCACACTCACCAACACCCTGATGGTTGGCATCTTGGCCACAAGTGAGAATGTTTCTTCATAGTCGATGCCTTGGGTTTGTGAAAAACCCTTGGCTACCAATCTAGCTTTGTACCTGCTTATTGACCCATCAGAATTTCTCTTGATTTTATAGATCCATCTAGATCCAATTACCTTCATAGATTCTTTCTTTGGTACTAGTTCCCAAGTGTCACTCTCCTTGAGTGCTTCAATCTCCTCATCCATAGCTTCCTTCCATTCTGTCTTGGTCATGGCTTCTTCATATGATCCTGATTCTTCAATTGACAAGTCTTTGTCAAGATAAACAGAATGTTTAGTAATAAGAGATGTATCATACCCATATCTAATAGGTTTTTTGCTCTCCCTTTGTGATCTTCTAATTGATTGATTTGAAGATTCAGGTATGTCTTCAATTTTCTTCATCTTGACTTTGCCCTTGGACTTCCATGCCTTGAACTCTTTAAGATTGATAATGTCTTCATCATCTGAAGTGGTGTCTTCATTCTGAGTAGGTTCCTCCTTAGCAAGACTTGGAAACTCCTCCTCCAATTCATAGGGTAGTTTAATCTTCCTGCATTCATTATCATACCAAGAATCATTTTCATCAAAGACAACATCTCTACTAACCATGAATCCCTTATTTGAAGGGTTGTAGAACCTATATGCTTTCTGATTCAGATCATGTCAAATAAAGATACACTTTTCAGCT
Organism: Ceratopteris richardii; assembly: GCA_020310875.1. Lineage (NCBI taxonomy): Eukaryota > Viridiplantae > Streptophyta > Polypodiopsida > Polypodiales > Pteridaceae > Ceratopteris > Ceratopteris richardii. The sequence continues at coordinate 27,398,820 of CM035427.1, read as the reverse complement.
TTAGGCTCTAGCTTACCTCTTATCTGAGAAGGAATGTGTACATATGCTACACATCCAAGTATCTTGCAATGATCAAGTGAGGGTCTCTTCCCATGCCATGCTTCATAAGGAGTCATCCCATAAAGGGACTTAGATGGTAACCTATTTTTGAACCCCTGCTTGGGATCTTCCACAAATGCTCCAAATTGGTTGAATCTAACCTACAAACCTTTTTCCAAAATTTGTCCAACACTCATCAAATTTTTTGTAATGGTTGATACATATAGTACCCTACTCAACAAGTTTTGATTTCCATCACAAGTGTTAACATTTCCAACTTTAACTACTGAGTGCTTGGTGTCATCACCTGTTTGTACTTGATGTTTACCTCTTGGTTCTTCAAGGTCAGAGAGTAGAGCTACATTGCCAGCCACATGATTTGAACATCCTGAGTCAATGTAGAAGAGATGGTCATCATTTGTACCTAGTTTTGAAGTCATGTTCATAATCAGAAGAGAATCATCTTGCTCTTCTGTATAGTTTTTGTAATCCTTTCTGGTTTTGAATCCTCCTTGGTAGTTGCCATTGTAGTTGTTGTTGTAGTTGTGGTTATAGTTGTTGTTGTATCCTTGATGATGGTTGAATCTACCTCTTGACTGTTAGTATCCACCTCTTTGATATCCTCTTCCTCTTTGATTCTTGTAGTTCTTGAAACACTTGTTTGTAGTATGATTTGATAAACCAAAAATGTTGCATGGTGAGGAGTTATACGATCTCCCCCTACCTTGCTTACCTCCTCTGGCCCTTCCTCTTGATGATCTACCTCTCCCTACATAGTTGGCTTGGGAAGTAGTGCCTTCATCTTCTATCTTCTTATTCTTGCCTTTATCTTTAGACTTACTTTTATCAGTGTATAGGGCAGAAGAGCTATTACCTTTGGATGAATCTCCATTCTTGTTGAGCTTGGCTTCATGAGTGAACAATTGCCCCATGAGAGTGGTAAGATCTAGAATTTGCATGTCCATGTATAGGTCCATGGCAATGGTGAAGATTTCCCATTTGTCATCACCTTTAATCCCATTGATCACTTGCCTTACTATCTGGTCTTCTTCAATCTCTTCTCCTATGCTTGCTAACTGATCTGCTACATCTTTAATCTTACTCACATACTCCGAAATATCCTGCTTAGGTTGCTTCCTTAGTGTGGTGAATTCAATCCATAGTTGGTTTTTTCTGGCCCTTGTGTTGGAAGAAAGGTAGGATGAAAGAGTTTCCCAAGTCTCTTGGGATGTCTTACAGTTTCTAATATGTGGCAAAAGAAAATCAAAGATGGAGTTGAGTAAGTAATACTTTGCTAATGCATCCATGGCACACCATGTTTTGAGCTTCTCATGTTCTTCCTTTGTTGGTAGTCCTCTAGTTTTGAATGAGGGCAATTCCTCATCTCCTGAGATGTATCCATAAAGACTCCTTCCTTGTAGGTATGTCTTCTTCCTTAGAGACCATGCCTGATAGTTTTTTTTGTCCAATTTTTCAATAAATGAAGGAAAACCATCTCCCATTTTACCTTAACTTGCTCTGATACCATTGTTGGGAATGATGGATGGACACTCCAAGAGAATGAGTAGGTACTGCCAAATCTTGCTTTGTACTAGCCCTTTGATGCTTTAGAGTTGATAAGTAGACTGTTTTAGCTCTCCAATGACACCATAAAATGGCCTATGTACTTTGGAAATGATATATGAAAAGATAGAATCAAAACAGACAACTTTGAACTTCAAGTCTTCAAGAAAACCTTCTATTTTTGTCACTACACCTGCTGTATCTTTTCTTTAGTATGACCAGCACAATAGGAATTGGGAAAAGTCCTTTTAGGGGTATCTAATTAGCTTAGCAAGATAACTATTCCAAGTGGAATCACGTAAAAAGATTAACTATGCTCAGAAAAATCAATTTAGCAAGTAAACCTTTACCCCCGATATTTTAGGACTTTTCTCTTATCACTTCGATGGACTTTTCTCTGAAATGGCTGAATAGAAATCCTTCAAACTTTTACAGCATGTAGCATACTTTGAGCTGGTTCCAATCAGCTATAGATCTTTGACTTTGGTGGATAAATGAGTGAGATATGATCTCCACAAGTTGACAGACTTTCAGAGAGTATGACAGAGAACTCAGAAATGAACAATGTAGATATATGTATTAATGAACACTTGTATACAATGCCATAGGCATGAAGATCATTGCCTAATGGTGTAGGGAGGTGTGGGCTAGAGTGTAGACCTCACACACACTTTGAAATGATAATGAGGAGCTCGGAAAGTGACTAGCTTACCTGCGACTTTTTCCTTAGAGTTTATATAAGAGTTCACTATCAATTTGAATTTGAATTCAAATTTTGGCTCTCTTCTGAAAAGTGTTCCTCCATTATAGGAGATATTCTATCAATCAAAGCTAAATTTTCCACGAGTTCTTTTTGGTACATGTTTACAAAGATTCCAAGTCAAATATGACTTTTACAAAAGGATAAAGTGGTAATTAACCACTAGCATTGATTCCTATGCATCTTCATATGTGGCCAAATGTGTAGGCTTGTGAATTGCACCAATAGGAGTTAAGGTGGATAACCGGAAAGTCGCTGGTCCCACTTGTTCGGCAATACAGTAGGGACCGAACCAGCACAGTTTAAACTTGCACAGTTTAAACTTTCCTGCGGATCTATTAGATTTAGTGTTATAAAAGAGCACTAATTGGTTTATCATAAAAACGGGGCTTTTAAGGAAAGGATCGTGGGTTCTTGCTTGTCTGAGCTGAACTTCGTGCAACACCAAAAAACTCTCCAGATGCTGGTCATCTAGAGACCGTAAAGCATCCAGTCAAAAAGGGAATGATTCTTTCGGTAGTAACTTGTGCTCTAATGCTAGACGTAGACTAGGAACCACCAGTTCCATAGGGGCAATCACCTCCAAACCATATGCCAACTTGAAGGGAGTTGTTCCACTCGCCACTTTATATGTTGTGCGGTAAGCCCATAATACTGGAGGTAGTAATTGATCCCATCTCTCCGGGCAATCCAATATTAGTTTCTTTAAAATGTTCAATAGAGATTTGTTTGTGCTCTCGGCGAGGCCATTTGCTCATGGATAGTAGGGGGAACTGAACTTATGCACAATCTAGAAGGTGTGAGTAAGCACTTGCATTAATGTGTTAGCAAAGTACGTACCTTGATGAGTCACAATCTCCAAGGGTAACCCATAGCGTGGAAAAATATCTTTCATCAAACATTTAGCGACCGCAGTAGCTATGGCTGACCATAGAGCCCAAGCTTTGGCCCACCGAGTCGCATAATCCGTGCATGTAAGAATATATCTGTTACTAGTAAGTCTCGCAGGATGTGTAATCGATCCGATAAAATCCAAGCCCCATTTCTGAAAGGGTTCGAGAGGCAAAACTGGTTGGAGCGAAAAGAAATGTCTCTGTAAAGGTTGATCTGAATGCTGACACGCATCGCACTGTCGCACATACGTGGTCACATCACGGTACATAGTAGGCCACCATAAGCCACTCTGTAGAATCTTTCGGTGGGTCAGGTCAACCGCAAGATGACCTCCAGCTAGGGCAAAATGAGCCATTGTTATTACTGAAGCAGTTTCATGCGGTGGAACACATCTTAGTAGCACTCACGGGTGATCCATATAATATAACTGCCCTACAATTAGCCGAAATTGTCGACTATACACGGCCAACTTTCTTCAATCAATAGGAGAGGTCGTGCAGGGAGGACATCCACTGGTCAAGAAAAGCATCAAAGTGTCATAATAGGAGGATTTTATCGACACTTCTTGCTGATCATCCTATACCCTCTCTGTTGCATAGATAGCGGGTGTGGTATCATCAACTCCTTCTAGAAGTTCACCGGAATCCAATTGAGATAAAAAGTCAGCAAGCACATGTACGGACCCTGGTCGATGTACTATTGAATAATCAAACTCTTGGAGAAAAAATACCCATCTGGCTAACCTTCCTCCCAGATGTTGTTGGTGAACAAAGTACACCAAGGCCGCATGATCGACATGGAAGGTGACACAGCATCCCAGTAAATAATGCCGGAATTTCTTCATCGATTACACTAATCTGAGACATTCACATTCTGTGATTGAATAATTGCGCTATGCCGGAGTTAATCTACGACTCACATAATACACTACTCGGAACCATTTCTCCGTTTGCTGCATCAGCACACTGCCAATTGTAATGTCGGATGCATCCACAAAAATGTGAAATGGGAGTTCCCAATTTCCCGCTTGTAAAATAGGTGCCAACGTTAACAGTGATTTCAATCGATCGAAAGACAACTGACACGCTTCAGTCCATTCAAACTGGTGGGAAGTACTGGTTATTAGTCGATTGATCAGTGTGGCTAGATAAGCAAGCCATAAGGCCAAATCTGTTTTGTAGATGTGCCTACACCCACTACGATGTCTAAGATGGCTTTAGTCATGTATCCGTTAAAGGTGATGGTAAGCAGGTATTACCTTCATCTCCCTCACTAAATTATCCATCTTTATCAATTGGGATTTGAATGGCTCATGGAGCTTTAGCTTCTCTCTTTTGCTTCGTAGTAATTCTTTTATCATCAATAGACATTATATCTTAGTCTCCTTAAGCTGTGCCAAGTTGTATGATCTCTTATCTTGAGACCTATCTTCCTTGCCCCGAATCGATACCTTCTATTACATTAATTTGGGTAGTATTATGAAACTTATTGTAGTCTTTTGGGTAGTCTCTAAATAGATGCTCCTTGCCACAATCATTGTAGTACCCTTCCCATGTTCTAGGAAGTTCTGGGTTGAACGGCAATGTGCATTCCCTTATGAAGTGATCTTCGTTGCAGCTAGAGCATGGTCCCCTTAGCACACGTAGTCTAATAGGTGCTCTCATTGGGGCTAGTGCTTTAGGTGTAGTTTACATCAAGTTTGCATATTTTGGTCCATATGAATTGTCATACCCTTCATAATCATTGCTCATAGGTTTGGTCGTACTCTACTAGAATGGTTTCATAAGGATAGTATTCTCCCTTGGTCTGCTCATATCCTTGATTTGTCATTTTTGCACTAGCTAAAGGTGTGGTTGGTACTATGGCTCTTTCCAAGTTTTCTTCTAGTTGATTGTATTTGCCAGGCACTACATTATGTGGATGGGGTGGTTGTTGTCCTAACATTGGTTGTGATTGTCATATCCTCCTTGCTCATATGGTCAATGTGCTCCTTGTGGTCCTGAATAGGGGTTGTATCTAGGAATCTCTCTACCATGCTCTCTAGGGGGATATCCATAAGTTCTGTATTGGGGTTGAGTTATGGGCCTTGGTTGTCTGTTAAATGGGCAATTTTCAGTAGTGTCGTTAATGTATTTCTGCTCAATATGACAGTACAAATTGGATCCTTGAGGTGGCTGCCTATTGTATGGGTAAGGTTGTTTCATACCTAAACCTCCTCTTGTACAAGCATGGGATGGATGGCCTCCACCGCACAGATTCCATCTTCGTAACATGGGCATTATCATTGGGGGGTTATGATAGTTTATCTCTCCATGCACTCCTACTTTTTTAGCCACCAATTCTGCTAATTCCCCCATATTACTTGAACTAGATGCCACTGTACTCCTAGTGTCTTCTGATTTAGTGGAGCTTTGTGTATTTTTGAGGTCATCCGCTAAGTTGTCCTCTAAGTCAATGCATTCTTGGAGACACTCACTCAATGTCTGGAGCCATTTTACATAAACTAAGGTTCTCAGTGTCCCATTCATCAGTCCATCTAAAAATAGAGATATCACCTTTTGCTATGAGGGTCTCTCTGTGATTGGACTATCAACATATTTGTTAAATCATCGCGCCGCTACTTTTACTATTTTATTTGGGGCTTGTTTGAAACTATGAATCAAAGATGACGAGTTGTGCTTAATCCCTCGCTTGGTAAATTCCCCAATAAATTCTTGGAAGAATTGTTCAATATTTCCAAAAGGATTTGGATCCAAAGGTTGGAACCAAGTTAAGGCTATTCCCGTGAGGGTTAGCCCAAAGGATTTGTATTGCACAAAAAAGTCATCAACTTGTTCCACACGCAACACTTTCTTGAATTCTGCTATATGGTCATAAGGCTCTCCCGTGCCATCATAATTATTTCTCATGAATTTAGCAACTTGGATTGGTCTCAACCTTCTCACTAGCTGTGGGGGTCTAATCATTACAAGAATTTCTAGTCTAGTTGGATCCATTGTTCGTCCTACATCTGGTTGTGGTCTTGGCCTAATAGTTGGTCTATTTAGATTTCCTATTCCATAATTTGTTTGGTTGTGCGAATGTAATCCCAGCATAGTGAATTGAACATGTTGACTCATTTGACCTGACATGGTATTCTCCGTTCCTTGGTGGGATCCGAAAGGGTTTTGCGAGGTAGTTGCCTGCTCTTGGGGAGGGAATATAGGCAACCACATGTATTTGAATTGAGACCTATCAACGTCATGTGCCAGCCAATATCTCCTTTGATTTTGAGTCTAGGTGACTGTAGACTCATCCTCCAGATCCTTCAACTCATAGATAGTTACTAGGCTTCACCCTTCTCCTTGTGTGGGTGAATTGGTTTGTAAAAGTATTTCTGACCCATGGATCAAATACACATCCAACAAATAATCATCTTGAGGTATTAGATCCCCTCTCTCTCTCTCTCTCTCTCTCTCTCTCTATATATATATATATATATATATATATATATATATATATATATATATATATATATATATATATATATATATATGTATGTATGTGTAGAATTGAGTTAATATGGACTTGCCCCTTGGGAGTCACAGTGTCTCCATCATTAGGTCTTCCTAAAGTTCATCATCCTTCTAGCTCCCCTCTTTCATTGATCTCGTTTGGATTTTCAATCACCACATAGATCTGACCTAGCTTGTCCATGTAAACTTCTCCTTCATACTTGATGGTGGGTCTTGGAACTATTTTTTAATCAATAGAGTTTACCATTCTTGCGATCGACCTATCTATGCCATCAAGTTAGATGACTCCTTGTAGATTGGTGGACAGATATTGTAAAGAGGTCGGGTATTCTCCCTTTATGGTTGACATAAAGCCCTCCCTTGGAATTGAACCATGCATGTCCTCTGAGGCCATGGGTAGTTCCTCCTCTGAGTCACTTGATCTATCTGAGTAGATTGAGTGATGGCTTGCTTGGGCTACACTTCCTACTGATGAGATGACACTTCTCTCAATACTTAGCACCCATTCTAATCTTACGTTCATTCACCTCCTAATTCTATATCTTCCTTCTTCTTTCCATTAATTATATCTTAGGTTCCTAAGAGTTTAATTTCAGTCTACATGGATTGCTCTAGACGATACCAGTGATGGGTGATACGATACTGAATCAGCACGACATGATACCACTCAACCCATATGATACTTCAGCTCTACTTGATATGATACCGCTCCAGACAATACCTCTCTAACTATACGATATTACTCTTACAAGAATACAATACCAGTAGTGGACATGATACAATACTTCTACTACGATGATGTGATACCTCAGTTTCCCATGATATGATACCAATCTAAGCTCGAGATACGATACCACTGCTTAGATGATACCTCACTCTTGATGGTACAATACCGATTTGATGAATGATACAATATCACACAACACGATATGATACTAGTCTTTCTGATGATATGATACTATGATATGGATGATACAATACCATTAAAGAATCACGATCATAATACCTCAACCCGATGATACACAATACCATGATGGTATCGCAATACCTCAAAGGGGTATGCACGATACAATACTAGACGAGTATCGTGATACAAGGGAATTTTGGTATCACGATACCAAAACTCAAGTGATCGCAATACTACAGTCAAAAGTGACCACAACTTAAAAATTTTTTGTGCAAAGTGTTTGTCTCTCTCCCCTCTTCACTTTTGACTAAGTGTGCCACACAAAATCTCACTTCAACCCTTCTGTCCTACTGTGCAACACCGCACATGTGCTCAGTCACGTCTATGAGTGCTCTTTTTATTTTCTAAGGTTATAGGGTTGATGAGCTCACCTTCAAGAGTAGCTTGTCTAAGATTTGTGCTCACACTGTCAGGTACACACTCCCTCTCCACGATACCACTTTTGGGATACCAATTGGTGCTCTCCTCGATACTTGCTCAAGATAAGTGACTGGGATATGAGTATTTTTTGAGTTTTATGGCCTTGGTTGTCCAAGTGCCTAAACTGAACTGAACTAAAAAAGTTTTTTTCTTCTTTTTCTTTTTGAATTTCTTGGTACAAACTTATGTATCCTAACATTACCTCTCTCTTCCCTAAACCCTAACTATTCCTCACTCCCTTGCTCCTAAACCTAAACATAAAAACACATTACACATACTCCTAAAGTGTGAAGTAACAAATGTTCAAATGTTTGATGATTTGCCACTCACTGAATTCACCTCTACAAGTAGGACTCATTCACTCCATAACTATAACCATCACGAAGGTACCTTGATTAGGCTAGTCCCCAACAACGGCACCAAAAACGTGTGTACCTAAGTCGTGAAGCCTTAGGGACTTGTGTTGATGAGACTGTATCTCAATCGCCACAAGTGCATATAGTGGTGGATTAATACACGTTTAATTATCAATCCGAGAGATTAGACGTACCAAGTGTATGAAGACATGTGCACACGTGATGCTAAGTGAAGTATCAATGCTACAATGTATGTGACATGTCTCAACTACTACTCCAACTCACCAATCCTTTGAAAATACCCTATTATAGCAACAAGCACAAATTCGAACTTTTCTCTCAGCTCAGAACCCTGAATTTCTAGTAGTGGGTTTATTTTGAAACTTTTGATGAGATGCATCTAATGCTCATATTTTTAGTTGAATCTCACGAACTTACTTCAAGTTACGAGCAAAATAGTGAATGGTAGGAAATGCCAACACCTACTCCACAACTCCTCAGGGATCATACATGCACTATAGTAGTTTAAAATTGATGGGAAGGGGTAGATGATAGTCCCACACACACATTTCAAGCATGAAACACACACAAAAGCATTCAGAGAAGAAGAGAATTAGTAGGAAAGAGGAAAATTCGAATATCAGCTTCAATTCTCACAATGGCTAAGACTTTCTTTACAAGAGTCACCAAGTGACTTATATACATGTGCCTTAAAATTGGTCCTTTCACACAAGAGACCGGCACTTTTATTGAAAAACATTAATTTTCTACTATGTTACAAGAATTATGTTACAACGGCTGGGGTTTATGCATCTAGAGGACTTGTCTAGTGCATTTACATGGATTCATGAGAGTTTCATAGAAATTTGAAGAATAAAAATTATGCCCATAATTTGACAATTTTAGGGACTCCCTTTCTTGTACTCCTTTACTCTGCAACAGTGTCCCACCAAAGCACTGTAGTCTATCACTCCATATGAGGCTTGGCATGGTCGAGAGCCATCCGTTGCTCATGTGCATGTTGTTGGTTGTCTTGAATATGCATTAGTGCATGAAAAACAATGCAAGAAATTGGATGATAAAGTAGTGAAATGTATTTCTTTTGTTACAGTTCAGAGAGAGAAGGCTTTCATTTGTATGTCCATAGAATAAATGCCTTTTGGTTACGTGTGATGTTGTTTTTGTGGAAGATGCAATTCAGCCATTACTTTGATGCACGAAAGAGACTTTTGTTAGCTCTAGAGATGTGTATGATACCTCGCTACCTCTTTTTACAAGTGGAAAATCAATTGCTAGTCCGAATGAGGCATTTTCGCAGTCTTTACAAGTTTCATGTGATGATGCAGATCATTCCATTTCTGACACAAATTTAAATGATGCACTTGTTAATGAGAGGTTTGATATAGCGAAGGTAAAAGTTATGACAAAATGGCTAGTGTAGACTTTGGGAGATAGAAATATAGAAGCACTTCTATCATATCATACTCTTTCAAGTTCTCATAGTGCTTCTTTTGCATCAGATTGCTATGTTATGGATGCCTCTAGTCTCTTTGATGAGAATGGGCCTGTTTTGTTTGATGAAACACAACTTTTAGAAAATTGGATGGCTTCTATGCAATCACAATATGGTGCTATTATGAATAACCGTACTTGGAATTCATGTATTTTTCCTCTTGACAAGAAGGCCATTGGCACTAAGTGGGTATACAAGTTGAAGCATAAGCTTGATAGAAGAGTTGATAGGTATAAGGCTAGGCTATTGCAAAAGGTTATGCTCAAGAAAGAGGCATTGATTTTGAAGAGACCTTTGCTCCCACATGCCCAATGACTATTGTTTGTAGCATCTGTGAACTTGCAACTCATCATGGTTGGTATGTACATTAGTTGGAAATTAAAACTCCATTTTTGAATGGTGAATTACATGAAGAATTATATGTTTTTCAACCTCATGGTTTTGTGCATAACGTGTATGAAAACAAAGTGTGCAGGTTGAAAAACGCATTATATGGTTTGAAGCAAGCAACATGTGCTTGGTATGAAAAGATAACTACCTTCTTGATTGCACATAGTTCTACGAAGATTCCAACTAAGATCACCTTATATGTTAACTGTGCAAATGATCTAATTCTAATCATTGTTGTCTATGTTGATGATATGCTACTCATTGGTCCTAATGAGAAGCATATTGTGGATTTTAAGGCTGATTTGCATGCATCATTTGACATGTCATATTTGGGGTGCTTGCATCATTATTTGGGCATAGTTTATATAAGTTGATGGAAAAATAGCTTTATGTCAAACAAAATATATTGACACATTATTCCATCATTTTGGTCTTGATAACTGCAAACCTATTGCCACTCATATGGAAACAAGTTTATAGTTGAAACTTCATGATGCTCGAGATGCGTTTGATGTTGTTCTCTATCAGCAGACTATTGGGTGCTTGATTTACTTATGCATAATTCAGCCTAATATTTAGTTTTTTGTCTCACATATGAGCATTTTTATGCATTGCCTAGGTGTCAAGCATTCGTAGGCGTTTAAGCGCATCTTTCACTACTTGAGTGGTACTTGGCTACTTGAATTATTTTACCCCAAGGTTGATCACTATCAGTAGATTTAAATGCTTTTTCTGACTATGCTTGGGCTGGTTGCTATGACACTCATGTGTCCATGAGTGGTTTTTGCTTCATGCTTGGTAGCTCATGCATATCGTGGTTGAGCAACAAGTAGCCTAGTGTGGCCATTTCTTGTTGTGAGGCTGAGTATAGGCAACTTTCATAGCAACTGTTGAGCATGTGTCTTTTAGATACCTTATGGCTGATTTGGGTGTTGGTAAATTTCTTGCCACCACCATCTTCACTGAGAGTTAGAGCGCATTGGCAGTTGGGAGGTGTTGGAGGAGATGGTGGATAGATTCCACAGATGAAGTGGTGCTGCAAATTTCTACTTCACACCAGGTAAGAACAAGTTGAGGAGTGTAATCTAGACCTCTTGAGCTTCCCAACAATCGCATATAATCGCCTACGTGCTTTGGAGTATGATCCTCTAGTCAATGGATCAAAACATATGAGTAGAAAATTCAACTATGAGCTAAGACTTGTTATTTTGGTCTCTACACATGTTCAGTAAAATGAATAGTGCTCTCAACCTGCTAGCAATTTATCAAAATCCTTTCGGGAGTATCTAACTAACTTAGATATCTACCAATCACAAGTTATTTCAACTGAAATGCTCAAATGTACTCAGAGAATTATGCTTAACAAGTTGGATGACCATTTGGACATTTTTGGGCTTCAACACTAAGCAAACTAGTGAGTAGATTTTTAGATATATCTCAAAATTGAGTAAATCAATGACAATGAAACTTTTTAGTAATAAAATAGACAGTATGCTAAATCTATATCACTTTAAAGCATATCGAATGGTCAACTATGCACTAAGAACTAAGTCTTAGAAGTTTATTGTTCTGAGATGAATATGACAAAGAAGAGAGAATGAGATATGAAGCCTCTTCCTCTCTAATTCTTTATGTTCTTGAAACACTCATATGTGGTATGATTACTCAAACCATAGATATTGCAAGGTGAAGAGTTGTATGATCTCCCCCTGTCTTTCTTTCCTCCCCTCCCCTTCCTCTAGTACCTCTTCATCTACTTGTGAAGTTCACTTGAGAGGTACGTGCATCCTCTTCATTCTTCTTACCTTTGCCTTTATCTTTGTTCTTACTTTTATCTATGTAAAAGGGCAGAAGATTGGTTACCTCTAGAGTTATCTCCATTCTTGTTGAACTTTATCTCATGTCTGAAGAGTTGCCCCATCAATGTGTTGAGGTCAGGTATTTGCATGTCCATATATAGGTCCATTGTTGTGGTGAAGCACTCCCATTTTTCATCAACCTTGATTCCATTTATAATCTACCTTACTATCTGATCCTCTTCTAATTCTTCTCCAATGCTCCCAAGTTGGTCAGTTACATCCTTCATCTTGGGCACATAGTCAGATACACTTTGCTTTGGTTGCTTCTTCAAGGTTGTGAACTCTATCCAAATTTGGTTCTTCCTAGCCCTTGTATTTGATGAGACATATGAAGAAAATACTTCCCAAGTCTCTTGGGAGTTCTTGAAATTTCTAATGTGAGGTAATAAGAAATCCGATATTGAATTAAGTATATAAGACCTGGCTAGAGCATCCTTTGCACACCATGCCACTAGTCTTTCTTGCTCATCTCTTGTAGGTTGATGTTTGCTTCTAAATATTGGCATTTCCTCATCTCCAGAGATGTATCCATATAAGCTTCTTCCTTGGAGGTAAGCTTGCATCCTTAGGGACCATGCTGGTTAGTTGCCCCTATCGAATTTATCAATGAATGATGGAAATGCATCTCCCATCTTGCTTTGATGTTTCTTTGATACCACTATTGGAGGAGATGATGGATAGATTCCACAAATGAAGTCGTGCTGAAAATTCCTGCTTTAGACCATCCATGAACAAGTTGAGGAGTGTAGTGTAGACCTTGAGTTTCCCAAGGATCACATATAATCACCTAAGTGCTTTGGAGAATGATCATCTAATCAATGGATCAAAACAAATGAGTAGAAAATTCAACTATGAGCTAAGACTTTCTATTTTGGTCTCTACACATTTTTAGTAAAATGAGCAGTGCTCTCAACCTGCTAGCAATTGATCAAATTCCTTTTGGGAGTACTAACTAACTTAGATAGCTACCAATCACAATTTATTTCACCTAAAATGCTCAAGTGTACTCGGAGAGTTATGCTTAGCAAGTTGGATGACCATCTGGAGATTTTTGGGCTTCTATGGTAAGATAACCAGTGAGCAGAGTTTTAGATATATCTCGAGATTGATTAAAGAAATGACAATGAAACTTTTTAGTAATCCAATAGACAATATGGGGAATTTTTAGCACTTTAAATCACATCAAATGATCAGCTATGTAATGATAAATAAGTTTGAGAAGTTCATTGTTCTGAGATGAATATGACAAAGAAGAGAGAATGAGATATGATCAATGTATATGTATTACATCACATAGAGTTACAAGAACATTGGCAATGTATGATTGCACAATGTGAGACTAGTGATGGATCTATGGAAAGAGCTCACTAAGCACTATAGATCCCTTTAAGTGATCTTTGAATTGGGTTGCATAGCATGCAAGATTTTGGTCCATCTTTTATAGCAAGAGTTGGAGCCATCTTTTGAATTTAGGACTTGCTTTCTCATCAATCACCTACCAAATGATTCATAGTTTGATTCTTCCTAACTCCACATGAGAGTAGTGCAACTAACATATGCACTTTTACAAGGATAAAAGTAAATTGTTTTTTTTTTCACAATGGAATAGTCATATGTGACTTCAACTGATTATGTCAAGTGAATATTAATTGTCCAAGTATGTAGGCTTGGACTCATTTGCACCAACAGGAGGAGCCATGTGTTCCATGCTTGCACAACATATTGAGGTGCACTATAATTATGTCAGGGAGGGGTTCTCTTCTAGAGAGATCAATTTGGTTTATGTGCCTACATAAGAGAATGTTGCAGAACTTTTCACAACTCTGCCTAGAGAGAAGTTTGAAGCTTTTTGCAAAGCTTTTGGCTTACTTCCTTTTGTGGATTGATTCCACATAGCTTGGCACTTCCTTAAACATGAGTATCAACTCCTTGTTCATCACATCACTCTCAAGGGGGGATTGTTGACATATTTAAGTAATGATGTGTGCAAAGACACCAGGACCACCAAGGCTTTTTTTCCCTCTTTAAGAGGTTTTGTTACCCCAACTTATATATATGCCTATAACCTTAATGGGTCACTTTTCTTTGTACATTCTCTTGGAAATACATTCAGTATTGTGTGTTGTGCTCCAAGCTTCTTCTTCCTTGTGTTGTTTGCATGCTTGCACAAAGTAAAACTCCATTACTTCTATGCAATCAAAATATGACGCCATTATGAAGAATGGTACTTGCTCTTTATGTGATTTGCCTCTAGGCAAAAATCCATTGGAACTATATTGGTATACAAGCTAAAATGTTAACTTGATGGAACACTTAATAGGTATAAGGCTAGGCTTGTTGCAAAGGGCTATGCTCAAGAGAGAGACATTGATTTTGATGAGACATTTACTCCCACATGTGGAATGACCACTGTTCACAGTGCCTTTGCACTTGCAGCTCAACATGGTTGGAATGTACATCACTTGGACATTAAAACTGCATTTTTGAATGGTTACTTACTTGAACAAGTGTATGCATTTCAACCTCGTGATCGTATGCACAAAGGGCATGAAAACAAAGTCTGCAAGCTGAAAAGGGCATTATATGGTTTGAAGAAAGCACCATGCACTTGGTATGAAAAGATACATGCCTACTTGATTGCACATCATTTTGAGAACATTCCAACTCCAAGCACCTTATATGTTAAGCATGCAGATGATGCACTTCTAATCATTGTTGTATATGTTGATGACATGCTACTCATTGGTCTTGATAAGAAGCATGTTTCTAAATCTAAGATTGATTCTGCCTCTTTTGAGATGTCAAATTTATGGCATTTGCATCATTATTTAGGCATTCAATTTATGCAAGTTGATAGGGATTGCAAACCTAATATATTGATATTATTGTAGTGTTTTGGCCTTGAAGATTGCAGACCTATTATGACTCCTATGGAAATAGGTTTATGGTTGAGTCTTCATGATGTTGGAGATGCATTTGATGTTGTTCTTTATCAACAAGTTGTTGAATGCTTGATTTTCTTATGCATAACTTAGCGTGATTTTCAGTTTGTTGTCTCTCAAATGAGCAGGTTTATGCATTGGCTAGCTATCAAGCATTGGTAGGCAGTCAAGCACATCTTTTACTGCTTGAGTGGTACTCGGCTACTTGGATTGTTTTATACCAAGGGGGCATAAATGGTGCTAGATTTACATGCAGTCCCATGTCATACTGTAAAATGTGTTGTGGTGGGAAGGAAGACATTGACAACGTCGTTTTCTCCTATCCTAATAGCACCAATGTTTGGAAGAGAACTCAAACTAAAGCTAGATAAGAAAATGAGATATTAGCAAGCATTATTTGGTGCAATTGTTGGCTACTCCATAAACCTCTTGAACATCATCAAAGGTGAAGCTAATTTTAAAAACTCGAAGAAGAGAGGCATAGCTAAATTTGGTGGACACTCAAAAAATGATCCAAAGAGGATTCCTAGATTGCGTTAGACAAAAGATTTAGAAACTACAAGACTAATCCTTTCTTCAAACACTAGAGATTGTTTGTTTTTGAGAATACCAAGCGTAAAAGAAAATCCATCTTTCATAAAGGGGCCGAAAGTATCGTTCTCCTCCTATGTAACTCTTTTTAATTCTCTTCTATTTTTTTCCTTTTCCGTTTAAATTAGTGTTGAGTGAAAAAACAAAACTAGCATAAAAGAACAAAATCTCTTGCATAATCACTATGATAATGTGTTTGGAATCTCAAACAAGCTTGAATTTACTTTTGAGTTGTTCACATCTTTTGTAGATGTTTTGAAGTATTGAACACGTTGTGTATGCTCATCAAATTTTGTAGCGACGTGGGAAACTGAGTGTGTGCACATTGGTTGTGTGCCTCAAGAAGAAATGAACTACTTTGATAACAATCATTAGAGATTAGGAGTAAAGCATGCACACAAACATCATGACAAACAGGAAGACACTGAGGCACATAAGATTGAGTATATTATTAAGTGTGGAATACAATAAGATAAGTAGTCAATTAGGGTTATGGGTGTGCATACAAGCAAAGCAAAAGACCTTCTAAAGAGGGAAGAGCTTTCCTTGGTAATCCTAAGTATGATCACATGCATTAGTATCTAGTTTTACTAACAGTGATGAGAAAAAAATACTAAAATCAAACAATTATGCACTCTTGAACAATATTTGTAGTCAAGATTTTGTAATTAAGCTATATTGGTTTGAAGCATCCTTTCTTAATGGAAGGCCATATTATACAAAAGTAAGAAAACACATTTTGAATGCTAGTTGGATTTTTGGGATTGATGATTAAGAGATCCTATAGATTTCATTACTAATTGGGGAATATTTACTTGCATTGTAATGTGCTTCAAACTTTGGAATGCCCCTAGCACTTTTTAGTGTTACATGCAATAGACATTTGCCCCATATTTAACTAGTTCCATGCATGTATTTCTGGATGATTTTTCAGTCTCTTATAATATAGTTGATCATTTCCAGCATTTACGCTTATGCTTTTCTAAGTAACGTGAAGTGCATTTGAGTTTAAATCCATCTAAAATGATTTTTGGTGTGAATTGTGGGAAATTACTTGGACATGTGATTTCTAGTACATGGATTTTTGTTGATCGTGATAAGGTGAAAGTGTTGCTATAGGCCCTTCCACCCACAAACTCAAAAGAAATACTTCAATTCCTGGAACAAATTCGGTGGCATGGGTGGCATTTATGATCTTTAGTCCACATTGCCAACCCTCGTAATTCTCTAGCTTGTGCCAAAGGCACAGAGTTCCAATGGAAAACTGAGCGTGATTTATCATTCAAGTGTCTCAAAGTATTTTTAGTGGAGGCTCCTATTTTACAAGATCTGGATTGGACTCAACCATTTCATGTTTTTGTAGGTGCCTTGGCTATAGCTATTGGCAGTGTTTTGATGCAAAAAGTTGCCAATAGAATTCTAATCGTTGCTGCAAAAACTATTTAGTAATAGAACATGAATGCTTGGGACTAATTTAATCCATCAAAAAGTTTTGACACTATCTATTAGGGCAACAACTTAATTTTCATGTGGATCATTCTAATCTATTGTATCTAGTAAAGCACCAAAACTTGATTGAAAAAATTGGCGGTGGGAAATCTTTTACAAGGGTTTTATTATGATGTGGTACATAAAGCCGGCTCTTCACAAATAGTGGTAGATTTCTTAGCTCATGTAGATAATCAAGAACTTAAACTTGATATGATTAAATGTTTTCTTTCCTTGCAACCGGAATTCCTCGTTGGAACTTACAATCCATGAGCCCCAAAAAGTTAGCATTATGGAGCTAACATTTTTCAATCATCTTAGACCAACTTTATTATAAGAATCTCACAAGTGTATGGCTCTGATGTGTACCTCATCATGAACGCACTATTTGTTGGAGTTAGACATTTGCGGAAGCACACGAACACCACAAGGAAGAAGAAGAAGCTTGGAACACAACACACAATACTAAATGTATTACCACTAAAATATACAAAGATAAAGTAGCCCATTAGGGACATAGGCGTATATACAAGACAGGGGGAAAATTCTCTTAAAGAGGGAAAAAACTGCCTTGGTGGTCTTAGTGTGTTCACACACATCACTACCTAAATATATCAACAAATCCCCCTTGGGAGTGATGCAGTGAACAAGGAGCTGGCACTCATGTATAAGGAAGTGCCAAGCTATGTGGAAATCACTCCACAAAAGGAAGTAAGACCAAAGCTTTGTGGAAAGCTTCAAACTTCTCCCTATGCAAAGCCTTTGTGAAAAGGTATGCAATGTTCTCCTGCGTGGGCACATATGCCAAGCTGATCTCCCCAGCAGAGAACCTCTCCTTGACATAATGATAATGCAACTCAATGTGCTTAGTGCGAGCATGGAACACAGGGTTCCTCGTAGCTACCAATGCACTCTGACTATGAGTGAAGATGGTGGTGGCAGAAAACTAACCAACACCCAAATCATCCATAAGGTGTTTGAGCCACACACACTCAACGGTTGCTGTGAAAGTTGCCCTATACTCAGCCTCACAATTGGAAGTGGCCACAGTAGGCTACTTCTTGCTCAATAGGAGGACACAATTTCAGATTTCTACAGGCATAGCAAACTAGCAAAATTCAGATGACCAAAGTGTGCATGCCAAAGATTTGCATTTGACATAGCCTGAGAATCATGTACTGCACATGTTGAATCATTCACAGATCTTTCATAGTCTATGAGCTTATACAGCCCACGACATAAAATGCCGGAAGCAATAATCACATCGCCATTTGACAGATCATGAACTGTACACCTGTCATCAACAAATTTCACAACCAAGCCAATGTTGGCTAAAGCTAAAACTGATAACAAGTTCTTTTTTATCCCTGGCACAAATAAAGCATCTGACAAAGTGAAAGAACTACCACCAACAGTACTCAAAATGATCTTACCAACTCCCATTATAGGATAACAGGAGTTGTTTCCAAATGTGATAGTGTTCCCAATAGGGGCAGGCTTGACTGAAGTGAAGAAACTATGTTGCAAGGTGATATGTTTGGTCACCCCACTATCAAAGTACCAAACATCTGAGTCTACTACACACATGCACTACTCATGAGAAGATGGGTAAAAACTACAAAGAGTAGTAAATGCCCATTCTTCTTCCTGCACAAGGTTAACAGACTCTGTTTTGGTGTAGAGGCCTCTACAACAACCATTCCAACCTCTTTCTTCTTTGCCTCTTTACTAGCCAGTTTTGGACAGTTCTTTATGATATGATCATTTCCTTTACAATACTTGCAAAAAAAAATTTGCTTTTCTGATTTCTTTTCATCTTTGTCTTCCCTCTTCGATTCACTACAACATATGAGGGGCATACCAACGCTGCATATACCAACCGTCACGCTCGACGTCGGTATGGGCGTTGGAAAATGTCACTTAGAGATACCGACGGTCAAGTGACCGTCGGTATGACCATTTTGAATGGATCATCATGTTGGTGTAATTGCAAGCCTACACATTTGGCTCAAAGGATGCATTAAAGTCTACACATACATGAAGAAGCATAAGAACATATGCTAGTGGTTAATTACCACTTTACCTCATTGTAAAAGTCAAATTGACTTGGAATCTTTTGTAATCACCTACCAAAGTGTGTCGTGGAAAAAGTATCTCATTTGATTGAAGGAATATCTCCAAGCATTTAGGAGCTTGATTATAGGGAGCCAAAATTTGAATTTGAATTCAAATCTTCACTCACTTCATATAAAAGTGAACATGAAAAGTCGCAGGTTAGAGGGATCATTCTCGAGCCTCATTCTACTGTTTTTGAGTGTATGTGAGGACTATACTATAGCCTACACCTCTCTACACCATTAGGCAATGTTATTCATGCCAATGGGATTGTATACAAGTATTCATTAATAGATACATTTACATCATTCATCTCTGAGTTCTCTGTTAGTCTACTCAAAAGTCTGTCAACTTGTCAAGGGCATATCTCGGTCAATTCATCACCACATCAAGTGATTCAAAGCTTGTTGGATTCAGCTCAAAGTCATCTACGTGCTGTGAAAGTTTGAATTGATTCTATTCAGCCATTTCAGAGAAATCTGCGTCGAGGTGAACTCTGGTCATTTTTTGCTACAATCCTAAAAAGTCAAGGGTATAGCTAAACTTGATAAATTGATTTCTCTTAGCATAGTTTATCTTTTTACATCATTCCACTTGCAAATGGTAGCTTACTAAGCTAATTAAATACCTCTAGAAGGAATTTTATCAATTTCTACTGTGCTAGTCACACTGAGCAAAACATTCAATAGGTGTCAAGACATAAATAGAAGGTTTTCTTGCGTTTGTGAACTTCAAAGTTTCTGTTTTGGTTCAATCATTACACACATCACTTCCAAAGTACATAGGCCATTTTTTGGTGTTATTGGAAGGCTAGGAAGGTCTACTTATCAAGTCTGAAGCAAAAGAGGGCTGGTACAAAGCAGGTTTAGCAGTACCTACTCAGTCTCTTGGAGCATCCATCCATCTTTCCCAACAGTGGTATCAGAGCAATAGAGGTAAAATGGGAGATGGTTTTCCTTCATTTATTGATAAATTGGACAGGAACAACTATCAATCTTGGTCTCTAAGGATGAAGACCTATTTACAAGGAAGGAGTCTCTATGGATACATCTCAGGAGATGAGGAATTGCCCTCATTCAAAGCAAGAGGATTGCCAACCAAGGAAGAACAAGAAAAACTCAACACATGGTGTGCTAAGGATGCATTGGCAAGGTCATATTTACTCAACTCTATCTCTCACTTTCTTTTGCCACATATCAGAAATTGTAAGACATCCCAAGAAACTTGGTAAACTTTGTCATCATATTTTTCCTCCAATACAAGGGCTAGGAAAAATCAGTTGTGGATTGAATTCACAACACTAAGGAAGCAACCTAAGCAAGCTGTTTCAGAATTTGTGACTGTTTGCACTCTTAGTCCAAGGGAAAGATGCATATACGCGCTTACGTTTTGCTCCAACTTCCCAAAATCAGTTCACTTGCCTTCCTTCAAATCACTAAATTGTGTGTGAATGTACTCCCAGGTGTCTTCTTGCTCACATGCTCCCATGCCACTTAATTCCCGGTTCCCCTCTTTTCTCTTACTCTTGTTCTTACTTTTTAGTTCCTTCCTCTCACTCCCTCACGTACTCTTATGGCCACACACGCACATATCCCCGCTTCCATTTTTTCCTCTTTTTCCTCTCGTTCCTTCATGCACCCTTTACCTCTCTTACTCAATTTCTACTTACCCCACTCTCTTCTCCCGGTTTTCTTCTTTCTCTCTCTTACTCACACCCCCATTATCCCTTTCTCGCTTACTCTCACCTACATTCACTCTTACACATACACTTACACACACTCCCTCTCCTATGCACACACACTTGCACCTCCTCACTAGTCTTTGCTCACACATACACACACACACGTTCTTTCGCCTATACTTGCATGCACTCTCGCACACACTCACACATGTATATTTGAAAACACTCTCATACAAACATATACATACTCACACACACACCCTCATACACACCTACTCTTTTATCTTCTCCCGTTAGCTCTCTTTTTTGTTTTTTTTTTGAAGCAATAGACATGCTGAATTAATGACCAACATCTCTCACAACTCCTAATGTGATACCGCTCGACATACAGGAGATCGGATTATCTGCATATGGGCCAACAGAGCCCGAGAAAACTTGAAACAATAATGTTTATTGATGGGACACTTGGAACAAAGCCTAAAGCAATCTAAACGAAACTTTTCCCAGGCTCGAAACTTCCGATAATCCATGAAGATTCATGCTTCACAAACTGTAATATGGAGTAAGTCATTAGTTATCCAAAGATATTTGGAGCAGCATTAGCTCTCAAGAGTCCCATCCTCACTCTCGTATGTGATCCCCATGGCCGAAACGAGTTGCATGAAATTCACAATATAGGAACAGCTAGACTAAAACATATAGTACCAATGGCACCACCATGCATACAGTAATAGTACCGTAGAGAAGAACCCCGCAATCGTTACCGTAAAGTATAACGTACACAATTCAACAAATAAGCTGGAGCAAAGCTGCTGGTGCATGAACTTCCAAAGGTATATTGAAAGGATTCTAACTGCCCTTCCCTGATGACCTTAGTACCTTCTTCCTTACTTTAGGAAGTGTCCAATGGATGCACCTTTAAGTGATGCCTCTACATATTGCATGCACTATTCAGGTGCGCTTTCTTGAGTTTTCTTCATTTTGCGTGTAGTACACCATGTCAAGCCTTGTGGTGGGATGTTTGAAGCAAATTTGCCCACCTACAGTGGCCTACAATTATGCTCTCTCGTCGTTGATTTAATGTCTTATAGTTAGGCAGCACCATTAATATCACACTTCCTCAATCTCTCCATAGATATCCCAGGAAGTTTAAGCAGAAATAGCTCTCAAGCCTCCCACCTGCACATGCAACTGGAGTTATCTGCACCGAAACACACCGAAATAAAAACAAGGAGAGAAAAAAACTATGCCTCCATCCTTCAGACTGGCTTTTTTTTCCTCCTCCACTCGATGCTACCCTCTATCCACAGAGAATAACTCTGTCTACCCAGAGAGACTCCTTCCTTCTCTTCTTCTGTCCCTGCCACGAAAAGGAGGAAGAGAAAAATGCCCTTACACTCGACAAGGTCCCCAACCTTTGTGAGCACACCCCCCCCCAACTGACCTGCTGAGAACAAGCAAGGAGACAAAAGTGGATCAAAAGCGGGTAGAAATTACACAGAAACAATATGATATCGCCTCCTTGTCGTCCGACAAATTCTACAAAAACAGTGCTAACATCAGAATCAAACTCCAACATTCGATTAAGTTGAGAGTTCCGTCCAGATTTAGTTCCAATCCACAGTGCCTTCCTAAAGCTCTACCTTCGAAAAACGTTCCTTGGCTGCCTACCAAAAAGTGATGAGAACTTCTCTCTCTCGACATTATAGAGACTATTTGCAGCAGCGTACAGGCCTAGGCTGCCCATAATGACCACCTTTCCATCCTTCAGACCAGGTCCATCATCCCCTCGCTTGCAGGGCCGCGCAATGTTCCATGACCTCCTATTTCCAGCTTGTTGCCACCTCAGATAAAGCCAGATAGAAGGCCGCTATCCCCTCCTGACATCTGACACACCCACGTTCCCCTTACCTGTAGAGACACGGAAAAATTCCCTTTCCTCCTTTTTGAAGGTACTAACCTCCTATGCTTAATACTGAAGCACACACTTCGAGTGTATTCCTCCTCGAGAATGAATCGAAGGAGACCTCCCCTTCTGCCCGATACTCTTCGAGTACCTATGCCCAAAAAAACTGAAGAAGCCGCCCCTTCGAAGCAAGAGAGAGCCCTTTTTGCTGCCGCTCCCCAGAACCACACAACACAATAATAAGAGATAACCTCCCCCCTCCGCTGATGAATACATGTTTGCCATGAGAAGGACAGTTGGTCCATGCATTTTATCCACCTGTGCAACCTGTTCATATGCCAATCTCCCAAATTTGATATCTCCCCATTTATGGCTTGCACTCAAAAGAGCAATCCAGTTTGCTGATCGATCAAATACTGGCATCTCTTGGATCAGTTGCACTGCCTTTTCTAGATGTCCTGCACGTCCAAACAAGTCAATTATACAAGTAAAGCATTCTGAATTTGGGATTATCCCATATTTGGTTATCATATTTACAAAATATTCATAACCTTTGTCAACAAGACCAAGATGACTACAAACATTGAGTATACAAAGAAATGATACTGCATCTAGAGATATGCCCTCACTTTGCATCTTCTCAAAGCAGCTTAGAGCTTGTTCACCTAAACCTCCCTGTGCAAATCCTGTAATCAACGCATTCCAAGAGACAACATCACGAAAAGGGAGTTGGTGAAGCACTTATTGTTCCTTTGAAAGTTTTCCACACTTGGCATACATATCCACAAGTGCATTGCCAACCATAATGTCAACTTCCAACAATCCTTGTCTTTCAATCTCATCATGGATCTTCTGCCCTTCATCACATGCACCAATAGAAGCACATGCTTTTAACATGCATGCATATGTTGTTGCATTAGGAGTGATACCATCATGCTTCATTCGTTTGAGGCAGTCCAATGCCCGTTCACCTTGTCCATCATGCATATAGCCTATGATTAAGGCATTCCAACAAACAACATCTCGATGCAAAAGGCTATCAAAAACACATTTCGCCTTGGAAAGAGCACCACATTTAGCATACATGTCCACAAGAGTAGTGCCCAGTTCAACATTATTCTGCAATAATCCTTGGTTTTTTACCACATCATGGATTTTTTTCCCTTCATTAAGAGCTCTGAGAGCCGCATAAGCCTTCAATATGCATGCATATGTCACTGCATTAGGACGGATGCCCTCATGCTGCATGCGATGAAAACATTTCCATGCTTGCTCAGCTTGGCCCTCTTTGGCATATCCTACAATCAATGCACTCCATGATACAACATCGCGAAAAGGAAGGTTTTGTAGTACATCTTGTGCCTTTGAAAAGTCACCACATTTCCCATACATGTCTCATGACAACCATGTCAACCAAACTGCAACCGACTTTATCGATAGTCATTAGCACGCCACAAGATTTCAGTGCATAGACAAATGAAACAGCCTCTAGGATAACACTTGGGTACTTCTCCATAAAATATCCGAAGCAACAGGGTCATCACCAAATGTGAACTCTGAACGCCTGAATGTGTCCAAAAACTTGTGGTAAATCTGTGTATATTGTTAGCATTTCATGATATGGACAGAAGTGTTTAAATATGGATAGATTCCTTCAAATTGCATCTGCTCAAACAAGTAATTACATCTTGGACATGCTTATATTTTCCATAATCGGAACTCCAAACACCAAGGGCATTCCCCTCTGAGCACGATGTCATCATGTAGTTGCAAATACCTCCCTTCAAACATTTGATCACTCTTCAAGTACCTGTAATCAAACATCTTCTTCTGCCAAATAGCAACACATTAGTGCATAAAAACCAACCATTTCTTGAGCTAACAGTGACCAAGATCAAAGATGTTGCAGATCAGTTAGCAAGCATAGGAGAAGAGATTGAAGAAGAACAAATTGTAAGGCAAGTGATCAATGGAATCAAGGCTGATGAAAAATGGGAAAGCTTCACCACTGCAATGGATCTCTACATGGACATGCACACTCCAGATCTTACAACTCTCATGGGACAACTATTTACACATGAAGCAAAGCTCACCAAAAATGGAGATACATCCAAAGGTAATAACTCTTCTGCCCTATACAATGATAAGAAGTCTAAGGATAAAGGCAAGAGCAAAAAAATGGAAGATGAAGGCTCTCCCTCCCAAGCCAACTATGCAGGGAGAGGTAAATCTTCAAGAGGAAGGGGCAGAGGAGGTAAGCAAGGTAGGGGGAGACCCTATAACTCATCACCATGCAACATTTGTGGTTTATCAAATCATACTACAGATGAGTGTTTCAAGAATTACAAAAATCAAAGAGGAAGAGGCTACCAAAGAGGTGGATACTCATAGTCAAGAGGAAGGTTCAACCATCACCAAGGCCACAACAAAAATTACAACAACAATTACAATGGCAACTACCAAGGAGGATTCAAAACCAGAAAGGACTACAACAACTACACAGAGGAGCAGGATGACTCTCTTCTGATCATGAACATGACTTCAAAGTCAGGTACAAATGATGACCACCTATTCTACATTGACTCAGGGTGCTCAAATTATGTGGCTGGCAATGTGGCACTACTCTCTGATCTTGAGGAACCAAAAGGTAAACATCAACTCCAAATAGGTGATGATACAAAGCATTTAGTAGTTAAAGTTGGAAATGTTAAGACTTGTGATGGTAATCAGAATTTGTTGAGCAGGGTACTCTATGTACCAACCATTACCAAAAATTTGATGAGTGTTGGTCAGATTGTGGAGAAAGGTTTGCAGGTCAGATTTAATCAATATGGAGCATATGTGGAGGACCCAAGACATGGTTTCAAGAGGATTGCTAAAGGAGAAAAATCAGGTAGACTTTTCATTTTTGAGTTGGAAGATACAAAGAATATTGCACTATACAGTTATAAAGATCAAACACTTTCAGAGCTTGAGATTTGGCACAAAAGATTAGGGCACATAGGAGAACCTTGAAACAAATGTGCAGGGACCAATGTGTGCTTGGGATACCTAATGTGTCCAAGCAACATATGATTTACAAGTGTGGTGCTTGTCAATTTGGTAAGTCTCACAGGTTACCCTTCTCCAAGAAAGGATATATGCATGAAGACTACCTAGAGCTTGTACACACAGATGTATGGGGACCTAGCAAAGACCCCTCAGTCTCAGGATCAAGGTACTATGTGTCTTTCATTGATGATTATAGCAGATGGACTGTATTATACTTCATGAAGCACAAGGATGAGGTATTTAATTGTTTTAAGAAATATCTTGCATTAGTTGAAAACCAGACAGGAAGGAATTTGAAGAGGCTAAGATCAGATGGAGGAGACTTCTTGCAGGACAGAGGCATCAAAAGAGAGATAACCACAAGGTATTCTCCTGAACAGAATGGGGTAGCTGAAAGAAGAAATAGGTTAATTGTTGAGACAGCTAGATCTATGCTTAATGAGAAGAAGTTACCTAACTATCTATGGGCAGAGAGTGTTTCCACTGCCACTTACCTCATAAAATGGTTACCATCTAAGTCACTTGATGGTATGAGACCCTATGAAGCATGGCAGTGTAAGAGACCATCATTAGATCACTGCAAAATATTTGGATGTGTAACATATGTGCACATTCCTTCTCAGATAAGAGGTAAGCTAGACCCAAAGGCTGAAAAATGCATTTTCATTGGGTATGATTTAAATAAAAAAGGTTACAGGTTCTATAATCCTACCAATAAAGGATTTATGGTAAGCAGAGATGTGATCTTTGATGAAAATGATTCTTTGGCACGAGAATGAATGCAGGAAGGTTAAACTACCCTATGACTTGGAAGAGGAATTTCCAAAACTTGCAAAGGAGGAACCTACTCAGAATGAAGACTCAAGTTCAGATGATGAAGACACTATCAACCTTGAAGAATTCAAGGCATGGAAGTCCAAGGGCAAAATAAAGATGAAGAAGCTTGAAGACATACCTGAATCTTCAACTCAATCAATCAGAAGATCTCAAAGAGAAAGCAAGAAACCTGTCAGATATGGGTATGATACATCTCTTGTTACTAAACATTCAGTTTATCTTGCCAAAGATTTGTCAAATGAAGAACCAGGTTCATATGAAGAAGCAATAACCAAATCAGAATGGAAAGAAGCTATGGATGAGGAGATTGAAGCACTCAAGGAGAGTGACACATGGGAGTTAGTACCCAAGAAGGATTCTATGAAGGTAATAGGATCCAGATGGATCTATAAGTTGAAAAGAAACTCTGATGGAACAATTAATAGGTACAAAGCCAGATTGGTAGCCAAGGGTTTTGCACATGTGGCCAAGACACGAACAATCAAAGTGTTGGTAAGTGTGGCTGCATCAAAGAATTAGAACATGTACCAATTGGATGTCAAGAATGCTTTCTTGAATGGGTGGATGTTAGAAGAAGTTTATATGTCACAACCTCCTGGCTATGAGGACCCTAAGAAGGTAACTTATGTTTACAAATTAAAAAAGGCTTTATATGGATTGAAGTAGGCACCTAGGGCATGGAATTACAGGTTAACTACATACCTCCAAGACCAAGGTTTTGTCATGAGCAAGGCTGACACTTCTCTGTTCATTAAGAGAAGTAATTTAGAGGTAATATATCTCTGTGTTTATGTTGATGACATCATCATTACAGGTAATGATGTCAATGGAATCAGGTATATCAAAAGCCAGATGATGAAGGAGTTCAAGATCAACGATCTTGGTTTATTGAAGTATTTTCTAGGGCTTGAATTAGTTTACACTAATTCAGAAATATACATTACTCAGAAAAAGTATGTACAGGATATGTTGAAGAAGTTTCACTTGCAGGATGCTAAAGTAGCAAGCACTCCAATGGAGGTAAACCTAAAGCTAAGTGCCCATGAAGGTGATGAAGTCAAAGACATTACATGTTATCAAAGTATGGTGGGTAGCTTGAACTATGCTACTCTTACAAGAATTGATATTGCATATGGAGTAAGTGTGCTAAGTCAATTTATGCACAAGCCAAGGATACCTCACTTAGAGGCTGCCAAGAGAATCTTGAAGTATCTCAAGGGTACACAGAACCATGGTTTGTATTTCCTTTACACTTCAGATATTGATATCAAAATTTATTCAAATGCAGATTGGGCACGATGCAAGGATGATAGGAGGAGCACTTCTGGATATATTTCCTTTGCAGGTGACAAACCAATTTCATGGTCTTCAAAAAAGCAACCTACTGTTGCTTTGTCTTCTACAGAGGCAGAGTATAGAGTACTGGCTAATGCCACACAAGAAGCAATTTGGATTAAGCTTTTGTATGCAAAATTAGGTTTGTTTACTAGGTCACCAATTATCTTTGGAGATAATACAAGTTCTCTTCACCTTGCAGCTAATCCTATCTATCATGCTAGGACCAAACACATAGAGGTCCATTATCATTATGTGAGAGAGAAGTTGATAAGCAAGGACATTCAACTTACCTATGTATCAACCAACATGCAATGTGCAGATTTGTTGACTAAAGCTTTGGATGGAACAAAACTTTGCAGGTTCAAATCCATGATTGGATTGCAGGATATACTTGAAGATTGAAGATGAAGACTTAAGCCAAAATGTTTGGCTTGAGGGGGAGATGTTGGTGTAATTTGCAAGCCTACACATTTGGCTCAAAGGATGCATTAAAGTCTACACATCCATGAAGAAGCATAGGAACATATGCTAGTGGTTAATTACCACTTTACCTCATTGTAAAAGTCAAATTGACTTGGAATCTTTTGTAATCACCTACCAAAGTGAGTCGTGGAAAAAGTAGCTCATTTGATTGAAGGAATATCTCCAAGCATTTAGGAGCTTGATTATAGGGAGCCAAAATTTGAATTTGAATTCAAATCTTCACTCACTTCATATAAAAGTGAACATGAAAAGTCGCGGGTTAGAGGGATCATTCCCGAGCCTCATTCTACTGTTTTTGAGTGTGTGTGTGAGGACTATACTATAGCCTACACCTCTCTACACCATTAGGCAATGTTATTCATGCCAATGGGATTGTATACAAGTAGATACATGCCAATAGATACATTTACATCATTCATCTCTGAGTTCTCTGTTAGTCTACTCAAAAGTCTGTCAACTTGTCAAGAGCATATCTTGGTCAATTCTTCACCAAATCAAGTGATTCAAATCTTGTTGGATTGAGCTCAAAGTCATCTACATGCTGTCAATGTTTCAATTGATTCTATTCAGCCATTTCAGAGCAATCTGCATCGAGGGGAACTCTGGTCATTTTCTGCTACAGTCCTAAAAAGTCGAGGGTATAGCTAAACTTGCTAAATTGATTTCTCTTAGCATAGTTTATCTTTTTACATCATTCCACTTGCAAATGGTAGCTTACTAAGATAATTAAATACCCCTAGAAGGAAGTTTATCGATTTCTACTGTGCTAGTCACAGTGAGCAAAACATTCAGCAGGTGTCAAGACATAAATAGAAGGTTTTCTTGAGTTTGTGAACTTCAAAGTTATCTGTTTTGGTTCAATCATTACACACATCACTTCCAAAGTACATAGGCCATTTTTTGGTGTTATTGGAAGGCTAGGAAGGTCTACTTATCAAGTGTGAAGCAAAAGAGGGCTGGTACAAAGCAGGTTTAGCAGTACCTACTCACTCTCTTGGAGCATCCATCCATCTTTCCCAACACATCGGTGTGGCCCGCAACCCTCGGTATATGCGTCGATATGGGCATCGGTATAAGCGTCGGTAATTTACTGGAAGTTACCAATGTGCATACCGATGCCCATACCGACGCATATACCGAGGCCGAGTTTTAAACATACTGTGAACCTGAGAGCAAAACTTCACATTTTTTCGCATGTTTGAGTATTGTTGGTCTTCTGTCGAACTTGCACGCACAAACCGAATTGGGACCTGCTTTGTATTGTGCACACACACACACAGATCTCTCTCTCTACACACACACACTCTCTCTCGGCTTAGATCTCACATCTTGGTAAGTGCTGCGCGTACTGTTAGCATTTGTGTTTCTCTATGTTTTAGGTTTTATAATTTCTCTTTTCTTTGATTTTGCAGAAGTTCTTTGGTGTTGATTGTTTGGAATTGGATGATAGGCGACATACATTATGTTTTGACAACAATGATCCAAAAGAGAGACATACTTGTAAGTGATTGTTTTATTCTCTATTGATAGAGAGAGAAGGAGAGAGAGAAAGAGAGGACAAAGAGAGAGAGAGAGAGATAGAGAGAGAAAGAGAGAGAGAGAGAGAGAGAGAGAGAGAGAGAGAGAGAAAGAGAGAGAGAGAGAGAGAGAGAGAGAGAGAGTGAGAGATAAAGAATAATGAAAGAAAAGATCAAGATAGAGATAGGAAAATAGAGCATACATACACACACATTTACACATTTACACATGCATACATACACATACATGTACATACATGCATGCTTACATACACACACCTATACACACATGCATGCTTACATACACACACATATACACACATGCATGCATACACACACATACAAGTTTACACACATGCATATATACACACACATGTATACACACATACATACACACATATATACACATGCATACATACACATACACACACACAGATACACACATACATACACACACACATATACACACATGCATGCATACATACACACACATACATACACACATGCATACATACACACACACATGCATACACACATACATACACACACTTTACAATGGACATATGTATACACACATACATACACACATATACACACATGCATGCATACATACACACACATACACATACACACACATGCATGTATACATACACATACACATACACACACATGTACACACATGCATACATATACACACACATGTACACATGCATACATACACACACATATATACACACATGCATACATACACACATATACACACATGCATGTATACATACAAACACACACATGTACACATATGCATACATACACACACATATGTACATACATACTCATATACTCACACATGCATACATAGAAACACATACACATATACACACATGCATACATTCACACACACACACACATACATACACACATGCACATATATACACACACATAAGCTAGTGTTTTAATTAAATATATATAATTAAATATATAAAGTTTTATTTTGAAGTTTTTTTTACATCAAATATATAAAAATAGGATTAGGGTTTTTAGGCTATTTCCACATACATACACATACACATATAATATATATATATACATGTATATACACATGTAACAGAAATATACATATTTTAGGTCTAGATATTTAAGATTAGGGTTTTAGGGTTTAGGCATACATATAACTCAATTATATTTATATTAAGAAAAAATATAGAGAAAAATAAGAAAAAAAATCTGAACATATAAATAAATATATATATAAAATATGATTAGGGTTTTCGGATTAGGGGTTTAGATTTTTATAGGTGTTTAAGTATTTAGGTTTTAGTATTTCAGATTTAAGTCTAATTCTTTCTAATTAGGGTTTTAGGGTTTTAATACCTACATAACATATATACACAAACACACATATACATATAATACATACATACATGTAGATACACATGCATACAAAAATATACATATTTTGGGTTTAAATCTTTAAGATTAGGGTTTTAGGGTTTTAATACCTACATAACATATATACAAAAACACACATATACATATAATACATACATACATGTAGATACACATGCATACAAAAATATACATATTTAAGGATTAAATCTTTAAGATTAGGGTTTTAGGGTTTTAACACCTACATAACATATATACACACATACACATACACATATAATACATATATATACATGTAGATACACATGCATATAAAAATATACATATTTTAGGTGTAGATCTTAAGATTAGGGTTTTAGGGTTTATGCATACATATAACTCAATTATATTTATATTAAGAAAAAATATATAGAAAAATAAGAAAAAAATTTGAATATATAAATAAATATATATATAAAATATGATTAGGGTTTTAGGATTAGGGGTTTAGATTTTTATAAGTGTTTAAGTATTTAGGTTTTAGTATTTTAGATTTAAGTCTAAGTCTTTCTAATTAGGGTTTTAGGGTTTTCGTACCTGCATAACATATATACACAAACAAACATATACATATAATACATACATACATGTAGATACACATGCATACAGAAATATACATATTTTAGGTCTAAATCTTTAAGATTAGGGTTTTAGGGTTTTAACACCTACATAACATATATACACACATATGCATACACATATAATACATATATACATGTAGATACACATGCATACAAAAATATACATATTTTAGGTCTCGATCTTTGAGATTAGGGATTTAATTAAATATATATAATTAAATATATAAAATTAGGATCACATAAGGAAAAAATATGAATATATATATATATATATAGATAATTATATACATAAATAAATATAAAAAGAATCAGTGTTTTAAATAATTTAATTAAATATATATAATTAAATATATAGAAATAAGATTATGTAAGGAAAAAATCTGAATATATAAATAAATAAATAAATATATATATAATAAGATAATTATATACATAATTAAATATAAAAAGAATTAGTGTTTTAAATAATTTAATTAAATATATATAATCAAATCTATATAATTAAATATATAAAAATAGGATTACATAAGGAAAAAATCTGAATATATAAATAAATAAATATATATATATATAAAATAAGATAATTATATACATAAATTAATATAAAAAGAACTAGTGTTTTAAATAATTTAATTAAATATATATAATAAAATATATAAAATTAAGATTAATTAAGAAAAAAATCTGAATATATAATTAATATATATATATAAAGTAGGATAATTATATAGATAATAAAATATGATAAGAACTAGTGTTTTAAATTAAAAAATGAAATATATATGATTAAATATATATAAATCATTTTAAATAGAGTGAATATATATACACATATACATACACACATACTTACACACCTATCTATATTCACACACACACACACACACACACACACACACACATATATATATATATATATATATATATATATATATATATATATATATATATATATATATATATATATATATATATATATATATATATATATATATATATATATATATATATATATATATATATATATACATGCATACATATATATACTTGTTTTAGGTCTAGGTCATTTTCATTAGGGTTTTAGGGTTTTAACACCTACATAACATATATACACACTCTGGAGTACACATATAATATATATATACATGTATATACACATGTGTATAGAAATATACATAATTTAGGTCTAGATCTCTAAAATTAGGGTTTTAGGGTTTAGGCATACATATAACTCAATTAAGAGGAAAACAATGTGAATAAATAAATAAATAAATATATAAAATAGGATCAATTAAGAAAAATTCCGAATATATAGATAAAATAGGATAGTTATATAGATTAGGGTTTAAGTCTTTAAGAGTATGATTTTTAGGTTTAATAAAAAAACAAATGTTCTAAAATGTCCATATTGTAGCAGATGGCTTCTTTGGATCCTGAAGAGAGAATGGCATGTCCTTGCACACAGTGCAAGTATAAAATTTATCGGAAATGACAGATTTGTACTGCACATGTTAGAGAGTATGGATCCTTTGATAGGAGTCGACTGGAAAACCTACGTTATCATTCGCATGGTCCCTCAGATGAGCAGATGGACCCAAACGACATTGCACCGGTAACCTCTCGTAGACAAAAGAGAGCAAAAAAGGACTTAGACGTACAAGCAAGTACTAATAATATTACACAGAATGAACATATGGAAGAGATGCTTGAAGCATTTTATGAGATGGACGAAGATCATGATGGTGGAGAAGGTGTTGAGTGTTTCATGGACACAACAAAAATTCCACGATCAGAAGTCAACGAAGAATATGAAAACATGCAAAGACTAGCTCTTTTACCACTTTACAATGGAGCAAAGATATCTGTACTACGTGCGTCACTCGCGATGCTCAATGTGCAATCCATTTATCGATGGTCAGATAGTAGTGTCACTGAATTGTTTAGGTAAGTGGAGAACAAATTCGCTTTCATTGTTGTATCACAATAACTTTATTTACTAATATCGTTTTGATTGCTTATTGCAGGCTTCTTAAAGATCAATTTTTGCCAGAGGGCAATGACATGCCTCCAACACGTGGAGATGCGAAAAAACTTTTACAGTCCATTGGAATGGATTATACTAAAATTCATGCTTGTCCGAATGATTGCATTCTCTTTCGGAATGAGTATGAGCATCTCCACGTATGTCCAAAGTGTGGAGCAAATAGATTTAGAGAAGATGTTGTAGGTAAAGGATTGCAGAGAAAAAGGGATGCAGCTTTCAGAGAGAAGGCAATGAAGTTTTGCATAGTTAACTCTAAGCCTATGCAGAAGTGGTTAGAAAGATATGAGCTTGTTAAGGAAACTAACGCAAAGGAAAGAGCACCATTTTGAAGAAATCATTCCACATTTTGCCTCTTCCAAAAAGTCTTTGACCTCTTCCACCTTTTCCAACGAGCAGATGTCTAGATACAACGGTTTCACAAGAAAAGGCAGAGGGTGAAGATATCTCTGAAGAAGAGGAAGAACTCGCAAAAGGATGTGATTGGGAGTATATTAAATACGGTGCACTATGGTCTCATGGATGACACTTTCAAGTCACACGAATCGATCAAAATAGGTCTACTTTTGATAGTGGAGTGATGGTGAATTTTCTACAAAAAAGTAGAGCGAGTGCAATAGATGATAATGCTCTAGAAGGCGAGCTAGATTATTGTGGTGTGATTCAAAACATCTTGAAACTATCTTTCAGAAAGTTTGATTACTTTGTTTTTTATGTGAAATGGTTCAAAGTAGTCACCTCTGGAAGAAATGCAACAGTGAGATGGGATAAAAGCGGTTTGCTTCAAGTCGACTCCACAAGATTATGGTTAGATGAAAGGGATACATTCGTACTTCCCGAACACTGTGAGCAAGTTTTTTTTATACCAGATTCAAAAGAACCAGAGTGGCTATTTGTTTTACAAGTGGCTCCACATAGTAGAAAATTTTTTGAGAAAATAGATGTAGAAGAAAGTCCATCTCTAGTGGACTCAGAGATTCATTCAATAGTCAAGGAGGAAGAGATCATTGTTCGAGAAGAAGAGGTCATTGAAGAAGAGGTCATTGTTCGAGAAGACGAATCAATAGATGATGATCAGGAAGAAACTAGCATAGCAAGCGATTTAAAGTCATCAATATAGAGATAGATATTCTCAGTGTATCAGATCTTCAAGAGGATGCTAGACTAGAGGACTTTTGAATAAAACACTTGTACGTACTAATTTTTGTTTTTTTTGTTTATTCTCTAGATTACTTTTATTATGGCATGCTGATTTCTTGAGTTCTTTTATTATAGAGCACGATGGGAGACAGTCCTCCAATCACTCCACATTCCATGACAGAGGAGCAGTTTTTGGAGTTCGTCTCTCAGGTTCCTCCCGCGTATATGGCTGCTGCATCACAGTATTGGATCGCTCAAGGTAGCACTCCTCCCGGCCTCACTTCTGGCGGCCTTACTCCTGTCGACCTCATTCCTACTGGCCTCACTCCCGCCGGTGTCACTCCCGCCGGTGTCACTCCTGTCGGTGTCACTCCTGCGGGTGGTGCTACTCCCGTAGGAGGTATGTCTTCTAGCTTTGTGACTCCACCACAAACATCTTTTCAGCCATCTCCTATTGGGTCTACTAGTAGACATGTGCGTTCGACACCTCAGCGCGATACAGGTTCTGGCCTGTCTCATAGATCGAGGTCACACTCTAGAGCAGCAGGTTCTAGGAGAGGATCTACAGGTAGGTTTGGAGGTGGAGGAGGCAGTTGTTGTGGAGGTAGTGCGACGGACGTTGTGTCGCCTGCTTCTACTCCTAGAATGAGTAACTCAGATGTAGGTATGCCACGCAGTACACCACGTACACCTTGGGGTGCTCATGACCATGATGACTCCAAGGTGTATAGTATCCGAGATGGAGCTCCGGTGATGGATGCGACTGGCAAAGCAATGCGTGCATGCATACGATAGCTTTGCTCCATCCAGTGTGGACACTCTATCATGCCGAAATGGAGTGAACAGGATAAAGATCGGAAGAATTATATCACACAGACGATTTATCGGGAGTTCCGACTAGCTGATGGACAGTCTCTTCTCAGTTCAGAGTGGATTCTGCACATTGCACGTGAGGTTATGTCCCATCGACGATCGGAGGCTCGTGATGCTTTCAGAGCAGGCTTACCAAAGCCTGTATGGTTAGATGCTGAGGAGTGGGACGTGATTCGTGACAAGCAGCAGCAGACTCGTGACCGATATCGCCAGCAATGAGATGCCGCAACCACACGTTTAGATACGGTTGGACCATCACATTTGGGCAGCGACGGATATGACACGATGCATCATGAGTTTTTAAGTACCATTTCATTTATTGAATTTATTTGTGTTAAATTTCTCATGTATGTTCCTCTAATATTTTGTATATTTGTTTCAGGAGCTGGCAATGGGTCGTCCTCCAACATGAACGAAGGAGTCTTACGGATATCGTCATGGGTTGATTGCACTATTAGAGGACTTGGAGGTACGCGGTGCGGTCGTTTCATCGGAGCGTTTGCGATGAGGTAATTAATATATAAACTTGGTTTTTACTCGTTGTTTGTAATTTTCATGTGAATTTATCTCATTCCATTAATGTTCTTTGTTGCAGGAATGTTGATATGGAACATTCTTTGCATGTGTATGGTAGTGGAACACAAAACTTTTGTATCTGATTTTCATATGGCAATGCATTGCTTTGCCACATTTTGTAAAAGCGTCATATATGACAGTGGTTTGCCACACTCTTGTACATGCTTCATTATTGAAATATATAACTTCTTTTGTACATGGTTCATGGTTCATTCTGATTATCTCTTTTGTGTCCAATAATACTCTGTTTCATGAAATCATATTTCGGTTGACATTAAAGTACAAATCACATGTACTCGGTTTTTTTTGGGCAGAGTGTATTGTCTTTTGTTAAGCAACATCATGGTAATGTTGCTGTAGCAAAAGACAACACACTCTGCCCAAAAAAAATTTTGCAGGTATGGTTGTCTGTATACGCGACGGTACTTCTAGTAATGTCATCGAAATAAGCGTCAGTACACCCAGCAGCCAACGGTATACGTGACGGAACACCCAGCAGCGGCCTCGCTATGCGCGCTGGTATTACCGACGCATATACCGATGCCTATACCAATGCATATACCGACGCTTATACCAACGCTTTGGAACCGACGTGCATACCGACCTTTACACCGACGTCGCGGAAAATAAAGCCACGTTCATTTTCCTCGATAAAAACCTCGGTATACCATCAATCTGTTGTAGTGATTGTGCAGAATTACCAGATTTCTACTTACTACTTGAATAGCTCCATTTTCCTTTGCCCTTCTCACTAGCCAGGAAAGCTTGATCTGCAACACGCATAATGGACCTGTTCTGCCTAGACTCATCTTCCTACAATAGAACAAAGACTAACTCCTCAAATGACAAGGCATTTGGATTTCCTTTCATCATCAAACAAAAAGTAAAAGAAAAACTCTGACATGAATCAAGAACACCATTCAGAACAGTCTGCACAAGTGAGCTATCTGGTATAACCTCGTCAGTAGAAATCAACTGTTCCTTCAAGTCTTTGATCTTTGCTAGAAAACTATCCATAGAATCACCTTCATTCATGTGCTCACTCTCCAATTGTTTTTGGAGGTAAGCAACACGGACCTCATTCCTAGCTTGGTACAATGTGGTAAGTGCATCCCAAGCATCCTTAGCTATTCTACAAGAGCATATGTGAGGAATAATGGCATGTTTGACAGACAAAGCTATGAATGCATGTGGCATCTCTGCCATCCCAACAAATTTGCTCTATAGTAGGTGTAGAAAAAACCATAGCACAAATAGGAATTTGCAGAATATCATCATCTTTGACACCTTCTGCATCAGCTTGAGTACCTGCAGTTATAATAGTTGTAGGTGTGACAGGATGTTTTTCAACACCCTGCACAATGTTCCGCAGTACTTTTGTAACCAATACATGTCGCATCATATAAGCCCATAACGAGTAGTAGGTACCATCCAACATATCCTCAACAACCAACATACAGAATACATCATTGCTTTCAGCCATGGGTGGTGACTAAAATACCTTGATGCAAAAAATTGATTGTATCTCAAAAAGTTGAACAAAAGTACCAAGATGAATTTTGCTAAACCTGTAGCAGACCTTAAGATGCTTATACTAGCGAATCAAAACGGGTATATACCTTTGGCACAAAAAAGACAAAATAGCCTACACAAGCACTACGATAGTGCGTTTCGAGGCCAAAACAAGCTCAAATTGTGATTTTGGCACCATACAACAAAGTTGTTTTGATCTCGAAAACACTCTTAGTATGCTCACCAAAATTCGTGTGATTCTAAGATTGTAATTGGAGAGGTGTCAATGACCCCCTAGATGAAGCGGTGACCTCCTCTGATACCAATTGTTGGAGTTAGACATCTGTGGAAGCACACGAACAACACAAGGAAGAAGAAGAAGCTTGGAGCACAACATACAGTACTAAATGTATTACCACTAGAATGTACAAAGATAAGTAGCCCATTAGGGCAATAGGCTTATATACAAACCGGGGGAACAAACCTCCTAAAGAGGGAAAAAAGTGCTCTGGCGGTCCTAGTGTGTTCACACACATCACTACCTAGATATATCAATAGTATTGTAATTATGGAAGCCCATTTCGGAATGACTGGTGGCCATTGTGGTATAGAATGAAGAGTAAAGATACTCCTCCAAGTTGGATTATGGTGGCTTACAATTCATAAACATGTTCGCAAATCTGTACACCATTAAGATCCTTGCCAATAGATAGGAGAATCTCCACATATTCATGGGTTTCCATTACAACCTATCCCTTCCTTGAAACCATTTCAAAAATGGGGGTTGGATTTTATTGGTCTTATTCACCTTCTTGTAATTTTTGGTAAAACTTTCATCCTTGTATTGATTATTGTACTAGATGGGTTGAAGCTTGGAGTTTGTGGCATGCTACAATAGGAAGTGTTGCCGAAGTATTAGTTACAAAATTATTTGCAAGCTTTGGACTTCCTTTGGAATTAGTTTCGGATTGCAAAACACATTTTTTGAACCAGCTAGTCAAGTCCATTATAGATTATTATTTTATTGCACATAAATTTAGTTCCCCCTATTATCATATGGCAAATGTCTTGGTAGAGAGTACATATAAAATGCTGATTCTGATGTTATAGAAATTTATTCTTGAATAATCCACCAAATGGGAAAAATACTTATCTTTGGTTTTTTGGGTTTAGTGTACCTCTTATAAAGTTTAAACGGATTTTAAACCTTTGAAACTAGCATATGGTATGGAGGCTATTGCTACTATGGAATTTAGAGTGCCCAGCTTAAGGATTGCTATCCAAACATGTTTTTTATTGGAAGAGTTAGTTGCATTTTGGATTGATATGTTGTGATAGTTGGAAGAAGACCAATATCATAGTTTTATCCTCATGCAAGAAGTTCAACAATGATAGTGGCACTGGCATGATCATCATTTACGGACACTTGTATTTTGGATTGGTTATTTGGTGCTATTATTCAATTCAAAAATGAAAAGGCAAGCAAGAAAAATTAAATTATGATGGACTAGTCCATTCAAGGTTCATTCAGAAATAGTTTTGGCTGCTTTTCGGTTAGCCACATTGGGTGGAGAAGTTTTATGGACTACACTAAACGAGTCTCAACCTGACCCTATTGCACATATTTCATCACCTCATTGTATCATAGTGTATATATATATATATATATATATATATATATATATATATATATATATATATATATATATATATATATATATATATATATATATATATATATATATATATATATATATTTGTTTTCTATAAGTAATAATAGTGTGGAATAATAAAGTCTTGCAATTTGACTAGATTCAGTCTCATATGGTGGGATAGTGGATGATATAGGGTGGCTCAAAATCAAATATGGTATATTTGTCTTCTTTAGGGGGATTTCATGCGATTCAAGGACATGCATATTCAACTTACGAAGTACTTCCACTACTTGTTATTTAAAGGGTAGAAAGTGTGGATTACGCATTTTGCCAATTTCAGT
This sequence comes from Ceratopteris richardii, assembly GCA_020310875.1. NCBI lineage: Eukaryota > Viridiplantae > Streptophyta > Polypodiopsida > Polypodiales > Pteridaceae > Ceratopteris > Ceratopteris richardii. The sequence goes on along the minus strand of CM035427.1, from coordinate 27,358,451 downwards.
GCTCTTGCTCCTTTTTCTAGAATACCCTGTGTGTGAATGCTCTATTGAATCATCTACAAAATGAGGGGCACCATTTTACCCAACAGATTGAAACTTACTAATGTGAGCACTTTGTAGATTCGATCACCATTACCGCATATGCATTTAGACTTGTTTATGCATCACAACCTTCTTGATTATGCGTAGATAGATTGGCCTCAACTACCCAATGACCCAATGATCCATGCATTATTCCTCATATTTGCTCCTATAAAATAACAAAGGATGCTTGGGATACACTTACCACTTTATACCAGGCAAGGAATGAGGCTTGTGTTGCTTACCTCCAAAAAACGTTGGAGAGTGAGAACATGAATGAAAGTGACTCCACTGATTGTTTTTTATTTTGACAAAGATCAAAGATTTGAAGGAACAACTGATTTCTGTTATAAAGCCATGCTAGACAATTCACTTGTGTAGACTTTTCTAAATGGTCTTCTCAATTCATATGAGATTTTTGCTTCTACTCTTAGATTGATGATGAAAGGTAATCCAAATACCTTAACATTTAAGGATTTAGTCTTTGTTTTGTGTAGGAAGATCAATCTAGGCAAAACATGTCCATTATGCACGTTGAAGATCAAACTTTCCTTGCTAGTCAAAAAGGCAAGGGTCATATCTTAACATTAAAAAGGAACATTTAATGCTTTCACTTTTAATCCTAGGAAAAAGACAAGTTAAAGATATGAATATATATATTGCTCCTCTCATTGATGATATCCAAGAGTTATGGAGAGGTATTAATATCATTGATGTATCGAAAATCATCAATGAGATATATATTATGGTTCATGGTATTGTGGCTTGGACTATTCACGATTTTCTAGGATATGGTGTTTGTTCAGGTATTGATGTAATGTTTTTATTCAATGTTTCTTTTCATCAAGTTAAAAGCTTATTGACGAGAGATTTAACATAAACCTTGTAACTTGTTTGAAACATGATGATTAATCTTTGTTCTTTTTTGTCGTTTTTTTTTCTCTCTTGTATAATAATAATTTTTCCACAAAGCACAGGTAACACATGATATAGTGCTCGAAAGTTTAAACTACCCAAAGGTATGTGTATATTATGTGTGTGTGTAGGTATATATATATATATATATATAGTTACACATATAAATATAACAAATAAAAGCAATGCATACTGTGAATTATCACGATGATGAGCCATAAGTGTTTGCATTTCTTTTAGACATCACTTATGTGACCACCCAGTTTCAAATTCAGTCTCAAGTAAATTAAGTACATATTTTTTATCTCTCTCATCATGCTCGCTACAAAAAGAAAATAAAACATGTAAATAAAACATAAGATATTTACTTCAATTTATATGTAGAACTTATACTTACTTCCACTGCAAGTGGACAAGGCATAGGAAGGAGTCACATAATGCTGGCATTCTTCTCTTGAACTCCAATCCATTCCCTATATACACTATATTCCCCTTTCGCTCTATATTGCACTCCAGCTTTAGGGTGCCTATGCATGTTCTCATAGGCACCTGTGCTCTGCTCTCATGCTTTGGAAGTGTTATAGGTGTCCTGAAAATAGAGAGATAAAAATAAATAAAAATGTGTGTTATAATATCATTAAAGAAATATTTGTGAAAAAAAAACATACCTATGAAATGGTGGTTCTCTTCCTGCATGTGGTGCCACATAAGAGCCCTCCTCTGATCACTAGGTAAGCATCTGGATCGTAAAATCCAGCTCATCATCATGCATCTCTGAGTACTCGTGCACGAGGATCCCTAAGGTATCAGGTGGAACTCTTACTCTGATAAGATTTTTTATGAGAGTGAGGTTTGCCTCTCTCTCTCTACTAGGATCCATAATGTCAATACATATAAGTCAAAATGGACTAAAAATCAATATTTGTATGTGTACATATGTATTCATGTATATGTATGTGTGTGTATATGTATGTGTATGTATATGTATATGTGTATGCATGTGTATGTGTGCACTATGGATTCATGTGTACATATATATGCATGTGTATGTATGTGTGTATGTTTGTGGGTAGGTATGCATGTGACCTGATGTGCCTATACATATATGTATGTATATGTATGTGTGTATGTATGTGTGTATGTACGTGTATGCATGTGTATGTGTGCATGCATGCGTATGTGTATATGCATGTGTGCATATGTGTGTATCCATATGTGTGTATGTATATGTACGTGTGTGTATATGTGTGTGTATGTGTGTGTATGTGTGTGTGTCTATGTGTGTATGTATGTGTGTCTATGTGTGTGCCTATGTTTGTATATATGTGTGTATGTGTATATATGTGTGTGTATGCATATGTATGTGTGTGTGTGAGTAAATATGTGTGCATGTGTCGATGTGTGTATGTGTGCATGTGTATGTGTGTATGTGTATGTGTATGTGTGTGTGTCTATGTTTGTATATACATGTGTATGTGTAGATATGTGTGTGTATGCATGTGTATGTGTGTGTGTGTAAATGTGTGTATATGTGCATGTATGTGTCTATATGTGTATGTGTGTGTCTGTGAATGTGTGTGTGTCTATGAATGTGTGTGTGTCTATGTGTGTATGTGTGTGACTATGTGTGTGTCTATGTGTGTGTATGCATGTGTATGTGTGTGTGTAAATCTCTATGTTTGTGTATGTGTGTGTGTGTGTGTAAATCTCTATGTCTGTGTATGTGTGTATGTGTGTATGTTTGTATGTGTGCATGCATGTTCTCTCTCTCTCTCTCTCTCTCTCTCTCTCTCTCTCTCCCTCTCTCTCTCGTGTCTCAATCGTAGCACAAATGTGCTGGGAGAAATCAAACAAAAAAATTAACACTCCAAAGTGTCACTTATGGGATGCTCTAGAATCTTGAAATGTCGCTTATGCAATGCTCAAGAATCACAATTAGTTTGAAAATGTTTGAAGGAATGTCACTATGTAGCTATGCTATTTGCAATGGTGCAAATTAGCATCGCATAAGTGATGCTTTGCATCGCTTATGTGATGAGACTTCTTTTTTTTCTGGAATAAAAAATAGCCCCGTCGCTATGCAAAGCTTTCATCGCATAAGCGATGGAACTCGATTTTTTTTTTTCAATGGGGGCATCGATATGCCCCCCAATTTCTAGTAGTGAATTGGAGTTAGTTTGCATGATCCCCATGACCCATCTATCGTTCTTCTTTATATTGATGTGTTCTTCAATGTTGTTTGGGGCCTATTCAAGAGAGCCAACAAGATTGGATTTAAAGGTTGCTAAAACGAGAGAGATAGGTCTATGTACTTCAAATATTGAACACCTTTGAACTTGAGAAATTATGCATTTCTAGAAATAGGTTGAGCCTATAAATTTCTTTGGTTTAGCCAATTTTAACCAACTATTTCCTAGCTAATGTTCAAAATTGTTGACCCAATATTGTCTCTTGATAGGAAACAAACGTTCCATTTATCCTTAAAAGCACAATTTTTTTTGGGTCCTTCAATCCAAAAGTTTTCTTCCGAATCCTAGAGGCCCTTGTTAGAGGGCCCCTAACATGAATAGAAATACTAAGAGTAGAGGAAAGGATGAAGGTTCTTTGAAGAAACTTGTGATATTAAATGGATTCTAGGGGGTTAGATACATGATAACCTTGTAGCTTGACATCCTTGGTGCACAATCTATCAGATTGGTGGATTGTAGAGCATAAAGTCTACCATCGTTTAATGATTGACTCTAAATCCAAACGTCTCTCTAGCATGGAAAACTTCATTGATAATTAAGTTCCTAGTCTCATTGGAAAAAGAAAAAAAAAAACTAAGCATCAATTGATTAGTACACCTCAAAGGGGTAATGCCCTTAATTTTCCCTTCCAAGCATTATCATGAGATTGAAAGGGCTAAAGGTCATTCAATTGAAGCTTGTTGTATTGGTGGTATTTCCCATTGAGGTGGGCACCTTGCAAACAAATCACCTAAGAAGTGTTGGAGATAGACGTCTGCAGAAGCACACGAACAACACAAGGAAGAAGAAGAAGCTTGGAGCACAAACACACAATACTGAATGTATTACTAGAGAATGTACAAAGATAAGTAGCCCATTAGGGCAATAGGCGTATGTACAAGCCGAGGGAAAAAAACCTCCTAAAGAGGGAAAAAAGTGCCCCGGCGTTCCTAGAGTGTTCACACACATCACTACCTAAATATATCAACAAATCCCCCCTGGGAGTGATGCGGTGAACAAGGAGCTGGCACTCATGTATAAGGAAGTGCCAAGCTATGTGGAAATCACTCCACAAAAGGAAGTAAGCCCAAAGCTTTGCGGAAAGCTTCAAAGTTCTCCCTAGGCAGAGCCTTCGTGAAAAGGTCTGCAATGTTCTCCTGCGTGGGCACATATGCCAAGCTGATCTCCCCAGCAGAGAACCTCTCCCTGACATAGTGATAATGCACCTCAATGTGCTTAGTGCGAGCATGGAACACAGGGTTCCTCGCAACTGCCAATGCGCTCTGACTGTCAGTGAAGATGGTGGTGGCAGAAGACTGGCCAACACCCAAATCAGCCATAAGGCATCTGAGCCACACACACTCAACAGTCGCTGTGAAAGCTGCCCTATACTCAGCCTCACAACTGGAAGTGGCCACAGTAGGCTGCTTCTTGCTCAACCAAGATATACATGAGCTACCAAGCATGAAGCAAAAACCACTGGTGGACACACGAGTGTCAAAGCAACCAGCCCAATCTGAGTCAGAAAAAGCATGCAAATCTGGCGGTAGCGATCCCCCCTTGGGATAAAACAACCCAAGTAGCCGAGTACCACTCAAGTAACGAAAGATGCGCTTAACCGCTTTCCAATGCGTGACTCCTGGGCAATGCATAAACCTGCTCATCTGTGAGACAACAAACTGAATATCTGGCCGAGTAATGCATAAGTAAATCAAGCATCCAACAGCCTGCTGATAGAGAACAGCATCAAATGCATCTCCAGCATCATGAAGACTCAATCGTAAACTTGTCTCCATAGGAGTGGCAATAGGCTTACAGTCTTCAAGGCCAAAACGCTGCAATAATGTGTCAATATATTTCGTTTGACACAAATCCATTCCACCATCAACGTGCATAAACTGAATGCCCAAATAGTGATGCAAATGCCCCAAATCAGACATCTCAAATGAGGCATGCAAATCAGCCTTAAAATCAACAATATGTGTCTCAATAGGACCAGTGAGCAGCATGTCATCAACATAGACAACAATGATCAGAAGCACATCATTAGCACGTTTAACATATAAGGTGCTTTCAGTTGGACTGTTCTCAAAACCATGTGCAATCAGATAGGCATGTATCTTCTCATACCAAGCACGTGGTGCTTGCTTTAAACCATATAATGCCTTCTTTAACCTGCAAACCTAGTTTTCATGCCCTTTCTGCACAAAGCCACGGGGCTTGAAAACATACACTTCTTCATGCAAGTCACCATTCAGAAATGCTGTTTTAATGTCCAACTCATGTATATTCCAACCATGATGGGCTGCAAGTGCACAAATGCTCCGAACAGTAGTCATACGGCATGTAGGTGCAAAGGTCTCATCAAAATCAATGCCTCTTTCCTGTGCATAACCCTTTGCAACAAGCCTAGCCTTATACCTGTCAACTGTACCATCAGGTTTACGCTTTAGCTTGTATACCCACTTAGTGCCAATGGCCTTCTTGCCAGGAGGCAAGTCACATAAAGACAATGTACCATTCTTCATTATAGCATCATATTCAGATTGCATAGCAGCCATCCAATTTTTTGAATTTTGTGCTTCATCAAAAGAAACAGGCTCATTCTCATCACAGAGACTAGATGCAGCCATAGCATAGCAATCTGATGCGAAGGAGGCACTATGAGAGCCTGAACGGGTACGATATGACAAAGGTGCATCTAATTTGCTGTCACGCAAAGTCTGCACCAGCCATTTTGGCATAGTTTTTGCCTGCTCAATATCAGCTCTCTCATCAACAAGTGCATCATGTAAATCTGCATCAGAAATGGAATGATCTGCATCATCATATGAAACCTGCAAAGGTTGAGAATTTGCCTCATTAGGACCAGCACTAGCCTGTCCACCTGTAAAAAGAGGCATCAAAGTATCATACATGTCTTTGGAGCTAAGAGATGTCTCCTTAGTACATGAAAGCAATGGCTGAATAGCATCTTCCACAAAGACAACATCACGGCTAACCAGAATGCGTTTAGTCTGTGGATGATACAGACGATAGCCTTTACTTTCAGAACTGTACCCAACAAAAATACATTTTACTACCTTATCATCCAATTTTCTGCGATGTTGTTCAGGCACTAATGCATATGCCAAACAACCAAAAACACGCAGATGAGCAACAGATGGCTTGCGGTCATGCCAAGCCTCATATGGAGTGATAGACTGCAACGCTTTAGTGGGACACCTGTTCAGTACATATGTTGCACACATGACATCCTCAAGCCAGAAACTATGTGCTAAAGCATGACTTTTGACCATGCACCTCGCCATCTCCATGAGTGACCTGTTCTTTCGTTCAGCAACTCCATTCTGTTGAGGTGTATACAGCACTGTACACTGGTGTTTTATCCCACGTTCAGCCAGAAATGCATTAAAATCTGAAGACATATATTCCCCCCCTCGATCAAAACGGAGGGTGCCCATTTTACATGCTGACAAATTTTCATCCAAAACCAAAAACTGTTTGAAGCACATGAACACTTCGGACTTTGTTTTGAGTGGATATACCCATGCATGCCTGGAAAAATCATCAATGAAAGTCACGAAGTAAAGGTAATTTCCAAAAGAGGGTGTCTGCATAGGACCACAGACATCACTATGTACAAGCTGCAATTTTTGCGTAGCCCGAACTGAACCATCTTTTGGAAAGGAAGAACGCTGCATTTTGCCCAAAATCCAGCCTTCACAAACATGTTTTCCAGGTGCCTCAAGTTTGGGCAAAGAGGACACCATTTCAGATTTCTGCAGGCGTAACAAACTAGAAAAATTCAGATGACCAAAGCATGCATGCCAAAGCTTTGCATCTGACATAGCCTGAGAATCATGAACTGCACATGCCGAATCATTCACAGACCTTTCATAGTCTATGAGCTTATACAGCCCATGACATAAAATGCCAGAAGCAATAATCACATCGCCATTTGAGAGATCATGGATTGTACACCTGTCATCAACGAATTTCACAACCAAGCCAATCTTGGCTAATGCAGAAACTCATAACAGGTTCTTTTTGATCCCTGGCACAAATAAAGCATCTGACAAAGTGAAAGAACTACCATCAGCAGTAGTCAGAATGATCTTACCAACTCCCATAACAGGATAAGAGGAGTTATTGGCGCATGTGACAGTATTCCCTGTAGGGGCAGGCTCGAGTGAAGAGAAGAAACTGCGTTGCGAGGTAATATGTTTGGTCGCCCCACTGTCAAAGTACCAAACATCTGAGTCTACTGCAGACATGCACTGATCATGAGAAGATGGGTCAAAACTGCAGACAGTAGTAAACGCCCATTCTTCTTCCTGCACAAGACTTGCAGACTCTGTTTTTGGTGTAGAGGCCTCTGCAACAACCATTCCAGCCTCTTTCTTCTTTGCCTCTTTAGCAGCCAGTTTTGGACAATTCTTTATAATATGATCATTTCCTTTACAGTACTTGCAGAACAATTTCTGCTTTTCTGATTTCTTCTCATCTTTATCCTGGTTCTTTGATTGTGCAACATTTGCAGATTTTTTATTACTAGTAGAAGAGCTCCATTTTCCTTTGCCCTTCTGACTAGCCAGGAAAGCTTGATCTGCAACACGCATAATGGTCCTGTTCTGCCTAGACTAATCTTCCTGCAACAGAACAGAGACTAATTCCTCAAATGACAAGGCATTCGGATTGCCTTTCATCATCAACCGAAGAGTAGAGGCAAAACTTTGATATGAATCAGGAAGACCATTCAGAACGGTCTCCACAAGTGAGCTATCTGGTATATCCTCATCAGCAGAAATCAATTGTTCCTTCAGGTCTTTGATCTTTGTAAGAAAACTGTCCATAGAATCACCTTCATTCATGTGCTCACTCTCCAACTATTTTCGGAGGTAAGCAACACGAGCCTCATTCCTAGTCTGGTACAAAGTGGTAAGTGTATCCCAAGCATCCTTTGCTGTTCTACAAGAGCGAAGGTGAGGAATAATGGCACGTTTGACAGACAAAGCTATCAATGCATGTGCCTGGGCATCTCTGCCATCCCAACGAATCTGCTCTGCAGTAGGTGCAACAGAAACAGCAGCACGAACAGGAATCTGCACAATATCATCTTCGACACCATCTTCATCAGCTCCAACACTTGTATTTGTAGTACCTGTCGTTACAGGTGTAACAGGACGTCTTTCAACACCCTGCACAATGTTCCACAATCCTTTTGCAACCAGTACATGTCACATCATATAAGCCCATAATGGGTAGTTGGTCAACAGCCAACATACGGAATACATCACTGCTTTCAGCCATGGCCGGTGACTAAAATACCTTGATGTAGAAAATTGACTGTATCTCAAAAAGTTGAACGGAACTGCCCAGACGAGTTCTGCTAGACCTGTAGCAGACTTCGAGACGCTTAAACTGGCGAACAAAAACTGGTATATACCTTTGGCACAAAAGGAGGAAATAGCCTACACAAGCACTGCGATAGTGCGTTCGGAGGCCGAAACGAGCTCAGAGTATGCTCGGAAACACCCTGAGTATGCTCACCAAATTTCGTGCGAATCTGAGACTACAAACGGAGGAGTGTCGACGGCGCCCTAGAAGAAGCGACGGCCTGCTCTGATACCAATTGTTGGAGATAGACGTCTGCGGAAGCACGCGAACAGCACAAGGAAGAAGAAGAAGCTTGGAGCACAAACACACAATACTGAATGTATTACTAGAGAATGTACAAAGATAAGTAGCGCATTAGGGCAATAGGCGTATGTACAAGCCGGGGGAAAAAAACCTCCTAAAGAGGGAAAAAAGTGCCCCGGCGGTCCTAGAGTGTTCACACACATCACTACCTAAATATATCAACAAGAAGTTTTAGATCTAACAAGGATTCGAAGATGAACTCTTACTCTGACAAGAAAAAGTCCTATTCTAGCCCTATCATAAGTCTCATCCAAGACAATCCTTAGAAGCATGAAGTCTTGCTTAGGTTCTCTTGCAAATTTGAATCCATCTCACATATCCACAATAGTTTCAAGATGGAAGCATTCTTTGAGGTTACCAATTCTACTTTTCTTTTCATCAAGTTAAAAGCTTATCGACGAGAGATTTAACATAAACCTTGTAACTTCTTTGAAACATGACGATTAATCTCTGTTCTTTTTTGTCGTTTTTTTTCTCTCCTGTATAATAATAATTTTTTTCCACAAAGCACAGGTAAGACATGATATAGTGCTCGAAAGTTTACACTACCCAAAGGTGACATGATGGATAAACAACTCGAAGCCAACACTGTTTTGTAAGTAACTTTAGGCCCAATACATGTCAGTAGTAGCCGCTGACATGGCTCCAACCCTCACCCCTAGCCTCTTTTTTTTCAACAAAAATTGAACCGAAGCCCGAGCCTCCTTGGATGAGCTCATAGCGAGTTCTTCAAGATCTTTAAACAAATTAAAAAAAAATGCATTTTTATATCAATGTCATGGAGCATTTCTGCGAAAACCTGACATAGTGAATGTGTCCATCAAGGCATGTTCATGTTCGTGTGTCTAAATTGAGGCATGTGAATTTTGAGTTCATGAGAGAGACATCAATTCCAACTTCCGAAGTTCCGAAGGCAGCATTTTGTAAAATGTCACGAGTTCGGCCTGCATGCATGCGTGGGGGTGTGGAAAAGAGAAGCTTTGACTTCTGCTTCCGAGAATCCGCGTGCATCTCCCAGAGAGAGAGAGAGAGTCCAACTATTTTGAAGAAGAAGCAGCGCCGTAGAAGGATTGTACAAAAACAGGCTGCAACCGCTTCCGGAGGCATCGCCGCTCAGCTGAACACTCCTTTCACGCTAGCCTGCAGTTCACACCCACTGAGAAGGAGGAGCACATGGGTAAGGCTAGCAGAGGTGGTACGAGTAGAAGGCTGCAGCTCATTTGCAGAGAGCAGTGAGCGTTACTGAGCCCTGACAGTGTTCATCTCTCTCTCTCTTTCACACACACACACAGTTTATGCCCAGAAGACGACGCATAACGGGCTGACAGGCACTTGGAAGTCGGAACAGAAAGCGCACTTCTGTGTTTGCTTCCTCCCATGCCTCCTACATGTCTTTCTCCTTCGTGCATACACGCGCTGCCGCGCACACAAGCACCCAACAGCGATTGACCGGATTATCAGTGCAGCTTTGAACGGCAGTCCGGAAGGAGCCATGGCGATGGAGACGGCAATCATAGAAGTCGACAAAAGATCAGAATCCCTGCTACACAATGCTGGACAGTATCTTGAAAATCGAGAAATCTTTGGAGAATCCGCCTTCATGGATTGTTGCCGCAAATATTACATGAGTTGGAAACACATCCTGCTGTGATTATCTTGGGCACGAACGTCTGTAGATCATGTGGGTCACGGGTTAGTTCTGATGAACTATTTAACTATTACGACTCACATATAACGTGAATCATGCATCCCTAGCATGAATCATTCCCTATCATCTCGCTCGGGAAGAGGTCATGCAGAAAAAGGCTTATGATCTTCATTTTTTGCATATGAAATTCTCTCCACTATGCGGTCCAGGAAGTATTCACTCTTTCACTACAAAAAGAAAGAAGAGGCATAGTCATGCTTCAAATTAAAAAACAAAAGAGCACGAGTGTAAATTAAAAAACAAAAGAGCACGAAGTGTCATTTATGTGATGCTATTTCAAAATAATGTCGAAAAAGTAACATTCCAAATAGGAAAAAAAAACACATTGTCATATAAGTAACAAACAGTTACCATCGCTTATGCAACACATATAACAATTTTCGCTAAGAACAGCACAGATAAACAATGCTCCTAACGGTGTTGGCAAACTGTGTGCGACATAGAAGCGTCAAATAAGCGATATCTTGCATTTGCAAAAAAAAAAGGATTTCTCTTGGCACATTTGTGTTGGGATTGAGAGTGAGAAAGGAAGCACGAGCACATCTAAGTGAGAGAGAGTGTGAGCACATTCAACATATAGGTACATACACTCACATGCATGCATACACACACATGCATATGCATACATACATACACATATGTTGATATATTTAGGTAGTGATGTGTGTGAACACTCTAGGACCGCCGGGGCACTTTTTTCCCTCTTTAGGAGGTTTTTTTCCCCCGGCTTGTATATACGCCTATTGCCCTAATGGGCTACTTATCTTTGTACATTCTCTAGTAATACATTAAGTCTTGTGTGTTGTGCTCCAAGCTTCTTCTTCTTCCTTGTGATGTTCGCGTGCTTCCGCAGACGTCTAACCCCAACAATTGCTATCAGAGCAGGTCGTTGCTTCTTCTAGGGCGCCGTCGACACTCCTCCGTTTGCAGTCTCAGATTCGCACAAAATTTGGTGAGCATACTCACGGTGTTTCCGAGATCAAAACCACTTCGCTTTGTGGTGCCGAAATCGCGATCTGAGCTCGTTTCGGCCTCCGAATGCACTATCGCAATGCTTGTGCAGGCTATTTCGTCCTTTTGTGCCAAAGGTATATACCAGTTTCTGTTCGCCAGTTTAAGCGTCTCGAAGTCTGCTACAGGTCTAGCAGAACTCATTTGGGCAGTTCTGTTCAACTTTTTGAGATACAATCAATTTTCTGCATCAAGGTATTTTAGTCACCGGCCATGGCTGAAAGCAGTGATGTATTCCGTATGTTGGCTGTTGAGGATAAGTTGGATGGTACCAACTACCCATTATGGGCTTATATGATGCGACATGTACTGGTTGCAAAAGGATTGTGGAACATTGTTCAGGGTGTTGAAAGACGTCATGTTACACCTGTAACGACAGGTACTGCAAATACAGGTGTTGGAGCTGATGCAGATGGTGTCGAAGATGATATTCCGCAGATTCCTGTTCGTGCTGCTGTTTCTGTTGCACCTACTGCAGAGCAGATTCGTTGGGATGGCAGAGATGCCCAGGCACATGCATTGATAGCTTTGTCTGTCAAACGTGCCATTATTCCTCACATTCCCTCTTGCAGAACAGCAAAGGATGCTTGGGATACACTTACCACTTTGTACCAGGCTAGGAATGAAGCTCGTGTTGCTTACCTCCGAAAACAGTTGGAGAGTGAGCACATGAATGAAGGTGATTCGATGGACAATTTTCTTACAAAGATCAAAGACCTGAAGGAACAATTGATTTCTGCTGATGAGGTTATACCAGATAGCTCACTTGTGCAGACCGTTCTGAATGGCCTTCCTGATTCATATCAGAGTTTTGCCTCTACTCTTCGATTGATGATGAAAGGCAATCCGAATGCCTTGTCATTTGAGGAATTAGTCTCTGTTCTGTTGCAGGAAGATCAGTCCAGGCAGAACAGGTCCATTATGCGTGTTGCAGATCAAGCTTTCCTGGCTAGTCAGAAGGGCAAAGGAAAATGGAGCTCTTCTAGTAGTAAGCAGAAATCTGCAAATGTTGCACAATCGAAGAACCAGGATAAAGATGAGAAGAAATCAGAAAAGCAGAAATTGTTCTGCAAGTACTGTAAAGGAAATGATCATATTATAAAGAACTGTCCAAAACTGGCTGCTAAAGAGGCAAAGAAGAAAGAGGCTGGAATGGTTGTTGCAGAGGCCTCTACACCAAAAACAAAGTCTGCAAATCTTGTGCAGGAAGAAGAATGGGCGTTTACTACTGTCTGCAGTTTTGACCCATCTTCTCATGATCAGTGCATGTCTGCAGTAGACTCAGATGTTTGGTACTTTGACAGTGGGGCGACCAAACATATTACCTCGCAGCACAGTTTCTTCTCTTCACTCGAGCCTGCCCCTACAGGGAATACTGTCACATGCACCAATAACTCCTCTTATCCTGTTATGGGAGTTGGTAAGATCATTCTGACTACTGTTGATGGTAGTTCTTTCACTTTGTCAGATGCTTTATTTGTGCCAGGGATAAAAAAGAACTTGTTATCAGTTTCTGCATTAGCCAAGATTGGCTTGGTTGTGAAATTCATTGATAACAGGTGTACAGTCCATGATCTCTCAAATGGTGATGTGATTATTGCTTCTGGCATTTTATGTCGTGGGCTGTATAAGCTCATAGACTATGAAAGATCTGTGAATGATTCGGCATGTGCAGTTCATGATTCTCAGGCTATGTCAGATGCAAAGCTTTGGCATGCACGCTTTGGTCATCTGAATTTTGCTAGTTTGTTACGCCTACAGAAATCTGAAATGGTGTCCTCTTTGCCCAAACTTGAGGCACCTGGAAAACATGTTTGTGAAGGTTGTATTTTGGGCAAAATGCAGCGTTCTTCCTTTCCAAAAGATGGTTCAGTTCGGGCTATGCAGAAATTGCAGCTTGTACATAGTGATGTCTGTGGTCCTATGCAGACACTCTCTTTTGGAAATTACCTTTACTTTGTGACTTTCATTGATGATTTTTCCAGGCATGCATGGGTATATCCACTCAAAGCAAAGTCCGAAGTGTTCATGTGCTTCAAACAGTTTTTGGTTTTGGCTGAAAATCTGTCAGCATGTAAAATGGGCACCCTCCATTCTGATCGAGGGGGGGAATATATGTCTTCAGATTTTAATGCATTTCTGGCTGAACGTGGGATAAAACACCAGTGTACAGTGCCGTATACACCTCAACAGAATGGAGTTGCTGAACGAAAGAACAGGTCACTCATGGAGATGGCGAGGTGCATGGTCAAAAGTCAGGCTTTACCACATAGTTTCTGGCTTGAGGCTGTCATGTGTGCAGCATATGTACTGAACAGGTGTCCCACCAAAGCGTTGCAGTCTATCACTCCATATGAGGCTTGGCATGACCGCAAGCCATATGTTGCTCATCTGCATGTTTTTGGTTGTTTGGCATATGCATTAGTGCCTGAACAACATCGCAGAAAATTGGATGATAAGGTAGTAAAATGTATTTTTGTTGGGTACAGTTCTGAAAGTAAAGGCTATCGTCTGTATCATCCACAGACTAAACGCATTCTGGTTAGCCGTGATGTTGTCTTTGTGGAAGATGCTATTTAGCCATTGCTTTCATGTACTAAGGAGACATCTGTTAGCTCCAAAGACATGTATGATACTTTGATGCCTCTTTTTACAGGTGGACAGGCTAGCGCTGGTCCTAATGAGGCAACTTCTCAGCCTTTGCAGCTTTCATATGATGATGCAGATCATTCCATTTCTGATGCAGATTTACATGATGCACTTGTTGATGAGAGAGTTGATATTGAACAGGCAAAAACTATGCCAAAATGGTTGGTGCAGACTTTGCGTGACAGCAAATTAGATGCACCTTTGTCATATCGTACTCGTTCAGGCTCTCATAGTACCTCCTTTGCATCAGATTGCTATGCTATGGCTGCATCTAGTCTCTGTGATGAGAATGAGCCTGTTTCTTTTGATGATGCACAAAATTCAGAAAATTGGATGGCTGCTATGCAATCTGAATATGATGCTATAATGAAGAATGGTACATGGTCTTTATGTGACTTGCCTCGTGGCAAGAAGGCCATTCGCACTAAGTGGGTATACAAGCTGAAGCGTAAACCTGATGGTACAGTTGACAGGTATAAGGCTAGGCTTGTTGCAAAGGGTTATGCGCAGGAAAGAGGCATTGATTTTGATGAGACCTTTGCACCTACATGCCGTATGACTACTGTTCGGAGCATTTGTGCACTTGCAGCCCATCATGGTTGGAATGTACATCAGTTGGACATTAAAACAGCATTTTTGAATGGTGACTTGCATGAAGAAGTGTATGTTTTTCAGCCCCGTGGCTTTGTGTAGAAAGGGCATGAAAACCAGGTGTGCAGGTTAAAGAAGGCATTATATGGTTTAAAGCAAGCACCACGTGCTTGGTATGAGAAAATACATGCCTATCTGATTGCACATGGTTTTGAGAACAGTCCAACTGAAAGCACCTTATATGTTAAGCGTGCTAATGATGTGCTTCTGATCATTATTGTCTATGTAGACGACATGCTGCTCACTGGTCCTCTTGAGAAGCATATTGCTGATTTCAAGGCTGATTTGCATGCCTCATTTGAGATGTCTGATTTGGGGCATTTGCATCACTATTTGGGCATTCAGTTTATGCAAGTTGATGGTGGAATGGCTTTGTGTCAAACGAAATATATTGACACATTATTGCAGCGTTTTGGCCTTGAAGAGTGTAAGCCTATTGCCACTCCTATGGAGACACGTTTACGATTGAGTCTTCATGATGCTGGAGATGCATTTGATGCTGTTCTCTATCAGCAGGCTGTTGGATGCTTGATTTACTTATGCATTACTCGGCCAGATATTCAGTTTGCTGTCTCATAGATGAGCAGGTTTATGCATTGCCCAGGAGTCACGCATTGGAAAGTGGTTAAGCGCATCTTTCGCTACTTGAGTGGTACTCGGCTACTTGGGTTGTTTTATCCCAAGGGAGGATCACTACCGCCAGATTTGCATGCTTTTTCTGACTCAGATTGGGCTGGTTGCTATGATACTCGTGTGTCCACCAGTGGTTTTTGCTTCATGCTTGGTAGCTCATGTATATCTTGGTTGAGCAAGAAGCAGCCTACTGTGGCCACTTCCAGTTGTGAGGCTGAGTATAGGGCAGCTTTCACAGCGACTGTTGAGTGTGTGTGGCTCAGACGCCTTATGGCTGATTTGGGTGTTGGCCAGTCTTCTGCCACCACCATCTTCACTGACAGTCAGAGTGCATTGGCAATTGCGAGGAACCCTGTGTTCCATGCTCGCAGTAAGCACATTGAGGTGCATTATCACTATGTCAGGGAGAGGTTCTCTGCTGGGGAGATCAGCTTGGCATATGTGCCCACGCAGGAGAACATTGCAGACCTTTTCACGAAGGCTCTACCTAGGGAGAAGTTTGAAGCTTTCCGCAAAGCTTTGGGCTTACTTCCTTTTGTGGAGTGATTTCCACATAGCTCGGCACTTCCTTATACATGAGTGCCAGCTCCTTGTTCACCGCATCACTCCCAGGGGGGATTTGTTGATATATTTAGGTAGTGATGTGTGTGAACACTCTAGGACCGCCGAGGCACTTTTTTCCCTCTTTAGGAGGTTTTTTTCCCCCGGCTTGTATATACGCCTATTGCCCTAATGGGCTACTTATCTTTGTACATTCTCTAGTAATACATTAAGTCTTGTGTGTTGTGCTCCAAGCTTCTTCTTCTTCCTTGTGTTGTTCGCGTGCTTCCGCAGACGTCTAACTCCAACAACATATGCATCATACACATGCACATACACACACATATGCATACACACATACACATACACACATACATATACATACACATATACATATACACACATAGACACACACACATACACTCACATGCATACATACACACACATGCATAGATACACACACACATACACATGCATATGCATACATACATACACACATGCATACACATGCATGCACATTTACATGTATGCATACACACACTTACACATATACACATACACATATACACATACACACATATATGTACATACACATATACATACACACAGATAGACACACACACATAGACACACACACATAAACACACACACATACACTGACATGCATACATACACATAGACATGGATAGACATGCATATGCATACATACATACACACATGCAGACACATATGCAT